>JAUPFT010000030.1:4502500-5102500 GCA_036936625.1 Parnassius smintheus behrii | reverse complement strand
CTTGGCGAGAGACCAGAATGCACGGGTTCCAGAAGGAAGGCGAACTAGTTTCTCGCCAATTCTGCCTATGTGCTCTGACTTTGCCTTGGCAATGACTCTTTTGAAGGACCTAGAGGCGGAATTATACTTCTTTTTTAGAGCGCTGGTGTTTACATCCCGGGACGCTGATGCATCAACCCAGGCTTCGTAGCACTCCTGCTTATAACATGATGCTATTTTACAGGAGCGACCAAACCATGGCTGAGATTTGCCTCCAATGGGCACCACAGACGAAGGAATAAAAAGTTCCATACCCTGAAGTACCACATCAGTAACAGAATCCGCAACAACGTTGGGATCATCCAGCGAGAAGCAAACTCGCTCCCAAGGGTAGGATGCAAAGAAAGACCGCATCCCATCCCAATCGGCTGACCTATAGTGCCAAACACGGCGGCAGCCTGCAGAATGCAACCGCGATTTCAGCGTGAGTGGCACAACACTCCGGACCAGACAATGATCCGAGGAGCCTAAAGGGACGTCGACGAAAATCTGATATCCCTCCGGGTGAGAGGTCAGCAGAAGGTCCAACAGGGAAGGTGCATGATCCTCCACATCTGGGATCCGCGTAGGCGAAGAAACCAGTTGTGTCAGACCATATGCTAAGGCAAAATCATGAACAGATCTCCCCGCATGATCGGTTAAACGTGAACCAAGCCATTCGGCGTGATGGGCGTTAAAGTCGCCGAGGATCACGATCTCAGCGGAGGGGATCTGCTGTAGCAACGAATCTGCAGCCATTTGGACGTGGTCGAAGAGTCGGTCTGTTTCGGCATTACCGCTATGGGACCTATAGAGGCACCCGTAGACGCGCGGATGGTCGTCGCTGTCTACGCGTAGCCAAAGGATGGACAGGTCCGAACCTTCAAGCCTGCCGAGGCGTCGAGAACAGATGTCCTCTCTGACGTAAACGCAAACTCCAGCCCGAGGCACAAAGGTGTGTTCCAGTTTGTACCCCGGGTAGGAGAGATACGAGACATCAGCCGGAGAGGACACCTGCGTCTCGGTCAGAAAGAGCAGAGCCGGCTTCGCCGTCTCGAGATGGTAGTGAACGGCGTTTAGGTTAGAGTGAAGTCCCCTGATATTGCAGAAATTCACGGACAGCGTGGCAGGGGTCGCCTTGGTCTTGTTGCTCCGTTTGCCCCGAGCAGTTGTAGTCTTGAGCGGAATTTTGCCCCCCCCCCCCAGTATACGCGGGGCAGCCTGAGCACCCACGCTCAGAAGTGGAGAAACATGGTCGTGGATGCTCAGCGAGGGATTCTCCAGGGGTGCTGGTACCCTCCTGGGGTAGTCTATCATTATTTAATTCCGCTAACATGTTGATGGGGGGGGGGGGGGATTTGGGCCTCCGGCCACCTGCACTCACCAGACGAAACGCGGAAGCGGAGCTTCCACTTCACGCCGGTATTCTGTGAGGTCGTGGTACCACCCCGGTTTGAGCCGTCCTATACGTGCAAAAGCAAAGCTGCCGCGTGGCTCTACCACTGTTATTTAGCCTTGTCTTTGAGAAAGACAGGGGCGGGACTTGGTTTTTAGCCAATTTGGGAGCGCAGCGGGTTGCTGGCTTGGCGGTAGTGTCTTTCGACTGAGAGGCGGCAGCGTTTGGGTTCAATATTTTGTATAATGTATTTTAATATGTATTGTGTCATTTTATTCTTGTCTCCTAATATTTTATTTACTTATAGTTTTGTATAGAAGTACCCGTTTATATATTTATTATTTATCCTATATTATATATTAAGTAAATATGTATATTTTACTAACTATATATCTATTCTATTAATTTGCATTTTATTTTGTTTTATATCCTTATTATTTATTTAATAAGTCGTTGATTACACCTGCCACAGTTTCTAAAATCTCATCCAGGGTTGCATGGCAGAGAATGCCATAAGGCATTATGGTGATACCTCGGAAATTTTGTGTTTTTTCTATTTAACATATTTTTTTAAGTTTTATTTATTACAATTCTCGATAGAAAAAAATTGCAAAGTAGGCTCTAATTATTTACATTTCTCGATGACACCACAATATTCTTACGAATAAGTTCATGGGATTATTTTTAAGGCATAGTAATTAATCATATTGAGTTCCCATAAACCAGTTTTTTAATTCATAACGAAGTTTTGTTAAAATAAATAAAAATGTTGTTTGGCGCTTACTTAGTTTTTTTCCCGAGCGCTTGCTCTGTATGGCTATCTCATAATTTGCGTACTATGAAGTCATTGCATCACTTTCATTTCGACACTCCCTCAGTCGTCCGTTAGCTTTACCGACCAAGGAATAAGCCACGGCCCCAAAACTTCAAATCATTTTCAAGGTATCCTCTTAAGTCCGCCCCTTATATCCCTTAGTATATTAGGTGTATGATAAATATTAAATAAATAAAGAGAAAATATCCCACAGAATAAACAGCTTCCAAGCATTGAACTTGAGAGGAGCGCTACGGCGATGCTTCAGGAAGCAGGCTTAGCGGACATGCAAACATGCGATCCCATCGAAGTGGAAACCCTCACTGAAGCATCTGGAACGCCTCTGGGTAATCTGGACAGGACTGAAGTTTCACTTGGCGACTCTGAACGGACTACTGATTCCAAGAGATTTATACTGTGAGTAATTCTATATCTTGTTGTAGTGTAAGGTGCGACAAACGAGCACAGAGTCCACCTGATGGTAAGTGGATGCTGTGGCCCATAACCTGCCTTCTTTGTACGAGGTTGGCTGCAGGCAGGTGTCCATGGACTCATAGATAACCACTTCCCGTCAGGTGGAATGTAATTTAGTTTGTCACTAAAATAAAAAATAAAAACATATAGAAGATAGTCTTATCCGAAATGATCACACCGCACTTTACTCGGAGATTTTCCCATTTTGATTAAAAATATATTTCGTTTACAGTGGGGAACCGAGGGAACAATGGTAAAATCTTGCAAAATATAAAGGATGGGACAAGACCGATTACAATCAATAACCTAGTAATGAAGGAACCAACACTACCAGGAAAAAGTAATATAATAGCAGCGCGCTGTTTTTCTTCCGTACTCAGTATGAACCGATTAAACCATTAACACATTATAAACTACCTAATAATAAAAATAGACCAATAATAGTTATCTACTTTCAGAATTCAAGCAATGGGCCTTCAACCAAGTGTGTAAAGATCCACAAACTGTGGAAATTACAGACATATTTTTGGGACTGAAATTTGATGCAGTAATGTGAATTTATTATTGTTGTTTGTTTCTTATTAAATAAATAAAATATATAAAGTAATTATTTAAATTATTATCTTACTGGAAATATCTTTATCTATTTCAATAAAACAATATAGTATCTAATAAAAAATTACGATAAACAATTTTAATGGGTGATTCAGGTAGAAATACTTTTTTCAATAGCCTTTTTTTGGCAGATCACGTGAGAGTCGTGCCATGCTGTCATGTTATTTTTGTTTAGTATTGTTTGGCATTTCATAATGAAAAGACTTACGCCTGAACAACGTTTACAAATCGTTCAACTTTATTACGAAAATTCACGTTCTGTGCGGAATGTGTTTCGTGCACTTCGCTCAACATATGGTCAACATAATCGGCCTACTGAGCGTACTATTCGCAACACCATCACCCATTTTGAGACCCAGCATTCATTATTGGATAATATTCGACTGAATAGACCACGTCCAGCACGTTGTGAAGAAAATATAGCGGCCGTAGCTGAGAGTGTACACGAAGACCGTGGAGAGTCGATTCGGCGCCGTTCGCAGCAACTCGGACTGACATATGGAACGACTTGGCACATTTTACGTCGAGATCTTAAACTGAAAGCGTACAAAATACAACTTGTGCAACAACTGAAGCCGCTCGAGCTTCCCTAGCGACGTCGCTTCGGAGCTTTCGGCTCTTGAAAAGTTCCAAGAAGATTTTCGACGTTTTCGAGGCAAATTTTGTTTAGCGATGAGGCCCATTTCTGGCTCAATGGGTATGTAAACAAACAAAATTGCCGCATTTGGGACGAAGAGTAACCTGAGGAGATTCAAGAACTGCTGCCACTTCAACCAAAAAAAACAACGGTTTGGTGTGGTTTGTGGGCCGGTGGAATCATCGGTCCATATTTCTTTAAAAATGATGCCGGTGCGAACGTAACCGTCAATGGCGACCGTTATCGTGCTATGATAACAGACTATTTGATGCCTGAAATTGAAGCTCGTGATCTCGGCGCCATTTGGTTTCAGCAAGACGGTGCCACTTCCCACACATCGCATCAATCAATGGATTTATTGAGAGAACATTTCGGTGAGCACATAATTTCACGTTTTGGGCCGGTCGACTGACCGCCAAGATCGTGTGATATCACACCGTTAGACTTTTTCCTGTGGGGATATGTAAAGTCTACAGTTTATGCGGACAAAACCGCTTCAATTCAGGCCTTGGACAGGCCTCTATCACTCTTGCTACCTGCGTGAAATAATTACCTAAAATCGCGACGCGCCCGGGTGAAATTACGGTAAGGTGTACTTGAGAAAAAGTGAAAATTCACCCACCATTCATGTAACAAATGAAGCACAATTGCACCAGCTAACTTTGCATAATGAGGCATGACTATTACTATCTTTTATATCTGCATGTTTTCTGCTTTTTTCTTTAATTTTTTGTTTAAATGGTTTATTATCTTGTTACTTCAAAGTTAATTTATATTGCTTACAAACTTACATTAAATACAAAAATCAGATACAAAACATTCATACACAACCAAAACTCAAACTGTTTAATAAAATTATACGTTTAATAATTAAATCGCATATTTGCTTTACACACACATATTCACATTAAATTTACATTACACAACCTAATTTAAATTATATGCTAATGACCCAGCAGTTCTCTTACTTCGTTCATGAATAGTTCTCTGAATACACTACAGGAATTGGACGACACAGATTTTTCACAGTCTATAAAATGTTCAATAGATGATTTGTCTTCAAATGCTGTTTTTAAATATGGATATCTGAATATTATAGCTCAAAATATAACAAGTATATATTGTAATTTTGACAGTCTATTAATACACTTAGCGCAACTTAAAGCTTGCATTACATAACAATTTTGACGGAGTGCTGGTTAGATAAAAATAAACCAATTCCCACTTTACATAGCTACTGTTCCTATTCGACAAATATTCAGTTAAATCACAACAATGGTGTGGTAGTTTACATAAAGAATGTTTACAGAGCACTTGTCAAGAAAATAAATTTATACAAAGCTTCATGTTTACAAATAACTATAAATCAATACACAATTTTAGGTATATATCGTTCTCCATCCATCACAAAAGCTGACGAATTTATTCACTCTATTGATTTACATCTAAATTCAGTTAAAACTAGTCATATTATTATAGCGGGTGACATTAATATAAATTTATTACCTATTGTGTGTGAGCAAAGCTATGAAAGAAATAACAGAAATCTTTATCTGACCGCTTTGGCTACACATGAAATACTTCCAGGCCACCATTTTCCTACCAGAGGATTGGATTGCTTTGTTTGGACCATTTTATGCTAAAAATTGATAAAAAAAGAACAACTGCTTTCGTCGCAATTCTCGATACATCTATAACAGACCACAATATGACTCTACTTAGCCTAGTAGGCAACAATAGTTTAAGCAAATCTAATAAAACAAAATCTGTAACTGACTTTAATGCCGCCTTAAACAGTCTACATTTAAACGTTTTTGACGATTTATATTTATGTACAGACCCAAATACTCTAACTAATATATTGATCAATAAAATATCTATTGCATTAGTTAAACACACCAAAATTTTAGCTGTTCCTGGGACAAAGAGATTTATCAAGCCCTGAATGACAGAAGGTATACTTCGATGCATAAGAAACAGAAATGCTATGCAAAAAAAACTAAAACAAGACCCAACTAATGATGTATTAAAGATCACTTAACGTCGCTACCGAAATTTTTGTAATAAACTTATTAAAAAACAAAAACGTAAACATGATTGTAGCGTCATTTCTAAATCTTGTAAAAATAATAAAGTTCTCTGGAAAAATATAAATGAAGTTACACAATTTAAAAAAAAGAATGTTTCAAATTCGTGTTGATTAAATATAAAACCTACACCCCAGGATTCAGTTAATTATATTAATAAATATTTCTCCGGAATAGGTAGTTGCCTGGCTGAAGAAATTAAGTCTAAGATGCTATACAGCTCGATTCCTAAATCCACTTATACTACTGTACTCTTAAACTCTTTTGTTTTGCTCGAAACAGATAATGCTGAAGTAGAGTGGGATGAGCGCTCCCGGGTGGGATAAAATTCCAAGCAGGTTTTTGAAGTTGGGAAAGGATTTGTTTGTGCCCGTATTCACTTACCTTATAAATCTCTGTTTTACGAGTGGTATATTTCCTTACGCACAACAATCATTAGTAACACCTGTTTATAAAAGTGGAAACAGAGACGATATAAAAAACTACCGCCCTATTTCTGTCCTACCAGCTTTGTCCAAAATTGTAGAGAAAATCTTAAATACTAGGATATTAAACTACTTAAATAAATATAATATTTTATCAAATCAACAATTTGGCTTTAGAAAACAACTTTTCACAGAAGACGCTATTCTCACATTAAGCTCTTTAATCGTAAAGAATTTAGATAATGGCAAAAAGTGTATTACAGTATTTTTAGACCTGAGAAAGGCTTTTGAAACGGTCTCTATTCCTGACCTTTTAAAGTTTTTGGAGCTTATCGGCTTCAGGGATACTTCGTTAAACCTGATGTTCAGCTACCTACATGAGCGCACTCAGCGTGTTCATGTGGACGCTGTGTTGAGTGACGAAGAAAATGTTATTTTCGGCGTCCCTCAGGGTAGCGTCTTAGGGCCTACGCTGTTTTTGGTCTATATTAATGAGCTGTGTAAACTTTCTATTCCTCACGGTCACATCTCCTATGCTGACGATACAGGTGTTACTTTTTCGGGAGACACTTGGGAGGAAGTGAAAATGCGTACAGAATCGGGACTTAAAACTATAGCAGCCTGGTTAAGTAACAACCTACTCTCATTAAACACGCATAAAACAAATTATATTTGTTTTGCTATTTGCAATTACACTCAACCACCAGCCAACTTCAGCATTAAAATACACAATTGCCAAGACAGCCTATTTTTTAATTGTGACTGTGCTGTTATTGATAGAGTAGACAAAACAAAATATTTAGGTGTTATTATTGACCAGAGACTGTCTTGGTATAACCATATTGAATTAATAACTGGCCGCATAAGAAAATTAATGTGGATTTTCAAAAAGTTAAGACATGTAACAACCAACGAATTATTGATCAAAGTATATACAGCACTGGCTCAATCTGTTCTTACTTATTGTATCCCAGTATGGGGAGGAGCTTTAAAAACAAGATTCCTTGAGGTTGAGCGAGCTCAAAGAGCCCTGCTTAAGGTCTGCTATTTCAAACCATACCGATTCCCAACTACTGACCTTTATAATTTGTCTGGTGTCTTGTCAGTTCGAAAGTTATACATTTATTCTTATTGCTTAAAATTCACAAATCTACTAGGTATGAACGTGACAAGACAAACAAAAGAAGAAACGACTTAGTTCTATATACCGATCGCTGTAAAACGACATTTGCTTCAGTACAATATGAGAAAAGGGCAGTATACTTATATAATAAAATAAATAAAATCTTAAGCATATATCCATTGCATAGCATAGAAGTTAAAAAGAAAACAATAGAATGGTTGAAAACCTAAAATTACAACGAAACCGAAACACTTTTAGAAAAAATTACCTAACTTGTTACACATTAATAATTTACTAAATATAGCATACCTCAACATGCACACACCACATACACATACACTACACAATCACACAACCAACACCAACGGATATTTTATTGTAAAAATACTACATAAGTTTAACTGTAAGTCAAAAATCTATGTGTTACCCAAGTTCTAAACACTAATTTATATAAATGAAGAACGGGAAGAGCGGAGCCTCCTAACACAAGTTTCCGAACTTAAAAGAAGTGTTCCAATAATGTATTTAATTTTAATGTATTACTGGTTTGAGAATAAAGATTTTTTTTAAATCGCTATAACATTACAACGTCGAGCGCCTCCGTTACCATGGGTGTTATATAGTACTGTTTTTATAGGAGGGGGCAAACGAGCATGCGCATTACCTGATGGTAAGTGACTACCGCCGCCCATGATACGTGGTAGAGCTATGCCGCAGTTATATTAGTAGCGTAGTTGTAGGTCGAATGAGTCGGCTCGACCGGGGAAGTACCACGCTCAGAATACCAGTGTAAAATAGTAGCTTAATGCTGCTGTGTTTCGTATGATGAGTGTAGAGTACCGGAGACCCCTTTGACTGGAAACGAGAGGCATTCCATCTTAGTCCTCACGGGTGACAACGAATCTGCATTTTGATTTGTAATCGAGGATAGATGTGGATGTCTATGGGCCACAGCAACCACTTAACTTCAAGTGGACTGTGTGCTCGTTTGTCACCCTATCCTATAAAAAAATGAACACCTGCAACACCAGGTGAACTGCAGATGCGTTGACGACCTTTTAAAAAGAAGTAGGCTCTTTTTTAAAGGTCCCTAAGTCCCTAGTTGTTAATATGTTTTTATTAATTGCTGATTTACCACGTGCTCTGCGATAAAGGAAAACATCGTGAGGAAACCTGCAAAAATAATATTTCTAAGACATGTGAAATCCGCCAACTAACATTGTGACAGCGCGGCGGACATTTCTTTGTCCTTAAACCCTCCTAGACATGAGAAGAGGCCTGTTCCCAGCAGTGGGACGTATATAGGGGGTAACTCTTACGTTTAAAAATATATGACTGATATTGTACATGTATACCAAATACTATGGTCAATTTATGGAAGACCACGTATATAATTAACAACAAGGAAAAAACTAGTTTATAAAGTTCTAAATTATGGAGTTATTAAATTACTGAACATTTAAGTGGTAAATATAACAACTTTGACAGAAATGAGGTGAATCGTGGTATACTGAACACATCTGCGTACCTTTTAGAGGGTACAGGCCTGATGTTATAATGTGTGATTGCGTAAACAATGCACAGATATATGATAGCAGCGGTCGCGGTTGATTTGTTGGCTTTATTGAAGAGTTCCGTTTTCTGTCTCCGAAACTCGTCATCATATCTTTGCGAAATTCAAATCGGACTATTTAGCAAGAAATCTCTTTCGAACAAAAAAGAATTTTGGTAATCTGTCTATATATGACGGAGTTATGCTCGAACATACACAAAAAAATCCGAATTGAGAACCTCCTCCTTTTGAAGTCAATTAAAAATTAACAATGTCTTCCGGACCGCCGCTCTCTACGCAAATACCTACGACTTCTGTGGTATTCTATAACGAGCAGGGCTAAATTGCAAAATTAGGAATCGTAATAAAATATTTCCGATTTGTATCATCGACGAAAAATGTAACTTCAATTCGTTTCCTTTATACTTTGTTAATTTTAAAGAGCAATTCCAAAATACGAGCAACAAGTTAACGATTAAATTGTATAAAGTGTTTTAAACAAACAGTACAAAATGGCTACCTTTTAAATAAAGATTACGTATGCTTAGTACTTAACCCATTACTGCTTTCACATAACAAAACACCGAACACAATACAAGATTACTATTTTACTTGAAGTTTTATTATAATATTTAATGCAAAAATGTAAATAATATTTCCATTACGAGCAGCACGTTTGTACATTACTAGTAGCTGTTGCATCGCACGGTGTTGCCTCGCGGCGCGTTGCACTCTGAGCCGAGTGCTCGTCTCCTACCCGCCATTTTTATTTTTGCACCCACCCGCAACTTTAAAATAATAAATGCGTACAATTTTAATAACAATGAAAAGGAAACGCAGCTTGTTCAAACGTTCAACTAAAAAACAGAAGGGAGGAATCGAGGCTTCTCTCGATCCGGCCTCCTGTAACGCCTACGTTGGGTTCGGGAACAACGTATGTGATCTCCGCAACGGAGTAACACACAAGGGCGATAACCTCTTCCTTTTCAGCAAGTAGGTTCAGACGGGGATTATGGGTCTTCCAAAGTCGTCCCGGTCCCAATGCCTTAATTCTTCGATGTGGACTGTATAACTTGAGGGATGAATTTCTTGGGAATAAAACAGCAATTATCTTCAAACCGTTCCGTGAGAGAGTAATCACTTTTCCCTATCACTTCCCCACACTTTTTCTTTCTTCTTCTTATTGACTGCTGGTATGATTCCCGAACTTTTTTCCCGAACTTATTTCCCCGAACGAATTGCAATAAAACTCATTTACTGAGCTACCCCAGAGCAATACGCGAAAGTGAGCCGCGCCATTCGCGCGCTTGCGCAACTCAATTACATGAATTTGTTCTATTACTCTCTCACGTTTTACTTAATTAATTTATTTGCATAAGTCATACATCAACATAATTTACCTGTATAGATAGCACAAAACAATATCTACACTACGATATACATTACATTTTCATATCACAAAAAACCTTTTATTTATTTAACAAAATGTGCCTATTTTACTCACAAGTTCAAAGTCGAAATGTCTTAAATATTTAACATAGAAAGTTAAAACAATGTTTCCCACTCGAAATTATACATACGTTAACTAATACAATAGTTTAATTTACATTTTCTCTATTTATTTCACTATTAAAACACTTTTAAATTTCTTATACAAAACTATCATTATTTCACTCATTCACAGGAATTTTCACATAAAAATAACACAGAGTTCACCTTTTTAGCACGTACAATCAACCTGAAATGTTTTACAAGTCATTTTTACATAAATTGCTGAAATTACAAATATTTAAATTTTTACATATTTGGCCTCCTAAGGGCGTGGCTAGCGTGCGTCCGTGAACTCACACTATTTGAACAACTAACTTTTGCACGGCTGTCGACTATCAGAAAAAATGAAATTCTGATATACACCAATTTCAACAATATTAGGTGAATAAATGCTTCTACACAATTTTCAAACTGTTGGAAACTATTTCTAATCAGATTCTTATCAGTTATCATGTTTCTTATCAGATAACAATATAAGTGAATGTTCTCATAAATCAATCATAGCAAATAGGCATTTGTTTTCGTACAAAACATATCAAACTCATATAAGACAATACTTATGCAATTAATTTCCGTTAATTCTATTTATGCACAGAGTGATCATCTCGACCGGGGAACAAATCCGATCTCTAGTTTCACTTTAATATTCCTTTGAATTTACATCATTGGAAAGATGATTTCAACCGGGGAACCAATCCGGTAACATAATTTATATCTTAAAATTCCCTATATGAATTTATTGAGAGATATTACTTAGAAAAACAATAAACTAGTCCGGCCTGGGAGTCGAACCCAAGACCTTCATATCATTAATTCGACATTTCTTTAAGATTTAACTAAGCATTTTCTTATTAGAACATTGTTATTGGACAATTTGCCTTTTAGAAGCTATTCGTCATCGGTTGACTTAATAAACTGAAATATTCTTATAGGCGCGTCGCCAAAAAACAATAATGAACTAATGTAATTTAATTTATTACCTACTTTTACTAACATATATTTAAGACTTTTTCTTTGTATTTTCAACATATTAATTATTATTATTGTATTTTCAATATTATTATAAACGCTTACGTATTTGATATAATTAATATTAGTAATGATTTATAATTTTAGTATTAGAATTGAATGAATGTAATTTTACCATATGATCCGTGTTTATATAAATAAATAAAATAAAAAAATATCTCATACAATCGAATTGTACTGTTCTAATTAATTTTGTATTTATTTCCATTGGGGGAGATATCGCGGGTTGAAATACCACCCATAATCTATTTTTGTTCGGAATATATTAAACAAACTAAATGCACTGTGACTTCGTTTGCGTGCGATCCTCGTTCGATGCCCGCCGGCCCCAAAGAAATTATTAATTGCAATTTTAAGTGCTGATTCACCACCTACTCGGTGGTGCAGGATAACATCGTGATTCGTGAGGAAACCTGCCTGTCTGAGAAATAAGAAGAAAACATTTCGAAGACATATGAAGTCCTCCAACATGCATTGGGGCAGTGCGGACACTTCCTTGCCCTAAAACCCCCTCAGAAATAAGAGGAGGCATGTGCCCAGCAGCGGGACGTATATAGGCTGTAACTTTTTTCGGAACATAATGTGACAAAAATATAGAAGAAACGTATATTTTGAATCATTAAAACAAACCCTCTTAAACAACGGCTCAAAGTTTAAAGTTACAGCCTACATAAGTTCCACCGCTGGGCATAGGCCCTTTATTTCTGATAGGGTTTGACAATATGGCCATATTTAAATTTAACGCTTTTTAGGGTTCCTTAGTTTAACAACAAGGAGCCCTTATAGTTTCGCCATGCCCGTCCGTCCGTGGTTTTACCGAGAGAACCTAGGTGCTACAAATCTGTAATTAGGCGCAGTTATATGTAGATATGAATTCCGCCTACAAAGCTGCGAAATGAAGTCATAAAAACATTTTTATTTTGTGTAGTTCCGAAACAGGTAAATGAATGATGATTTACTGTTTACCCGTATATTCCACCGTGTGAGTATCGTTGCACAGGTCTTTTAAAAACGCTGAAGGTATGGAAGAACTTCTTCTCGATTAAGGGGTCCGTTTGCGAAATATTTAGCTATAAAGTTGTATTTTTGTTCAACTCTTCTACCATCTTAACCCGTGTGTTTGGAAATATAAAAATATACACTATAATAATACAGCTAAGTATAATTAACAAGTTAACGAGTAATAGTCGACCAACTTATTTAATGCACTTAGATTAGTAAAAAATTTGTTATAACTCCATAGAAAGTAACATAAAACTAGCTGCATTATAACTTTGTAATGTTTTGTGAACTGTAAGAAATAAACATTTTATGGAGAAAACGACTTATATGCATTACTACTATAGCTTTATTTTTCCTATGCGGGATACGCAGAGTAGATCTTTCTTACTTAGCTTCTACTTTCGCTTATTTGTTAGCGTAGTGGTTTACGAGAAGCTTCGTTACGGTCTTATATTATATTGTTGGCGCGACTTCTAACGCCGCCTAGCGACGCACCGGAACACCAAACTTTTAGCCACGAATCAGAGCTCGTCATTGTTAGCAACCAATCACAGTACGTCGTGCAATTAGTTATAAGATCTGTCTGTTTTAAATTTTGATTATTACCTGATACACACTGTAAGCAATAAGACGACTTAAATATAACCAACAAACGTTCAATAAATAAATCATTGAAGAGCACCTGCCTCCCGTTCCTGTACATAAAGTGGTCCTATCGAGCCGAATAAGGAGTTCAAGCTTGAAATCTCCGAAGATTCGTCAGATCAAAATACGAAGAGGAGATTCACGTATCGAGCGAAGAGCTGCAACGTTAAGGCATCGACAGACAGGAGTGGCAGGTTTGAACTTCCCGTCCGTTTCTCCATCTCATCCTTCGATAGGTGTTGATTTCGTGCTGATATTCCATTTCCAGTGCTCAAGTTAGTGGCGGTACCTACCTGTGCAACGGCACCCACCTTGGTTCACACGTCTACAAATTGGCAACTGTAAGTACTCTTGATTTCCTTAATTCCCAAAATGAGTGAGCCTAAATTGTCAGATTTAATTAAGAAAAGAGGAGTTTTAAAAGGTCGATTAACTCTGTTTGAAAATTATGTTAAAAAGTTCACTTTACCCTTGACTGAACAACAGTCATTAGAATTAAATTTACGTGTCGAGAGTACTTCGAGTTTGATAGAGATGTATAGTGAAATACAGACTAAAATTGAAGAAGAGGTAGCGGAAGATCTCGATCTTGTAAAACAGCTGGAAGAGAGAGATCGTTTCGAAAATCAATTTTATTGTGCTGTAGCTTATGCAAAACTTTTACTGAGAAAGGAAGTAGCTGAAAAGTCTAGTATTTCAACATGTAAGCCGATAGGCATAAAGTTACCCGATATTAAAATACCTTCCTTTGACGGTTCATACGATTGCTGGCTAGAGTTTAAAAATTCTTACGTTAGTATGATTCATGATCGCGATGATTTAGGTCCTGTTCAAAAATTTCATTATTTAAAATCGTCATTGTCCGGTACCGCGGCACACGTCATAGGTGCATTAGAATTTACGGCTCACAACTACTCTCACGCATGGGAGCTATTAGAGAATAGATTTAATAATCCGCGACTATTGGTTCATAATCATGTGAAGGCATTATTTAAAATTCCATCGTTAAATAAAGAGTCCGCTTCCCAGATTAGGAACTTAATAGATATTGTTTTGAGAAATTTGCGTGCCCTTAAAACGTTAGGTGAACCAACAGATTCGTGGGACACTTTAATCATTTACATGGTCGTTTCCAAATTAGATCAGGCCACTGAACGCGAATGGGAAAATTTTCAAGGTACAGCTTCGTTAATTCAATCAAGGTCAGCTTTGAAACTGGATGACTTACTTAAATTTCTTAAAGACCGCGCCGACGTTTTAGAAATGATAAAGGTGAACCATAACAAATTCCACGAGAACAAAGGCGGCGAACAAACGCGCTCTAAGAAACAATATACACATACTCATGTTGCTACGAACGTTACGAACAATAACAATAAGGGTAATACGAAACTAAAACAAAGCCGCGTGTGTGTGATGTGTCATGGTAATCACGCGATTTATTCCTGTTCAAGGTTTCTTAATTCGTCTATCCAAGAAAGGAATAAGATAGTTAAAACGCATCAGCTGTGCATCAATTGTTTACGCGCAACCCACCCACTTGACGAATGCAAGTTTGGGCCATGTAGGTTGTGTGATAAAAGGCACAACAGTTTGCTTCACATTGATGGGCAGGTAGACGGCGCGTCACAGGTGAGCGGGTCGAGTGCATCAGCACAGCCGGTCACCGCTAACGTCTCCACTGTCTCGTCATCATTACACGTTACGGCTAACCACTCAGAATCGCAAAACAGTAATCAAGAATATTCGTTATTACCCAACGTTTTGCTGTCCACAGCGTTAGTGTACATAGCAGATTATAATAACAAATATCACACTGTACGCATTCTGCTTGATAATGGTAGTCAACATTGTTTCATAAAGAAATCGTTATGTGAAACATTAAATGCACCGTTAATACAGTCCACTTATCACGTTGCTGGGGTAGATCATACAATTTCGCAGTCCACCCACATTTGTAAAATAAAATTACGTTCAAGGTTAAATTCGTTTTGTATGAACATTGATTGTTTAGTGTTGCCGTGCATTACAAATCAATTACCCACATTTAGTGTCGATGTAAATAATATGAGTTTACCTGATAATATTCAACTTGCGGATCCGAACTTTCACTCACCGTCAGAGATCGATATACTGATAGGCGCGGATAAGTTCTGGGAATTATTGTGTGATGGCAAAATTAAGTTGAATAAAGGACCTTATTTACAAAATACAAAATTGGGTTGGATAATGTCGGGACCTTTACATAATAACCCACTTCCCGTTAAGAGTGTGCAATGTAATTTCTCCCAAACAATTGACACACAGTTGAAATTGTTTTGGGAACTCGAAGAGATAAACAATAACGTTAATAAAAACATCCTTAGTGCTGACGAACGTGCGTGCGAAGACATTTTTGTCAAAACGACAAAACGTATGGAAGATGGTAGGTTTTCCGTACGCATTCCTTTAAAGGAATCAGCTGATGTGCTCGGAGACAGTTACACAGCGGCTGAAAAACGTTTGTTGTCGTTAGAACGAAAATTCGCTCGTTCGCCGCAATTTAGGGAAAAATACGTAGATTTTATGGGGGAATATGAAAGGCTCGGTCATATGAGTCGCATTAAAACTTATGGGTCACCCCACTATTTTCTGCCGCATCACGGCGTTATTAATGAAAATAGCAGTACGACTAAACTGCGCACTGTTTTCGATGCAAGCGCAGCGACGTCGTCCGGTAAGTCGTTGAACGATATTCAACATATTGGTCCACCACTTCAGAATGACATTTTTAGCATTTTATTACGCTTTAGGCAATATAAATACGTGGGTTGTGCGGACGTCGAGAAAATGTTTCGGAATTTTCTTGTACAACCAGATCAACGAGATTTACAATTGATATTATGGCGTAAACTTCCGTCAGACCCAATACGTGTATATCGCCTAAACACCGTGACGTATGGCACTGCGTCTGCGCCGTACCTTAGTATGAGATGTTTACGTCAGCTTGCGCTGGAATGTAAGGATCAGCAGGTTGCGAGAGTAATCCGAGAGGATTTTTTCGTTGATGACGTCATCCTAGGTGACAATGATTTAAATAGCTTACTCGATACCTGTGAGAAGTTACGAAATACTTTAAACTCGGCTTGTTTACCGTTGCGTAAGTGGTTGTTTAACGTTGATATCAGTGACCACGACATATCTAAAGACTTGTCATTAGGCGAACGTTGCCAAACTAAGACTTTAGGAGTGGGTTGGTATAATAAAAGTGACGAACTTCATTTTACCACACGAGTAGTTAGACCGAATTTACTAAATAAACGTACAATGTTGTCGATAATCGCACAAATATACGATCCTCTAGGAATTTTAACACCGGCTGTCGTAGTAGCTAAAATATTGATGCAAAAAGTGTGGTTGTGCAAGATAAATTGGGATGATCCCGTTCCCTGTGATGTTGCGTTATCCTGGGAAAAATTTATTGACACACTTCAATATTTGCATAACCTACGTATTCCGCGTCATGTTATGAGCGCACACACACAGTTTATAGAATTACACGTATTCACGGACGCGTCGCAGAGTGCGTATGGTGCATGTGCATATGTTCGCACCTACTCTGATAACTCATCGGTGACTATTAGATTATTGTGTGCAAAGAGTAAAGTTGCACCAATTAAACCAGTCAGCATACCTCGACTAGAACTGTGCGGGGCTTTAATAGGCGCACGATTATATAGGAAAATTATCGAGTCATTGCGTGTTAATTTCCACAAAATTTACTTTTGGACAGACTCAACTATTGTCCTTGGATGGCTACGTACGTCACCACATTCGTTAAAAACATTCGTTCAAAATAGGATAGTGGAGATTAATGAAATAACAAGTAATGCGTTATGGTTACATGTAGGAACCAAAAATAACCCAGCGGATCTGGTCTCGCGCGGTCTTAGTCTTGATGTACTCATTGACAGTAATCTGTGGTGGAGGGGACCTGAGTTCTTAAAAAATTCTGAGTCGGCATGGTCACAGCAATCTTCGACTATATACTCCGACTTACCAGAACTAAAATCACAAACGACAACGGTTATGGTTTGTGATGTAACAAAGAATAAAATTATTAATTTTGAAAGGTTTCGTTCTTATCAGCGTATCGTGCGCGCCGGCGCTTACCTGTTGCGATACATACATAACTTACGCACACCAAAGAAAGATCGTACACAGGGGCCGTTATCAGTAGATGAATTGAATGACTCATTACAGTCGTTAGCGCGTCTTGCTCAACGCGAATCGTTTCCGATGGAATATGATAAGTTAAAACGTAACTTACCCTTAAAAACTTCAGGTTCGATTTCTAGGCTTAATATATTTCTAGATGAAAGGGATATAATTAGAGTAGGTGGCCGTCTTAGTAACTCGCCTGACTTTAATTACGACAAGAAGCATCCGATACTTTTATCAAGTAAACACAACTTCACACAATTGTTGTTTCAACATCAACACAAAGAGCTTCTTCATGCTGGTCCCCAGCTGCTATTGGCGACCGTGCGTGAGAATTGGTGGCCGTTAGGGGGTAGAAACCTAGCTAGAAAGGTTGTCCACCAATGTGTTCGCTGCACTCGAATGAAAGGTAAAACCCTAACGCCAATCATGGGCAACCTTCCGTCTGAACGAATAGAACCTGGTTTCCCATTCATTCGATGTGGAGTGGATTATGCGGGTCCCATAAACGTACTGAATCGCAAAGGAAGGGGAGCTAAATTGGAAAAGGGCTATATTTGCATATTCGTTTGTTTTGTTACCCGGGCCATTCATCTAGAACTTGTCAGTACGTTAGCTGCTCAAGAATTTATATTAGCACTTAAAAGATTTATCTCACGACGAGGTAAACCAGCTCAAATTTTCTCAGATAACGGTAGAACTTTCATTGGAGCCATGAAAGAGATTAACAAAATGCTAGAGCGAAATTCAAAGCAAATAATTGATAATTTATCAACTGACAATATTGAATTTAAATTTATTCCCCCTTATGCTCCTCATTTTGGGGGATTGTGGGAAGCAGGAGTAAAATCCTGTAAGTTCCACCTTAAGCGTGTCGTGGGTACCGCTAACTTGACGTACGAGGAGTTCAGCACTGTCTTGGCACAGATCGAAGCAGTCCTAAACTCCCGTCCTATAAGTCCTATGTCCTCAGATCCACATGATCTTCGTCCACTAAGCCCAGCTCATTTTCTCATCGGCCGGCCACTCACTGCACCAGCCTGCAGAGACCTCACCGAAACACGGACTCACAGCTTGACACGGTTTCAAAGAGTGGAACAAATAAAACAGCACTTCTGGAAACGCTGGTCACAAGAGTATGTTGCTGAACTTCAGACAAGAACGAAGTGGAAGGCGAACAGTCAAGACATAGCATTAAACACGCTTGTCGTTATTAAGGAGGACAATTTACCACCCCTTAAATGGCGTATAGGCAGAGTTACCCATATTTTCCCCGGAAAGGACGGCGTGTCGCGTGTCGCCACCATCCAAACTGCTACGGGTCCTGTACAACGAGCGTTCTCGAAAATCTGCCCTCTGCCTGTATCATCAGCAGAGGACGACAACATGAATGCAGCCTGCGGCATCTCCAATCAAGCGGCAACGTAGATACATCATTGGAAGCTGGAGCTTCCAAGGCGGCCGGCATGTTGGCGCGACTTCTAACGCCGCCTAGCGACGCACCGGAACACCAAACTTTTAGCCACGAATCAGAGCTCGTCATTGTTAGCAACCAATCACAGCACGTCGTGCAATTAGTTATAAGATCTGTCTGTTTTAAATTTTGATTATTACCTGATACACACTGTAAGCAATAAGACGACTTAAATATAACCAACAAACGTTCAATAAATAAATCATTGAAGAGCACCTGCCTCCCGTTCCTGTACATATATATTAGGGTTGCACTGCCTGGAATATATAGATAGAAAGTCAACTATGACCATCTTTTTACGGACTTGGCATGTAAATGATTTGATCTAGATAGATTATTTTCAAAATCGAAAAGTTTTTAATCTTTTTTGAATACCACTCCCTATAAGTCTGATTGGAAAATAAGTCCTTCTGTTACCATCGTCCTATTTGAGTCCATTTTTAGTCATTATAGCAGTCAAACCGCGAACTCACTTAATACGCTCATTGTTAAGAAAGCCCACGTATTGTGACGGGCAACTACGGAACCCTACCTCTACATTGGGCGTGGCCCGACATACACCGGTTTTGATTAACTCTGCAATACCTAAGAACCGGCAAATTAATGTTACAATAATGCTAAAGGAGACGGGCGAAAGTTCATAGAAAGCTGGGCCTGATGTTACAGTAACGATTACTGCATTATTTTGTTTATATACCAATACCATTTTAAAAAAACTAAAATTTTTACGACTGCTTCATGGTAGAAAAAATATAGGATGTTCTTGGTTTGTATCAAAACAATGTTATTGCTTACGTTATGCTTACAATGTTATTCTTACAGCAAGCTCTCACATTACACTTTAAGAAAATAATTATTAGACTTTATTGTAAATTAGAATTTAGTATAATTTTATGTATTGTTGGACATTCATACATAGAGGATTCAGACGCCGCCGTCCAACTAAATTCTAGAGGTTTGAAGTAATTATAAAAAAACAGAGGGTGTATGTATTAAAAACACTTTCTCTTTTAATGATTTATTAATCGTCCACTTCATCATAAACAAACAAAATATTGTCTAAAAGTGGTGCAGGCGGTATTAAATAAATTCTCTTGATGCCTTGCCCAGCTTAGGTACAATATTAATTATCTAATATAATATAAATATATATAAAATAATAAATTAATAAGATATATACATATATATATATATATATATATATATATATATATATATATATATATATATATATATATATTATTAATTACCTTATGTTTTTATTCCTAGGTTGCAAATCGGCAAGAATCGAAAAAATATTGCTCGCTAATATTTGGTGAAGTTTCGATAGAGCCAGGTCTTACACATGACAAATACAGTGACAATATCTGTGGACTTGTAGAGTTACTGTCTACTCAGAGTCGCAGTTACTGTGACTATGCCGACCATGCCTTAATGTTCCTCATTTGAGGTACTCTACACAAATGGCAACAGCCCATTGCCTTTTATTTTTGTCAGGAACTAGACCTGCACTTATATTAAAAAAATGTAGAAGAGAATAATAACTGGATTAATATCCGTGGCTCTGGTATCAGATCAGGGAACATCAATTCATTCAGCCATTAATAAGTTGAAGAAAGACAAGAAAAAACACAAATATTGGCAAATGAAAATACTGGTAAGATAATTAAATGAAAGGTTTAAAACCACAAATTAAAGTGTTTAGTAAAGTGCTAAAATTATTAGTAATGTATTTTTATACTTTTGATTGCCTATTAACCAAATTTTTGTTTTCATTTCAGATGACACAATCACAAGAAGTTAAAAACATTAATATCATATTTGATCCTCCTCACCTCATTAATGGTCTAAGAAATAATTTTCTTGACAAAAATATAGTATTGAATGGGAAAACATCAAAATGGGATGATATTGAAGATGTTTATTTAACAGACTGCAAACATGCAGAAATATATTTGCCGCATAAGTTAAATGATGAACATTTCATTCCTCAGGAAATAAAAAAATGAAGGTAAGCTTACCAATGTAAGAAAATAAATATATACATACAATAGAATACATCTTTGAAATAAAGCCAAATTAATTAATATTAACATTTGGTTTTTCAGGTGAGAAACTGCAGTTGTGTATTAAGCAAAACTGTTGCAGGAGCCTTGGCATACACATCAAAATTTTGTAAGTCTGTTGATCTAAATATTATTTTATTTTAATTTACAATATGGGGAAATCTATCAAACTTTACCAAATTCCAACATCACCTGCATGAAGTGAGCCCTGCTTACTAATAAATAGTGCAATCTACTTCTGTAGGTAATCCATTTACGTTTGCAGAACCAAAAATCTCACAACTAGATGATGGAGAGTGTATTGTGGCTATAGGCACATTGAAATATTGTATCATCTTCATTATTATAGCCTCTTCAAAAGTCCACTGCTGAACATAGGCCTCACCTGAAATGTCGTTATACACAGAACTCACCCATGTGCACACATCACATTCCACCTTAGTGGGGGGCCGTCTTACGATTTGCTCACAGATGTGCGCCTACCAATGGAAAAATATTCACTGATTTATAAAGTCCTAAATCCAGCAGAGGATGTAAATGTAGAAAGCTGATATTTATTTTACTTTTTTATACTTTTTATTGCATACAATATTATATTACATAAACACTGACAACAAACTATATTATACTAAATGTACAATTAGCGGGCCTTAATACTAAACAGAGACCTGTTCCAGGAAAAACTATAGAGAAGGAGATTATTTTTATATAAGGGTGCATGGATACTTATAAGCTGTATTATGTAGGATTGACTGCTTTGTTGGTCTTGTGGTTGTAGTAGTGCGACTGCTGATCATGAGGTCCTGGGATCGATCTCAGGTCGGGCCAAAAACCAATTATTGAGTTTTCTGTCAAGAAATCTTCAGTAGCTGCCTGGAGTCAAGAAGTTGGCGGTGTCTTACCACCATGCCGGAAAACTCGTAAAGGCGTTGATCCTGCGCCTGGTCTCTCTCCGGTCGTGTCAGTTTACTGTTCCATTGGATTGAGAGTGAGGAAATAGAGAGTGCACCTGTACTTGCGCATAGATTTAGGCAATATAATCCTGTCCTGCGCCGATGGCTAGTTGAGGCAGGCCACCATGACCGAAATTTGATCTGGAGGACATTAATATAAAGAACTAGCGTGCCAGGCAAACCTTGTTCTGCCCTTTTTGACGACCCTATGTCATGTCCTATAAAAAATTCTTAAATTCGCAAAAAAAAAATTGTGGGGCACTCATGAGAAAACAAAACTATCCTATCTCTGAAGTTGGGCCAAACTGCACACGATGTGCAAGTTTGAATAAAATCGGTTAATTAGTTTAGGAGTCTATCGCGGACGAACAATGTGACACGTAATTTATATATATTAAGATATATTATAAAGAATATAACATTTCATGAATTAACCAACTTTGTCAGCCTCGAGCACAGGCGCAGAGTAGCCAGCCTCCCTGTATTCTATAGGATGCATTTCGCCGTGTGCGTAGGAATTGCACGCTTTAATTCCTCCTTCTCCTTATCACCATCGGACGACCAGGCAGTCGGCGGGTCTTTACCCCTTTGTTGTTGATATTCCACGCATTAGAACCAAACGGTTTACTTCGAATTTTTTAATGCATACAGCAAAGGAGTGGAATAATTTGCCAGCGTCTATCTTTCCATCCGAATACAATCTGGGCGTCTTCAAGGCAAGAGTGAATAGGGTTTTGTTACGCTAAGACAGTGCGATTTACTATCTAAGGCTGCATCACCACTTACCACCAGGTGGGATTGCGGTCAAGCACTGGCTTATAAAAAGTAAAAAAATATATAAGAATAAAAGAGAAACAAATAACATTAATTTAGGAGGGTTTCTATGGCTAACATTATATTTATTTTTATGTTACAGCTCGCTAAGCTGATAGAAAACCTGTAAACTCGACGTCAAAAATACTTCAGAAGCTTTGTCATTTTTCGAGGACTTATTTGATTCATGTAAGGAAACAGCTCTTAGACGGAGAAACAAAGTGAAGCCCTTAAAGCAAGCTGTAACGAATTCATCAGAGCACGAAACCCTTTTGACTAATTCCATAAAAAAATTAGAGATAATGAGATTTGTTAATAAAGAGGACAAGGAGTGTATTGTGTCCTCTAAAAAAGTCAGTCGTCAGTCCACCAATGGATTTCTCACAGAGAGTATAGATATAGATACTTAAAATAAAAACAAAAATCAACCTATCCCTCAGAATATGCAGTGAGGTATATTTCAACTGTTGTAAAAGAAACAAACTAATATTTGGAAGTGAAACCAAATTCTTACGAAATTTTAAAAAAAAACATATGGAAATTAAATCCAAATATTGGAACGGAAATGGAACTGGTGTAACGTTACTAAAATCTTAAAAGAATTTGATATTGTGAGATTAAAATAACGTAACCAGTTGCCGATAATGCTAGATAAAGTTTATAAATAATTGTTGTAAACTAAATTTATTGTAAACAATATTGGCGCCATCTATCCTTACCATTTGTAAAGCGCTATCTAGGGTTCTCTTTCCTCTCATAAACTATACTTGCCTAACTGGAACAAATAGTTCACATATAGAACCATAGATGGCGCTATATCTGTGCTGCTTGCCTTTACCGACAGAGGTGCGGCTGGCAGCCATTACATAGCTTACAGTACAATCAAGAAGGCTGTCACACAAGGTGCGCAAGAGCCACAGAGTACTTTTTTATATAGGGAATAGAGGTCTCTCTCGACGCCTTCAAATAGGAATCGACAATGACGGTGCTGCCGTCTGCATGAATGATATGGAACTACTTTCAGTGTATAACTAGATATACATAGGTAGGATGCCTTCTTAAATATTCATTGTTATTATTTTATTAATTAATTTATATAACTAATTATCCTTATTCCGTGTGGTATATTATACCGAGTACATTTTCTCTACTTAGTATATATTCTCACATTACATTATATGCACACACGGAATAGGGAAAAGTAGTTATATAATAAAATAAAAGAATGTAATAAATAAAATAAACTAACGATATTTTTGTACTAGAAGGGAAAATTTACAATAGTAAAACCACAATGTCTTTAAATTAATCATTTAATTCGTCTTTTAAAACACTTATAAAATAATTTAACGATAATTTTTGTACTAGAAGAGAGAATTTACTATAATAAAACCATAACATATAACATAACATAAACACTCACGCCTGTCACCCAGAGGGGTAGGCAGAGACTACGGACTTCCATTTGACACGATCCTGACATACCTCTTTCGCCGTTAAGGTACTTTTTTAAGGTTTCGTTAAGGGTACTTCTAACGTGGCCCATTTTCAAAATATCGCCAATTTGGTCGATAAACTTTTTTCTAGGGCGTCC
The DNA here is from genome assembly GCA_036936625.1 of Parnassius smintheus behrii. NCBI lineage: Eukaryota > Metazoa > Arthropoda > Insecta > Lepidoptera > Papilionidae > Parnassius > Parnassius smintheus. Next base: position 5,078,032 of record JAUPFT010000030.1, on the reverse strand, counting down.
CTTCCCGACTCTGCCGTTCACATCTGCCATATAAATTTGCTTTGTCACTCTTTTCTCATTCATTCTTTCTACATGACCAAACCACCGAAGCATTCCTTTCTTAATCCTGGTCACAACATCATCTTGCATACCACATTTATCTCTTATCACGCAATTTCTCACCCTGTCATTCAGATTCAACCCTAGCATACTCCTTAAAGACCGCATTTCTACAGCATTTATTCTACTTTCGTGCTTCTTCTGCCACACCCAGCTTTCACTACCATACATTAAAGTAGGGACTAACACAGCATTATGAATTACCATACGTGCCTTTTTTGACACATTCTGGTTCCTCACAATAGAGTGTAGTGTCCCATTCACTCTATTCCCTGCATTTACTCGTCGTTCTATATCCTTATCATATCTACCATCCCTGCTAAATACACATCCCAAATACACAAACTCATCCACTTGTTCAATTAACTCTCCTTCTATTCTTATTTCACATACCGTTTTGCTTTCTTCTCTTTAAAAAACCATCACTTTCGTCTTACTTGCGTTCACTTTCATTCCCCTTTCTTTTAATGCCCAGTTCATTAATGTAACCATCATTTGCAACTCAGCCGCCGATGACGCAAATATGACTTGATCATCGGCATACAAAAGGCATTTGACGGTTAACTCGCCCATTCTTAACCCGCATTCTTCATCTTTCAAAGTTTGCAAACACCTGTCCATAAATAGGTTGAACAGCCACGGGGAAACTACACAGCCCTGTCTGACACCTTTTCGGATGCCAAACCAGTCCGAGTAGACCCCATTGATCCTGACACAAGCACTCGAGTCCCTATAAAGAGACCTTAATGCCTGTATCAAACCAGCGCTCAACCCATATGAGTTCAGTGTTTGCCATAACACATTCCTGTCCACTCTGTCATAAGCCTTTTCCAAGTCCATGAATGCACAAAAAACTTTCTGGTTTTTAGCCAAAAACTTCTCCGCAATCATGCGCATGGAAGACTTGATCTGTACACCCCATTCCCTTTCTAAAACCCGCTTGCACATCCCAAATTTTTCCATCAGTTTCTTTCATAACTCTTTCAATTAACACCTTAGCATACAGTTTACTCACAATACTAAGCAAGCTGATACCACGGTAGTTTTTGCAGTCCTGCAGTCCTTGCAGTGTAAAACCACAATGTCTTTAAATTAATCATTTAATTCGTCTTTTATAACACTTATGGAAGTATTTTTTCGCCTTTATTTGAAATACATCCTCATAATCATTGGAGTCTCTCTTCCCTTTTAATATTTTGTTTATATCATTACAGTAATTGTTTATGAAAAATCTGCAAGATAAATTTATAATAAATTCTATAATTTTGTCTTTGTGTTGATCACAATTTAAAAAATCAAATTCTATATGTAGAAATAATATAGTTTTTATGAATTCTTTTAGATTTTCATAATATAAATAACGTTTTAAAATTTCGTTGGTAATGTCTTGCATTGCAGATATGCAAGAGAGGAGAGATTCGGAAGGACTGACAAGCCAACGTCTGCCAGCATATTCTCGGCATTTAATATATTCATTTTCTTGAGAGGCAACCATGTTTTTAGCGCATTGCTGACAATTTTTAAATATTTTCTTTCTAGCACTGTGTACAAAATATCCACTCACATATTGTAGAGCGCCTAGTACTCGGGGATCATTTTCCTTTTGACTTAGTTCAGTTACTTGCACTGTGGGTATGCTATCAATTTCACTGGTCACCGTGGCTTGGCAGTCATCTATTATGAGGGTGTATAAAACTTCACAGTAGTCTTTTTCACAATTTGCCCCAGGGGCATGGACACTAGATATGTTATTTATTAATAAGCTAGTGTAGGCACTTTCAAACCTTTCTGTTGTGGGGTTTGTGTTGCGGCACCCATGGCTTCTAATAGCCCCGAAAAAGTTTTCTATGGGGTCTTGGTTTAGGTGCCTCATCCAAACAGAAGTTATGCCATAGTCATTTTTTAATTTTTTTAAAAGTATTTGAACACCATCTATTGTCCATACCCAATTTTCTAAAGTAGGGACTTTCTCAGCTTTACCTGTTACAATGTTAGTAAATTTCATATTTCTTAATTCTATTTTAGCCTTATTCCATACATTATTATGACAAGAATTTGGTCTTGCAGGTCCTAATAATGGCTTTCCATGTTGTTTTCGCTTTGTATAACTCCCGTTTAAAGAATCAAACAGTTGATCGAAAAAAAGGAGAACATCAGCTGTCTCTTTACATTCTTCGGAGAGAATTCCTTTGTCTGTAAAAAAAAAATGTTTTAGCAACATAATTCCGAATGTAAATACTATTAAGCTACACTTGAGAACAACATTTGACAAAATAATATTAAAAGTTTGTGTAGACTAGATAGAAGTGCATTCCGATCTTAGCAGGCTCTTCCAAATACCACGGCCAACTGCTGCAATCACGGCCGTGGTTGCTAGATCGCAGTCGCGCCTGTCGGGCTGTGACTGCCACAATCTAAATGTTACCTTTATACACAACATTAAAAGTTCTTAATACATGATGAGTAATTAATGTATAAAGGTACTTTATTTTACCTGCTAAATATCCCATGTTGGATGCTACTGTTTGACTGAAGATTTGTGTGGCATATTTGACCTTCATTTTGGAAATTTTATTTGGTATGACATGATTGTCCGTAAGCTTTGGCATTAGCATTAGCATTCTTTATACCTTTGTACCCAGGGTTTTCTTTGAGTAGCAATTCAATATGGTGCCATTTTGCTGTTCGCATTTGCTGATCACGTACATATGTTAGGTTTTTTGTTATTAAATTATTACGAGTGCATTTTATTAGATGGGGAGGGTCATATAGTGGAATGACTTCCTGATCGTTGACAAGAAACATATTCTCTATAGGCTCTCGTCCAGACTTTATAAAAATCCCTCTAGTCTCCTGTAGTAAAAGTTTAATGGCATGCCTATTATTGGTGCCTTGATCAGACACTGTTGCTATTACAATTAGCCCAGCCTCTTGTAATTCTTTAATTACATCTTTGAGTTGCACTGCTAATTCCGGTCCACTTGTTGCTCCTGCAGAAAATGTATATGATACGGGTTGTTTATAATATTTTATCAATCCCCGTATCATGAACACTTGTGCATGATCAGCATAGTCAGGACTAGTTTTCCGGCCATCAGTGGCGAAACCAATTACCCTGTCTTTCCGCTCATTATAAGTTACATTGGCTTTCAATGTCATTTCGTCGAATAAAACTATGCACAGTCTCTCTTCTACTTTAAACTTTTCTGTAGCTTTTTTGATCTGAGCAAATATTCTTTTATTTATTCCTGGTTTTACATTTGCATGGTTTAAAAGTTTTGTGAGAGTTTGTGGAGTTGGCAAGATGAATATTTTTCTTAAAAATCTATAGCACTTTGGACTTTGTTTTAAAATTGACAAAGCTACAATTTTTTCCTCTAGAGAAAATCGTCGACCTTTGTACTTCTTTTTAATTTCCCTGAACTGCAGTAAAGTTAATATCTTAGCTGTGCTGGGCAACTTATCAATGGCTTTTATAAATGCAGGATTAGAAGTTAGTTTTTTCGCTGCTTTGAGACTTGCAGACTGCTTTTTAACTTGGTTTTTATACTTGCTTAGTTTGTTTTTCACTTGAATAAGCTTCTGGTATAAATCATGTTCTAATGTTGTTACAGCTTTGATTTTTTTAGAAACAATGGACTTCGTTTTCCTTTTAGTGCACCCTAGAAGCAAAAAACTTTGTATCAGAAACAAATAAAACAGCGTACTGGCATAAGTTTATCTATTCTAATAATAGCTATGCCAATATTAGCTTATATGTAGTGAATTCCTACTTAAACTCAAGTGAAACTGCCATACACCTGTGTCATGCGATTAGTATAGTATTGGACAGTGTGCTTTGGACTTACAATTGCACTCTCAGTAGATAGCCCAGACCGAAATCCAAACTGCGCGTCATGTAGGTTAGCTACTTTTTCAAGGTAAGAATTAAGCACACCGTCCAGCACCTTAGCGACATTTTTGTTTTACACATCGTAAAAAACAGAGTCAGAACCCTCGGGAGGTGAACACCAGCATACTTAAGATGCTCAACGCTAATGCCATCATGCCCAGGAGACTTGCCACCAGTTATGTTTTTTAGTGTATTTCGCACTTGTTCTGCTGTAACATGCACTAGTTTATTTTCTCTGCTTTTTTTGCTGGCTTGTTAAAAGTAGGAACCGAGGGGCCCAGTGACGAGTTGACATTAAAATGAGCCCTAAACATTTCTGTAATAGGAGCAGGCTCATTCTCCCCCTCAACACTTGTTGGCAAACCAGACTTAACATCAAGCTTTCTTGTTGCCTTCCAGAAACAATCAAAATTTTTAGTAGATCTATGTTTGGCCAAAACATCCATTTTCTAGATTTTGTTGGCACCATTTTAGTCGACTTTTGAATATTTTATGTGATTGGTACATCTGCTCATAGAATCTACCAGACTTAGGCCGATTAAATAGCAACCACACTTGATAGTTAAGCATGGCCTGCTTGTGAGCGTCATAAACATGGTTTTTCCACCCACATAAATGACTGTTATTCTTATATTTACGCGAACACTACACATTGAAATAATACTGGTTTTTACGGAATAAAAAAATATAAAGTTAAATTTTAATATATGGTAAACGCGGTTAACTATGACATCTGAACGTTGAACATCTCAGTCCTTCCCGTGACCATGGGTGCTGTAAAGCTCTCGAAACGTCGGGTAATTAAAAAGTTAAATATACGCGATAAATTCCTTAAAAACTAGTATTATTTCAAGACTGTCATTCTTGTTCCTTCCCCCACGAGTCATACTGGACTTACTTGCCGCGTCGCTTAGGGCATGTACAATATTCTGATACAAGCAATCTAGTACTTTTTGTGGTCATTCAAGCAACACATTTCGCATCAATGTATATAATTTGTATTAAAAATAATTTCAAGTTACTCACTGTTATATATGTTTTCAGATACATTTATTTCAAAAGCAGATTCTTTTACAATGTTTGACACTTCTGGTATTACTTTCTTAGCTACATTTATATCAGTAACAATATTTGACACCTCTGGGATGTTGACAGATGGATCTGAAACATGAGTATTAGTATACATACATTATAATGTGTATTATAATGCTAAGTACTGATACTAAAAATAAGAAACAAATCAAGACAATAAATTATCTGTATCTATATCTATATACCTACTATAGTAAAACTTGAAGAAACAAAATCAGTACATATGTAAGTTTGTGTGGGAATTTCATGTTTTTAACTGTCAGATCTACAAAATATTAGCATCTCCAAAAATATCACACTATAACTAAAGGGAGACAAACAGTTTTACCACAAATTTTACCACAAAAAGTATTCTCAGCAGTGACCAGTACATGAATAAACTATAAGGTTCAGAATAGAAGTCTAAAAGGAATAATGTCCTCCCGACCAAATTTCGGCCAAGGCGGTCTGCCTCAACGGAGGCCAGCCATCTGCGCAGGACAGGATTATAGTGGCGAGTTGACATTAAAATGAGCCCTAAACATTTCTGTAATAGGAGCAGGCTCATTCTCCCCCTCAACACTTGTTGGCAAACCAGACTTAACATCAAGCTTTCTTGTTGCCTTCCAGAAACAATCAAAATTTTTAGTAGATCTATGTTTGGCCAAAACATCCATTTTCTAGATTTTGTTGGCACCATTTTAGTCGACTTTTGAATATTTTATGTGATTGGTACATCTGCTCATAGAATCTACCAGACTTAGGCCGATTAAATAGCAACCACACTTGATAGTTAAGCATGGCCTGCTTGTGAGCGTCATAAACATGGTTTTTCCACCCACATAAATGACTGTTATTCTTATATTTACGCGAACACTATACATTGAAATAATACTGGTTTTTACGGAATAAAAAATATAAAGTTAAATTTTAATCTATGGTAAACGCGGTTAACTATGACATCTGGACGTAGCATCTCCAAAAATATCACACTATAACTAAAGGGAGACAAACAGTTTTACCACAAATTTTACCACAAAAAGTATTCTCAGCAGTGACCAGTACATGAATAAACTATAAGGTTCAGAATAGAAGTCTAAAAGGAATAATGTCCTCCCGACTGAATTTCGGCCACGGCGGTCTGCCTCAACGGCGGCCAGCCATCCGCGCAGGACAGGATTATAGTGCCCAAGTGTATGCGCAAGCACAGGTGCACTCTCTCTTCCCTTACCCTCATAATCCGATGGGACGGTAAACTGACACGACCGGAGAGAGATCAGGTGCAGGATCAACGGCTTTACGTGCTTTCCGAAGCACGGGGGTGAGACACCGCCAACTTCCCGACTCCGGGCAACTACTGAGAATTTCTTGACGGAAAAATCAATAGTTAATTTTTTGGCCCGACCCAGGATTCGAACCCAGGACCTCATGATCAGCAGTCGCACTACTACAACCACTAGACCAACGAGGCAGTCTCAAAGCAATATGCTATTTAATATAGTAGATTTAGACATTTGGTAGAGCCATGCCACGGTTATATTAGTAGGATAGTTGTAGCATGAATGGGTCGGCTCGACCGGGGAAGGACCACGCTCTTACAGAATACCAGCGTAAAATAGTAGCTTAATAATTTGTCACCCTATCTTATAAAAAAATACTATAAACTGAATCAATCAAATGGATAACAAAACTGTAATATAGTTAATCTGAACTGCATAAGGGAAGAGCCACTGACATCACTGGTTATATAGACAAGCTGCATGTCTTTTACTCAATCAGACTAAAATTGGTTTCGTGAAAAATTTCTGTAATAAAAATAGTTCATTCCAGAAAATTTATTCTTTCCTGCAGTGAGCTAAGATGTCTCTCTCGTTATGCCGAGCAAGACAAAGTATTATTGGACCTATTTAGTTGCATCCTGCTCCAGCAAAAGATAAAGCAATGCAAAAATTATGTCGCATGTTGCATTTTAGTTTAGTATTAAACAGCGGAACATACCTATGTTTTCTTTCATCCAGGCATAAGTGCTGGATGTAGCCATGGCATCAACCGCAAAATCTGAAATAGAAAGTATATGAATGTATATAATTGCGCCGAAAATAGTCATTATGACACCAATTTCAAACAGCAGCTCAAACCAATTAGAATCATCACTGATCTAGCTAGCTATCTACCTTTTGTGGTTGATGGTTCATCTTCTGGTGAGTGCTTCATCTGTCGAAGTGGTCTTCTTTCTACAAAGGTGAATTTGGGTAGGGCCAGTGGTCCTGAAACATAGATGTGCAAGAACTTAGACAAAAAACTTTTATTCAAGTGAACCAAGTTTCAAATTAAGTCTTAGTAAGTAAGTTAGTTAGAAATAAAATATGAGACAATAATAAATTGCAATTGGTATGTAGTCAATTTAATATTATTTTAACAAAAAATATTAAAGGGTCCACAAACATTATAAAGTGTCACTTTTTTAATTTCGTTACGACCTACTAAAGTCCACTGCTGAACATACATAAGCCACCCCTAAAGATTGCCTCATTGGGGAATATTTGCCATAGCTGCCATGCTTGGCAACCGCATTTTTTACCTGATTTGTTTTCCTCTGTCGCCTCTTACGACACCCATGGGATGATATAGGGTAGTGGTTTTTCTTACACCATCACTACATGGACTATTTTTTATTTATTTGCTGAAAACTAATACTTCTTTTTGTTGGCAACAATTTTTTTTTCAATAAAACTGCTATTTTTGGAAAGAGCATAAGTTAAGATTAAAGATCTAGCATATTTAAATAGGTTGATCAAAAAAAAATGTTTCTCCAACTGGTTTCTAATTGTGAAATTATATTGCCAAATACGTTCAATCTTACACTTTAACATTGATTGAATGATTTATTGATATTATTTTTCCCAATAAAAAGTTATAGAATGGTCCATCACAATAAGAACAGAAGCAGCATTGTCTTTAAATAATGAAAAGTTGCCCTGATATATAATTTAGGTAATGCTTCATAATTTGTCCTGTATTTGAGAGTAGGCAGGTACCAGTCGTTTTATAGATTAGATATAAGGTTTCAACAAAAAATTATCCCTATAGCCCAATACAAAAAGTTCCTTCCCCTTTTTATTTACAATAGTTTTTTTTTATTCACAAGTCATACATTTGAATTATTTGTTTCTTTATTCAAAAGGGCTCCTAGTAGTGGCCAAGGTTCCATTAATGCCTAGTGTTAAAGAGCTAGAGATTGCCTGTGAAATCAAGGGACATATAAAATATAATAATAATATAAAACACAAATAGTACATAAGATGCTAAAACTAACCTGGCAGGTTTAATGTTGGTGTAGCAATATTACTCAATCTACCATAGCGACAACAAAACTTTTCTTCAAAGTGTGCATGACACACACGGCGGTGTTTGTATATGTCATCAGAGTCCAACCCAATAATATCACCTCCAATAGAATGGACCCATATATTAAAGCGTAGTCTATCTTTTTCTGGATTTGGAAATAAATGCAGAGGCATCTGCATACCTGAACAGAAATAAACACAATATGTTAATTAAAGTTATTAACTCTTATTGAAGTTACATGGTTGACCTTCTCAGAGTGTAGTCAAAAGACCTTCAAAATTTACTGGTCTCAGTCCAAAAGATATCACTTTCATCTGTATAAAATTATATGGATCTAGTTCAACCTTTTGGATCACTATTTTAAGCACTTATTCTAGTTATAGACTGACACTCTGACCAAAATGAGTAATATGGCAACCGCGTAGACAAGGGTATTTTTACAGAAGAGTAGACAAAATGACAGTATGGCTTAATTTCGCCTAAACTTGTTCTCGTTCGGACATTGTACGGAGCGTCCCAATCTAGTACTTGTCTACTCTCCGTCGGCAAACCTATTAGTAATGCTACGCAGGCACCTACATGCATTTTTTCTTAAGCATTTGAATTATATATTTGACTGAATGCTAAAACTTGATAATATTTAAAAAACTTACTTCCTGAATCCAAACAACCAGGAACACAACACTTTTTACTAGATAGCGACATAATGTCTGAAGTCTTTTAAAACAAAAACAAAAGTATTTAACAAACAAAACTCTATCTCAAACACAAACAGTGAACAATTTCACACAACCCAACGTAGACCTGGAGGAGGAGGACAAGGCACTCAACTCAACTCAATAAACTCAACAACAAAATGCAAAAATATCGAATTTAAACAAACAACCAACTGGAAGAATGTTAAATTGACATTAGAGGACATTTTGGATTTTGATAAGTCCCGTTCAAAATGGCCGGCAATAAAATTTTTATTTCTACTATACTTTAAACCAAAAATAGTAAAAAAGATTTGTTCTATGTTAATCGTGTAAACTGTTCGCTAAAATAATGAGACAAAAATAATTATTTAATAAAAACTATATTTTACGAAACGCACGGAAATTTTTTCTTCTTCTATACGTTCGTAAAATTCTACCAAAAGAGAAATAAATTCGTACATGGTTAGACAGGTTATGAGACTAATTTAGGAGTACGCCCAACACAGTTAGAGTTCGCACGATCAGATATGTTTCAAATTTGGTACCTTAATCTATCGCCGGTGGCGTTCCCTGTATTACTGCTATAGAAGTAATAAATAATAATGCTACTATGTTAAAAAACCACAAATTTGTATTGGTTTTCTAACATTTTACATTCAACCCTAACTAGTACGAATATTTTTTTTAAATATCCTAACAATTAGTACTGAGATTGAATACCCTGGCAAGAGCAAATACATTTTTACCAAACCAAAACGTCTCCAGTGTTTCCTTCACAACAAAACTACCAAAGGCATCTTTTCCATTACACGGTTGTTCAAACGTACGGTGTGTAAGCCGTACGGTTGAAAAAACGTGCTAGCTTGTACATGATACGGCAAAATCACCGCGCGAGACATTGGTAAGTACTGGCTAGTAGCGCTTTTTACTCGGGCTGTGTAGGACGTGCTGCGTCATGAATTTTCTTACGAAAAAAAAGATTATAGTTGCTTATTACATATATAGGAAAAAGAAAATAGAAAAAAAAAGGGAAGTAAGGTTTTGGATACATCCGATTTTAGAAAAAAGGGAGGAATATGGCGCGTTTCATACACTTGTCAAGAATCAATTGAGAGAAGATGAAGACAAGTTTTACAATTATTTTAGAATGCAGAAAACTACATTCGACAACTTGCTCCAAAAATTATCCCAGGAACTAAAACATCAAGATACTTTTATGCGAGAGAGTATATCGCCCGCAGAAAGATTGGCTGTAACTCTGAGGTAAGTAGGTACAAAATTAAATGACATATTTTAGTTTAAAATTGTTTATTGCACACAAACAAAATTATTACATGTAATTGAATTTTAATAATTATTAATTTAAGAACAAGTAAATCAAAAAATACACTACGCTGAAAATGCTACTCAAGTGCGGTACTAAAATCGAATTCGTCTTCAATAGAAACTTGAGAATCTGCCGAGATACTTTCCGCATTTACACTATGTACAGATAATTGTGATTCGGGTCGGTAGTGGATTGGCTCTAAACCAGAACCGTGTCCAAAATCATGAGAAGACGTCTGTGGACGACTTATTCCATAGCTCGATCTAGCAGCTGTAGAATATCCATATGTTGACGATTGCGCATTTGAGGATGCTGTACCACTTAAATATCCTTGATGGCCTTGATCCCATTGGTTTCTTGATGTAGGTATATACTGAGTACACTGTCTTTGTTGAATATTTTTAATTATTGAAATTACTTGAAACTGAAAGTCTATCATATTTTCATCACTGAACTTGTCAACTGTATCAGCGATTCCCATAAAAAAGTTCATACTACGGCTTTTCTTTTTCTCATCTCGTTCTGCTGAATCCATAAACTTCATAAACCTAATGTCAACTTCACTTAGTTCATTATTTCTTTTTTTTTTTAGCCCTTTGCGTCTCACTCCGTTCAGTGTATCCCGAGCTTGATTGATTCGGGACTGCACTATCAAAATTTTCATTACTGAGGCTAGAATCATGAACATATTCAGTCATGTTAGAATCGGTCTTGCGATGCTCAACATTTTTTTTAGGAACATCATTTCATCATAGAACATATATTTTCTTAATTTTTTTGCTGAAGAACCAGACTTACATTCATTAATTTTTTTGTCATATTTTATCCAGCTATCTTTCATATTGGTCCACTTCTTCATCACCATTTGCCCTGAAAATAAATAAATAATAATTATTAAATTCAAAATTTATGAAAACCCCCGACCTAAACTGAATCGACCCCGACCTAAAATGGGGTTTTAGTATTTGAACCTGAACCGTTTTGTTTTATATTTCAGGTATCTAGCAACAGGAGATACCTTTACTGACCTATACTACAGCTATAGAATTGGAATAAAAACCATAAGTTGCATCGTACGTGAAGTATGCCACTACATTTGGTTAGAACTGTATAAAGAATATATGAAAATGCCATCTAAAGAAGACTGGCTACACATTGCAAGCAAATTTCAAGAATCTTCCAACTTCCCGCTGTGCTTAGGAGCGGTCGATGGAAAACACATCAGACTTATTAAGCCAATTGATAGTGGCTCGATGTTTTTAAATTACAAACATTTTTTTTCTATAGTTTTGATGGCAGTAGTAGATAGCGATTACAACTTTATATTTGTTGACGTTGGCGCCTACGGAAAGGAGTGTGATTCCAGTGTGTTTAAAGAGACCCCATTTTGGAAAAATTTAACAAACAACGGATTAAATCTACCCGATGCAACACGTTTGCCTGGAATTGACTACGATTTGCCATATGTGTTCGTTGCGGACGAAGCCTTTGCTTTGCATTATCACTTGCTTCGTCCATTTGGTGGTCATCAGCTTGATCAATTAAAACGTACATTTAACTACAGACTCACAAGAGCGCGAAGATTTGTTGAATGTGCGTTTGGCATTTTATCCAATAAATGGCGAATTTTTCACCGGCCAATGAATGTGTCCATCGATTTGGCAGTTGATATTGTGAAAACATGTTGTGTTTTGCAAAATTTTATACATAAGCAGGAAAACTTTCAGTTTCACAATGCGAGTGAAAATGAGTCCACCCTTGATTCAGAATCGGAACTAATCCAGTTACCTATCACGAATGCAGTTCGCGGAAGTTTGGCGGCTAATGAAGTTCGCAACAGATTTGCACAATATTTTGTATCTAACGAAGGTCGCCTCTCCTATCAAAACAACTATGCATAAGTAAAAAGTTAATAATTAAATATCTGTAACTTACCAAACTTGTTTTTCTCATCACCACTTAAATCTTCAAATGTGGGCTGGAAATGAATAAATATTTCTTTCCAGGAATCATATTTAAGCCGCTTATTTTTATAATCGTCGATGGTCTTATCCCATATTACAGGCCTTTCTTGAATCAACGTAATTAATAATTCTTGATTTATGTTCATTTTATAATAAAATCGCGAAACAGCGTATATAAGCGGTCACGAATCCGTGCGTACGTCCGGCACCGTCGACACACCCCGATAGACTGCCATACAACACTGGTGAAAATCACGCCGTGCGTAGACGCGGCGCGCCGAGGGGCAGTCACGGCGCACGCGGCCGCGGCGCCGTGCCTTGGCGCCACCGTGCATGTCGACAAGCTCATATAGTGATCCATACCACACTGACGACCGTGCCTACACGCGGCGAATTAACCGTAGATTTTCACGGCGAGAAACCGTGTAATGGAAAAGAGGCCAAACAATAATTTAAAAAGAAAAAAAATAAAAACTTGAATAACTAATATATAAGTTGTTTTATTTTTGTATTATAAGTTCTAAAGATTTTAAAATTGTCAACTTTTAATGGTGAATAGCTGTAGGTATGGGAATGAAATTAGGCTTTATCAATGATGTACTTTTGCCTTATAACTACAAAATTTAAAAGTAACGTAAGTAGGCTTTATCTATGATGTACTTATGCCTGATACCTCAAAATTAGAAGTAAACAAAAGTCAAACTCTAAACCGTTCAACTCGTAAAGGTTCCGTATTGGTTGTTCTAAGATTCCTGTCTGATGCGTAGTATCCTCTTAGTAGTCCGTGCTCAGACCCAAACAAACGTGACAAATGATTTGATTGAAGTTTGAGTTTTCGAACTAAGTTTGACATTTCCGCTTTGTGGCCTGTATAAAACATTGATAATCGATTGTGAAATCGATTTATTAATCTATTTAGTCAATTTATTTTTACGACTTTTTTGAAACGTTGAAGTGTCACGAGGAAACCATTATTTAAATAATAAGTTTCTAAAACTAACATAAACAAGAAAATAACGAATCAATTTTTATTGTTTTTTGTTTCTATTTTATTATTAAAATCGATTAACTAACCTATTTCATCTGGCAGCATTGTTTAAAAATGAAAATAACGTAAGTCAGTATTATTTTTATTAAAGATTTAATTTTTTTTTGCCATGATAAAACTGCTTAATATTTCATTATTAACTACAAAAAAACTGTAAAAAAATATTGATAAATATTTCACTTGTGTAACGTTAGGCCCAAATTCGCACGTCTCCTTTCAAGTCTATTAAAGTAAATTTTATTTTGTGGTGGTAAAAACAATTTATAAGCACCCAATCCCTTATAAATTGTTTTTCTTAATAAATAATTCTTAAAAAAAATTTAAAATATTATTTTTAGCATAATTTTTAGGATTTCTAGGAAACAGTTTTTTGAGGATTTGAGGAATAAGATTTGGTATCTTCTCCCGCATCATATCATAACCTATGGAATCAGAGTCTACTAGGTTTTTATTAAAAATAATATAAACATTAATGTTTGTTTGTTCATATATATGATATATAGTTATATAGATTCCGTTTTTTACGCTAGCATTTGTGCGAAGATTATAGGCATAGTACAAATTACTTACAATAGGGGCGCGCGTATCGTATACTTATGTATAATATGTAATTACTCAAAGGTGCCGCTAAATTTACTTAAAAGTTATATACGAAATTATATTTGACAGCTCCGTGGTGCAGTGGCTTAGCAATGAGTTACAGCGCTGGGGGCCGCGGGTTCGAATCCAGCACGTAACAAGTATTTGTAAGGCCTATAAGTAATTGTTCCGGGTCTGGATGTGTGATGTACACTTTATGTCTGTAAAGTGTCTCCACGATACAGGAGAATATCATAGAACGGGGCAACATTTTTTTAAAAATAAAAAAGAAAAGATATCATTGAACTTTAATAAATGTGTTATCATTTCTAACAATATAGTTCTTCCAAGTTGTAAACGATATAATTGTATCTTATGTGGCATCAACACACCGGGTACCAGCAATTTAAAAATAAAAAACAACTAATTTGAACCGAGCACCGTTATAAAGCTTTGGAGGTTTTTAATTAAAAGCATAACCATTGAACAGTGACACCTGTCGATAATAGTTAAAACTAAATCTACGGCTATCCAAATTAATTTAAATTTAAATTATTTAAGAGTAAGAGGATATAGTAAGTCAGCTCAAATTCTAATTTCGCCCCCACTTCCCCGCACGTCGTATGCTATGTATCGACATGTTTGTAATCACTAATACTGAAAGTAGATAGGTCGTTAGATACTTATTTCATTAGGTTTATCATATTTAATTATTTATGCCTGTTTCTTAACGCCAAGCCATTCGCTTCTTATTTTTATCGCGGTTATTTCCCATTTTAATTTTACGTCGTGCTGTTGCGTAATGTGTATTCTGATCGTAAGCGACACAACTTCTCCCTTTAAAAGCCTAAGCGATACTAAACACAGAGTACCTTTGTATAAACTGAAGATACTAAACACAGAGTACCTTTGTATAAACTGAAAATACTAAAGGAAAGGGGCGACAAGAAACAAGCTTCAAGGCGCCGATAGTTTAGTTAATTTCTTTTTACCGTGAAAATAATGGTATTTAAAAAAAAGTAAATAACATAAGCACTGCTTTATAGTTAGTTCAGTTAGTATGCAAAGTTTCATGATCTTATATAAAGTATTTTATGAATAACAGCGGTTTATTGTTCAGTTTGGAGGTAACTTTGGATTTTTTTCTATCGAGAAAATTTTACGGAATCGTGTTTTCGTCTAACATAGTCCTTAACATTAGTCCTCAACTTTACCATATATTTATTTCAAAATTAATGCTGCTATACTTTCGGCATAACGAACGATCTTGCTAAGCCATTTGAGGTAATATTTCCCCTTAACATGTATAATACACAAAAATGATTTAACTGATTATTTAATAAATAAACCAACTTTTTTTATAGACAATTGGTGCAAAGGTATAAACAACGTCCTGACTGGAAAAATTACTTTTTTGGATGTAAACGACCCTATGAAGGAAATAGCTCACAGGCACTACTCTAAAAATAAAGGGAGGAAGAGGATAGGATCATAATGTATTTGTAAATTTTTAGGGTTCCGTAGTCAACTAGGAACCCTTATAGTTTCGCCATGTCTGTCTGTCCGTCATTCCGTCCTTGCTTAATCTCTGTGACCGTTAGCACTAGAAAGCTGAAAGAAGTATGCCCACCTTCCATACATTGATTGACCTGTCATTTGATTCTTGTTACAGGTCGCGTCTACCTACAACTACTGTTGCATAAAATCAATAATCGTTTATAATATAATATAATAACTTATCTCCTTTTTATTTAGAGGCCAGGGAAAAATGCTATAAAGTAAATAAATTTTACAGATTATAAGCTGTCAACTGTACACTATGGTATACTATGGCGTGGAAAGAAAAATAACTTCCACACCATAGTACAAAACCACAAAAAAGCATATCTGATCATAAAATAATAAGATAAGTAACTAAAAACAATTGGTTATTTTGAACGTTCATAAACCACATGACAAATTATTAAGATTTTCGTAGTCTGTGAAACGAAATGTGTAAAACACTTTTTTTTTAAATATATATTGTCATGGCTTTTGGGCTTTTAAGTAATTTTTAAACGCGTTCCTTCTCCAAAAGTCTATTGAGAACGATAAACCTATTAACATAACTTTTTTTCCTGGCTTTATTGAAAAATTCTATTATGCGATACGAAAAATAAAGGCAATTTTATAAGATATTTTACATTACTAGACGCGTTAGAAAATTTTCAGGACAAAATTGGACTTGATTCTTTGGTAACAATATCAATCACGCCGACAAAGTGGTAAAATAAAAATTGGAAAAAAATGTTTTATTACGGTAGCCCCCCTATATGTAAAGTGGGAAGTGATTTTTTTTCAATTTCAACCCTAACGTGTGATATATTGTTGGAAAGGTATTTAAAAATGAATAGGGGTTTACTAGAATCATTTCTTGATAATGTCAATAATTTCGGATATAATCGCTCCAAAAGTAAAAAACAATGCGTCCCGATCCGGAAGGAGGTCGTATCGATCCGGAAAATCGCCGGTGGTAAACTATTCCACAGAGAGGTTGTACGCGGAAGAAAACTCCTTTTGAAACGTACAGTGGTGGACCGCCAAGCATCCAGATGGTGTGGATGGTATCGGGACGTTTGCCGCGTAGTGCGTTCACGAAATTTGGCGGCTGGGATTAATCCGAACAATTCCTCAGAGCACTCTCCACGGTATATGCGAAAGAAAATACAAAGGGATGCAACATCTCTTCGCAGTGCCAGTAAATCGAGCCGATCGGAAAGCACTCGAGCGTCGACGATTCGAGCCGCTCTGCGCTGGATGCGGTCAAGTGGAAGGAGCTGGTACTGGGGAGCCCCAGCCCAGAGATGTGAACAGTATTCCATGTGCGGCCGAACCTGCGCCTTGAAAGTTGCAGGCGGTGTGCCGGCATGAAATACTGTCCCGCTCTGCTGAGCACGCCAAGCTTTTTAGAGGCCAATTTGGCCTTCCCTTCCAAGTGACCACGAAACTGCACGTCACTCGATATGTCGACGCCGTCGATACTGATATTTAGACAATAAAACTAAGTAGACGATTTTATTTTAACAATGATGTTTAATATTCTAGAAGTGAAAGAAATTTTTGTAGTTTTATTTCGAGCCGTTCGAAGTTTATTTCTCAGGGCCATAAAGTAAAAAGTCGTTTTTTTTTTAATTAATAAGGTTACCCTTTTTACTGGAAACGAGGTATTCCATGTTAGTCCTCACGGGTGACAACGCATCTGCGTTTTGATTTGTAATCGAGGATAGACGTAGACGTCTGTGGGCTGCAGCAACCACTTACCATCAGGTGGACTGTGTGCTCGTTTGTCACCCTATCCAATAAAAAAATATGTATAATTTACGTTATATAATTTTTTCAAATGTCGTAATGCCAATTATAAATGTTACATATCAAATATCATGTATTGTGGTGACTTATGTCAAATTTATTAATTGAATATTCAAATTATATATTAAATAATATAATTTATTATTATGTATATCTTTGTCATTTAAAAATTATGTTGGATTTGTTTTAATAGGATGTTATTGGGTAGGTTAAACAGATTAACTTTAGGGGTAAACATGTACATTAATCATTAAATGCAAAATCATCAAAATAGTGATCGCGTAATATGCGTTACATAGCATATTATGCTTTATAATATTCAGGAGTATTATAAGTACTGTGAAAGGATACTGAATACATTTAATTTTGCCCTTAGTAGTAATAGTACAGTAATAGCACAGTCTATAAATCCGTATTTATTATACTGTGGTAATAGATACAGTGCTATTTGTTGTTAGCAATTAAGATGTTTGTCCATATGATGTAACTCCTCTCAACAATACAGTCAGATATCAAGTTCTGCAGCTTATGCTGTAAAAATAAGTCTCACCAACATTGAAACCACGCATTGCACCCATCTGTTACAGCCTATCAAAAGTCCACTGCAGAATATACACCGCCAACAGATTGCCTCATGGCGGTGAGGGGGGGGGGGGGTATTTGTCATTGTTACCAACCCAGTTGCCAAGTGTTCAAGCGAGTTGGCAAACGTTTTTTTATTTTGTGCTGTCATTAGATACTGGGTGGATCTTCTCCTTAGCCAGTGCCATTCAAGAGATAAACTCTACTTTTGTTCAAAACTCCTTAAAACATAATAATTTTTCTACAACATAAATGAAAAGTAATATTTATTAAGGTTGTTAATTTTTTATACTACTGGTCTAGGAAATGGCCTAGGAAAAACCAGCAAAAAAAAAACCCAGCGGGATTATTTTTTACTCATAACAGAATAGCTGCCTGTACGTGAAAAGGTACAGTAAACAGTAATGAAAGACCGTAATACATTACTTAATCTTTTTATTTAACAACCAATGATCATCTTGTGTTCAATACATAAAAATAAATTACTTATCAGTCTTATGCACTTAATGTCACTAGAGAATGCCTATTTACAAATATTTACATTTTACTAATTTAACTATAGAATGTCCGACTAGACATTAATTAATCCACTTCCTCCACCGTGGGACCATCGCGCTGGCCGCCAGGCATACCTCCGGGCATACCGTCAGGCATACCACCTGGCATGCCACCACTCGCACCGTGCATCTTGCTCATGACGGGCGAGCACACTCGCTGCAGCTCCTTCAGCCTGTGTTCGTACTCCTCCTGGTCTGCGAGGGTGTTGTTGTCCAGCCACTTGAGTGCATCGTCACACTCCCGGCGCGCCGTGCTCTTGTCAGACTCGCTCAGCTTGTCTCCCGCGTCGTCTAGCGCCTGCTTCACGCTGAACACGTACGTCTCCAACTGGTTGCGGGCGGCGACCCTCTGCCGCTGCTTCTCGTCCTCTTCTTTGTAGCGCTCGGCTTCGGACAACATGCGGTCGATTTCGGCCTGCGACAAGCGTCCCTTGTCATTCTTGATCACGATGTTCTTGCTGCGACCCGTGCTGTTTTCTTTGGCCGACACGTTCAGGATACCGTTAGCGTCCATGTCGAAGGTGACGTCGATCTTGGGAACGCCGCGCGGCGCTGGCGGGATGCCGGTCAAGTCGAACGTGCCCAGCAGGTTGTTGTCCTTGGTCATTGCACGCTCGCCTTCGTAGACTTGGATAGTAACTGCTGGCTGGTTATCAGAGTACGTGGTGAAGGTTTTTGATTGTTTGCAAGGGATCTTGCAGTTTCTCTCGATGATTTTCGTCATCACGCCTCCGGCAGTCTCGATACCCAGAGATAATGGAGCCACGTCCACCAGCAATACGTCATGAATTTTGGAGTCAGTATCTCCACTGAGGATTGCAGCTTGCACGGCAGCGCCATATGCAACTGCTTCGTCTGGATTGATAGATAAGTTCAATTGTTTTCCACAGAAGAAGTTCTGAAGCAAACTTTGCACTTTTGGAATGCGAGTGGAACCGCCTACGAGCACGACATCGTGGATTTGGCTCTTGTCCAATTTTGCGTCCTTAAGCGCCTTCTCGACTGGCTCCAAGGTGTTTCTGAATAAATCTGCGTTGAGCTCCTCGAAGCGAGCACGGGAGACGCGCGTGTAGAAGTCAATGCCTTCATAGAGCGCGTCGATCTCAATGGTGGCCTCGGTGCTAGACGACAGCGTGCGCTTGGCGCGCTCGGCGGCGGTGCGGAGGCGACGCATGGCGCGCGGGTTCGAACGCAGGTCCTTCTTGTACTTGCGCTTGAACTCGTCCGCGAGATGGTTCACGAGTCTGTTGTCGAAGTCCTCGCCTCCCAGGTGCGTGTCGCCGGCCGTCGCCTTCACTTCGAACAGAGAGCCTTCGTCGATAGTCAGGATCGACACGTCGAAAGTACCACCGCCGAGATCGAAGATCAACACGTTGCGCTCCCCTTTCAAGTTCTTGTCCAAGCCGTAAGCCAGAGCAGCAGCCGTGGGCTCGTTGATGATGCGCAACACATTCAGCCCGGCGATGGCACCCGCGTCCTTCGTGGCCTGACGCTGCGAGTCGTTGAAGTACGCCGGCACGGTGATGACGGCGTCCCGCACCGTGGTGCCGAGGTACGCGTCCGCCGTCTCCTTCATCTTCGTCAGCACCATGCTGCTGATCTCCTCCGGCGCGAACGTCTTCGTCTCACCTTTGAACTCTACTTGAATTTTGGGCTTCCCGCAGTCGTTGACCACTTTGAATGGCCAATGCTTCATGTCTTGCTGGATCTTTGGGTCGTCGAATTTGCGCCCGATTAACCTTTTGGCGTCGAACACCGTGTTGCTGGGGTTGAGGGCCACCTGGTTCTTCGCCGCATCGCCGATGAGTCGCTCCGTGTCGGTGAACGCTACGTAGGATGGTGTAGTCCTGTTGCCTTGGTCGTTCGCGATGATCTCCACGTTGCCATGTTGCCACACTCCAACACACGAGTACGTCGTTCCTAGATCGATTCCAATAGCTGGCATTTTGTTCTCTTTTTAACTTTAAACTTCTCACTAATAAATACGTCAACAATTATAGCGCTTGTAAATTAACTTCGGTAAACACCGAACTCTCTTCTTCGTCTTTCTTGTATCGTATTTCAAATTATAGTACTGACTTCCCGCGGCCGCCGTCGCGCTTTTATATTGTACCAATCGAAATTTAGAAAGGTCGAGAAACGTCAAGAAACATCCAATCAAAACGTTTGATTTCAGGAACGTTCCAGAAACGACGACGACAGCCAATGAGAGCCGAGCGTTTTATCAACGCAATGAAATACGTCAGCGGTGATACCAGACGCAGAAATTTTGCTGACTTTTAAGGACATTTTTTGTTATTTTTGTATAGGCACAAGTAGTATATTTTTTCCTTTTCTAATACTGTGAGAAACAAACGACTTAATAGTCCACCTCTTGGTAAGTTTTTTTTAAATTTTACAAACCGAAATCTAGAAAGATCCAGTCAGTACGCTCGGTTCCGAGAAAATTTTAGATATAAACCTTACTATCAATAAGAATGAGGTGTTTTCGTTAATGCGTTGAAATACATCACTGGTGATAACAGAAGTATTTTGCTATCGTTTACGGGCAAATTTTTATGTATTATTCATATAAAAATATTGACAGTTAATGCGATATCTTTCAATTTGTTTAATCTTTATCACAAAAGCTATATACATACATATATATATATATATATATACAAATCTTTTGTTGCAGAGCATACGGCGACAAAAGATCGCACTATAATGTTGTCATCCAGTCATTCATATAACATCAAACCAATAATTTTTATATCTCAGAAACTGGATTACATGACATAATATTCACAACTTTCAAACTTACTGTCGTTGCATTTCTAAATTTGAAAGAGATATATTCAAGTAGTGATTTGTTCAACGAATGTACACGGTAAAATAATTTTGTGAAAACTTTAATTATATTATTTTAAGCGTTTATAATGCTAATTCAGACTATAAATAATTAAATGAGGTTTTAAATTTTTGGTAGATATAAACAAATCCATAACTTTTAATGCTTATTCTATAGCGTATACGGTGTTTTTAGGCAAAAAATTGGAAAATATTTAGACGAATTTGTTTTTAGTTTTATAGGGTAAAGTTAATTAAGCATATACGGCAACATCGAAGATTGTACAGAAAAGAGAGCGACACCCTACTATACTTTATGCATTGCATTCAATGTACCCTACATTGACTCATGGTAGAGCCAGGTAGAGCCATAAAGTTATTATTAGTATTAGGTACCTACTTCATCCTTTATTCATATCCGTTACTTTTTGTCCCTTTTTGACTGGACCCCTCCTCGGAACTCGTAAACTTTCTAGAATAACCTGGAATGTCATTGAGCTTCGATCGATAATATTGATTGAAGGTTTTGAGAGTAAAAAACCAAACACTGCGTTGGACTGTGCGAAGCTTACTTTTATATGACTTGTTTTTAAATGTTAATAATATATTGATACTAAAGTGGGGAAAGTAATTGATTCTCCAATGATGTAGAGTCATTGCCTAATCATATCTATCATTATACAGTCTGTCAATAAAGAATTATGTCTAAGGACGTTCTAGGCGAAATAAAGGAATTGTAGAAACACAGCATTTTATAGGCATTGTATGATATATAACTGTATGATGTAAAGGTAATACCAGTACAATACCAGTTAATGACGTCAATGTTTCCTGAAGTGAAATTTTAAATCTTTGGTGAAATGAATATCTTATTTAGGTATTTACGTTTTTAAATAACGATCTATATAAATGAATTTTTCAAAATGATTTTAAAAATCTAATAATATTATAGTGTTAGCACGACAACGAATACCATCATAAAATAGCAGCGTGATACTGCTGTGTTTCGTGCGATGATAAATGTGGATGTCTATGGGTCACAGCAACTTACCATCAGATGGACTGTGTGCTCACTTGTCATGGTATTAAAAAAAAAAACAGAAAACTGATAGAGTTTTGAGGCACTTCTACAATTCAATGTATCCATATGCGGATACATTTTAACCGACTCTGCATTTTAAAATTTTGTAAAAAGTGAAAAGCTGTTTGTGTTCTTAATAACTTAAAATAAATAAAATGTATATAAATATCTAACACAAAATATATTAAATAGATATGTAAATACATTTTTCCATTCGCCAAATTTTTCTGCTTCAATAACGCCAGACTGAATTTTAGCCGGACTCTTTAGCGCTATAAAATTAGTCAATTTTAAATTTAAATTAATTTAAACTGAACCATTTTTCATAAAATTACGCCGGTTTATCAAATTTGTTACCTAAAGTCGTTTAGAATAAAAATTCTCATGTCTCTCTCTACATTTTATTTGCTAAGCCCCTAAAAACATTTACTTAGCTGTACACAAAAATACAATAGAAACGTCCCTTGATCTTAACAGAAAAGCATGTTTATTTCACCTTTACATTTGCCTTGCTGACTTTTTTTTACACAGTGGTAGAGTTCAATGGGTAGAGCCCATTTGAGATATGGCTGTGGCCATATGTGCAGTGGCAACGCTTTGGGGCGGTTACTACTAATCTAGTCTTAGTTATCTGAGAATCTAGTGTAATATTATATAAGTCAATGGGTAGAGCTACGCTGCAGCTCGAATTCTATAGAATACAAAAAAATCATGTTTTTATACTTAATCAATTTCGTTGAAATTTTTGAAAATTTTAAAAAGAAATGGAAAAATGTTCACTTACTACAACGGTTTAAGCAATTGCTCACAATATATTTCTGTATTTTACCACTCTTAATACATTTTTCAACTAAGTTTTCAATGTTTTGTCTTGGTTTTTTATAATGTTTTTATTAGTTATTGTTTTATGCCCAGATTTAAAAGTACTTATAGTTCTGTAACGTACCTAAAACTTTAAATCTAATGAATTCTAAATAACCACATAATCTTCATATTAGAGCCAGTTTTTTTTTTACAATTGGCCCTATATTTTGAAAGAAAGATCATTAACATCATTCAAAAGATTGCACTGTATCCTTGTTAGTTATTTGCTTTGTATTTTATACCGGTTGTACTACGGAAATCTAAATAATAAGGTAATATTATGTAGATTTCTGTGGGTTGTACCTATCATACTACTACATTTTCGAGGGAGAAAAGCGAAAGATAAATAATATCCATATTGCGTCCACCCAATCCGAGGTGGATTCACGAACACAAGTTTCCATTTCCAACTAGGGTGTGGTAAAAACATAGGTACTTATATTACTTCATTTTAGTGAGGTGCATGTCCGACCCAGGCACAGGGAAGGGTACATGACCGTTGGGTATACAGATGTATAAGTGTTAAATGTATGTAGATACTACGTGCACCTACCTCAGCAAACCGTGTGCAATAAGCGTCAAGCGTCAAACAATATTGTGATGCACTATGTATGTACTACAATAACAGGCGAACCCCTAGCAACAACATGAACGTTCTAGTTTTTTAGTGTACCTACGTGGAGGTTTTGCCTTTATTAAAATGCAAATATCCTCGATACGTGTATAATCAAAAAGTAAATGTCAGGCATAGACTTATTATATGTATACTGCTGATGTCAGGTTATTTATATACTCATTTGTGCCAAATGAAACAATTGTTTTTTTTTGTGTTTTTTATCGGGAAAAATGTAAATAAAACACTATTTTACTAATTAAAAATCTATATTTATTTACCTTTAGAAAAATCAGTCTTTAACTAATACGGAATTTGTAAAGAAATCTTAAAATTACCTAAACACCTATCTCTTAACACAAGTTAACGCCTCCTTTTCTTCTGCGGAGACTTCACCTCTTCTTCAACGTCACCATTTGGTTCTTCGTCTTGCGGTTTCCTTCTTACAGGTCCCGTGTGAGAAATTGGTACTGCTCTTTCGCCCTTCAAACCCGATTCCTTTGGAGCGATGACAGTGAGGACTCCGTCAGAAGACAATTTGGACTCCACCGCATCAGGGTTGCAGCCTTCTGGTAAAGCATAACGCCGCTTAAACTGCCGTGATATGAAACCGTGTTCATCTTTTTTCTCTTCGTGTTTGCCTTCTATAACAACATATCCGTCAACTGTCTTTACACTTATCTCATCTGGAGCAAAATGCTGTACGTCCAAATTAACTTGAAATTTGTCCTTATCAGTTTTTATGGTAGATCCAATATCGCGACTTAAAGCTGTGAGATTTCTCCATGGACGCATGTACTGTCGCATACTTCGTACCAACGGACGCTCAAGAACATCGATTAACAAGTCATCTGGCGGGAAATCCAATCCAAAAAGTTGGTCACGAACACGTCTCGGGCTAAATTCATCAAAGTAATAGGGTAAAAGCGCCATTTTGAGTTAACAGGAATCAACGAATACACTGCAATCAGCTCACGAACGTAATTACTCCGAACTCGCTTTCTGTATTCTCGTTTATTCAAAATACTTGCGATCAACGATACCGCGTCGCTTTTATACCAGAAACCCGAAGTTAGTGAATTTCACTAGAGTATTCTCGTATCAAGTAGAATTTTCTGGAATTCTAAAACGCGCCATCTAGCGACAAAAAGAAACGTATTGGTTATAAATTAGTTTTCGCGATTATTTTTGAATGTGTACTTTATAGAATAAAATAATTTAACAAAATAAGTTTCTCTTTATTATTTAGTAACCTTATTTCTTTCTTTTTTCTGATTATTACTTATTTAAGGTAAAACAAAGTATCTTCACTACCTAATGCATTCCGATACTTTTTGTCACAAGATGGGTCTGTAACAAACTTTATTATAATTAAAAAGTAGAAAATGCTGTCAAATAATAATATGTATTTATGTATTGAAATTTAATGTTCTACGTACTACTATTGAGTGTTAAGGTACCGTTATTCTCCATGCGTACTACGTTTTAAACTACTTTTCTTTTTAAAGGTAATGCAGTAAAAATTTTTGTACATATATTGTAATAAAAATTTGAAGTATAATTTACTTTATGTCTTTAAACAGCCTTGGAATAATTATTCTAATTATACAGCATCTAATAATGTCTGTATCTGTAAGAATATTAAATACGATTAGTTTTAGTTTCACATCTAAATGGCAAGACACCTTTTCTGGTCTAGAACTTCGCCTAGGTATGAACTAACTTTTTACCTATTTATGCCGCCAGATGGCAGTGCTTGCACTGCTGTGTTCTGGTCTCAAGGGTGAAGTGAGGAGAAATACCGAACCAGTAACCAGTATAATTGTACTGTTATTACGGGCTATGAAGCCCTTATATTTATTACCTATTCCATTACCTAATCTTCAGAATTATAGACAGTATTTATCTTTGTCTGAAATTAGCTGCAGGTGTGCAGGACTGCAGTATTAAGTTCGATGTCAATTCAGCTTTACAGAAAAAAATCTGCTATATAACTTTAAATTTATTTTATATAAAAAACCAGTTATTTTAAATAAATTTGATAGAATACATTCACGGAGTTTGCTCCGTGTATACATTAAAGCAACGTTCCTTTGCAACATCACGAGATGGCTCTGTGATAAAAAATACATTACCCTAAATTCTTATCTTCTGATTTCTTCTTATATTATTTACATAGAATAATTACGTTCCTTTTTATTAACCTGCAAGCAATCTATACATAAATACATCCCGTTTCTCATTATAATTCTAAAACTTATCCGTAATCGCCGTTTGACAACTTGTTAGCAACCGGTTCTTGCATCTACGCCGCACACCGTTGCCAATCTGATTTCACACTTGCTAGTTTTAAGGTAAAATATATACATATTTCATTCAAATCCAAATAAATAATGAGTTCTATGTTAATGCACTCTTTGATGGAAGCGGTGGAAGCCTTTACCGAGAGTAAAGGCTTCCACCGCTTCCCGTTCCCGTGAATATTTGAATGTCTTTGATTGTTGGCGCTGTTGCTTCCTTCACCTCATCTCGTGGATGTTGTGATTCTTGAGATTTCCAATAGATGGTAGTGTAACTATACATATGCTAACAAACAATGGAAAATGGAAAAGTTGTAACAAAGTCGTTAACATTCCTATATATTGTAGGCATTAAAGTATTGCTGGTATTTTCCTTTTTTAAAACCCCAGGATGCATGGGATTCAATAGATCAAATTAAACATGAATAAATTAAAGTATGTATTTTCACTGCAATATGCCTACGAATCTAGTACAAAACTAATCGGGAAAAAGTTTCGATAAAATGCGAAACATGGAACCTTGTTGTATATTTTGTAGGCATTTAAGGTGTTGCACGAAAACCTCAGGAATATGGAGTTCTACTTTCCATACCCAGGACGCATGGGATTGAAGAGATTAACATGAATAAATGAAAGTATGTATCTTCACTGCAATATGTCTACGAATCTGGTATAAAACTAATCGGGAAAAAGTTTCGATAATACGCCAAAGATGGCTCTTTTTTGTATTCTCAAATTATCTGAAAAAAGTTGTGTCTGCGTAATAACAATAATATCGTTTTTTTTTTCATGAAGTTATATATTAAATCGTACTTTTGGTGAATATTTTATACAATAAAATTTACAAGGGTTTTTGATAACATAACAAACCAGTAAACAAGTTACAATAGGTATAGGTACATAAATCATAGGTAATATATTTATATTTATGAGAAAAAATGAAACTATAATTGGAAAATTATGGGTATGAGGTAGTACCTATAATAGGTAGGTACTTATTTTTAATAATATTAAGTAGGTAATTTAGTAAGTTACTTAACTTCCTATAACCTATAACCACTTATTTTCGACTGCTAGACAACTGCTAGAGGTGTCCTATAGATAAAGAGGTAGGTTACCTACCTATGTAAAATTACGAAGTATAATGTGAATGTGAAATTCAGTGAAATTTAAAAGAAATGGAGCTCATCCATTGATATGGAAACGAACAATGAACTCATAGGTAATGATTGAGACATGTTGACATGTTGACATTGTTTGACAGATGCATTGACCGACGATTTAATTTACATACCTAGAGTAATTAGACTAATAGTTCTATGTTAATTTATTATAAAAACTCCTAGGTAGGCAAAGAGGTTTCCTATCTATTCATCCATACCATAGATTACTGTATATATACTAGAGATCCATACAATACCAACAGTATAGTCTGTATAAGTCCAAGTTCTGAAGATAGGTACCTAGGTTTCATATTATATTAAAATTGATTTTTATACTAATAGGCAGCTAAGTATAACATTAGAATATCTAATGTGTTATCAATAACCTCGTACTATAAAACAATAGGCATAGGTCGGTTAACCCTTTCAGAAAGAAAAGAATTAATTTTCTAAAAATTAATGCATCTACATATGAGATTATGTATCTAACCTTAGTATTTAAAAGCTTGTACTTATTTATACTCTAAGTAGGTATCTCTAACATTGATTTATATATTAAGTACATTTAGTTTTGGTTTTGTATAACTCAATGATCTCTAACCATAGAAATTCTATGTCTCTAACCTATTCGAAGTTCAAATCTAAAAAGCACGTGTAAGTCGGTACTGGTTAGAACTTAGTACAAAATCGTATTCCACAAGGGGTAATAATACATACATGAAATTTTGCATATCTACTAATATAAAACAAAATATTAAATGCATTCTAAGCTACTATTAGACATAAAATCAATACGTAAGTTTAAAGATAAATCTAGAAACCGGGGCTGTTACAGCTACCGGTAGATAACCCCGGATGATTTCAGCGCTCTTAACGGCGGAAAGTTAAACTACTAACCGGAAACAGATCGAACATTCTGGGTAAGTTTACAGAAATACTATTAAATCATTATTTAAAATGTTAATAGGTGGGAAATATAAGAAGAATTAACGTTATTATCTTAATAACTAGCACTTACATTCTAAATTTAACCATGTTCCATTCATAATTAACTTATTTGGAGTGGAAAAGTAGTAGAGTCTAGAACATTCCAGATTGTTCTACAATGTTTAAACGCGGAACATAACCCGCCGCTATGCGGTGAGTAGACGAACTAGTTTTTATTTATCAGATGTTACCAACCTTTTACAGATTGGTATAACTTTTAAAATAATGCAACATTTTAAATTTTAATGTGATGCTTTTCTGGTGAGGTATGACTAAATATAATTTTTGACACAGAAATACTATGTGAAGTGGCAATTTTAAAATGTTTTAGTAATTCATTCATTTTAAAAATTTCATTTAGCCATAAAGAAAACCTCTTTAACATTTTACTTTACTGTTGTACTATTAAGTTTCTATTATTTTGTATTACCAACATACTTTCATTCTACTGGGATTACCACTCGTTGCGTTTTTCTTAAGGTAGAATCTTGTTCCCAATCAAGTTAAAATTAAAAAAATATCTTATACTTTGTTAGTATTATTTTAAATTTATGTTTTACTGCCTGTAACTTTTCACTACTTTACACGGATACTCTTCAGTCAAAGGGACTATCGCCATAATCGCCACAATTGGCAGGGGTTTGGTGAACTCCACTCAGTCATCTTGATATTTTGATGTTTGTTCTTGTCACTGGTCTGAATATTTATAGTGTCTTTAGAGAGTTGTAAATATATAGATTAAGCATTTAGGCTTCACGTTTTATGCTCAGAATTATGAGTATCCATGAGCTGCACTATGCACTCACATGCTAAGCTATGCCGACTTCCTTATTGTATTAAAAATAAAATAAAAAGTGTGTATGCAGTTTAAATAAATAAATGTAATCTACCTCTCCTAGTATATAACAAGTACCTATGTATTACATATGTTTAGATCCTAAAACGGGTTTCATAATTTTTACCTTCCTACTTTAGACCAATAAAAATTTATGTTGCTAACCTAATATATAAATTACTTATTGAAATAAAAATTATGACAATATTCTTAATGTTGAAATACTTGTAAAGGTTCATTGTTATAAAAGTTAAAATAAATTCTCATCAACATCATCATTACAGTCTTCAATGAATACCACAAAGCACGGTCCTGAGCCACGTGCATCCATCGACTTCCTGTATCTCTTAACAAATAAATCTTAAATTAGGTTTAAGATCCTAGACATAATAGATAATATGTATTAAAACAATTCCCAAAAACGTACATCATATTTTCATGCGTATCAAAATGAAGTATTGATTTTTTACCAACGCTTGGAGACTACTGGAAAGTTCGCGTCAAATCTAGAATTTTCTATTCGTTCACAGATGTCGCTTTCGTCCGGACGGTATATAAAGAACGGGTCCGTTAAAACCGGCGTTATTTCTGAAATACAAGCGAGTGATACGTAAGTACGATTCTCAGCGATTCAACACGTGCTCTTTATTAACCTGCGTTACTAGTCAAGTATTCTGTGAACATAGTATTTTAATATTTCGTGAATAAAAAATAATTCAAGATGCCGGAAGAAATGCAAGTTCAGTCGGGCGAAGTGGAGACATTCGCCTTCCAAGCAGAGATTGCCCAACTTATGTCTCTGATCATCAACACATTCTATTCCAACAAAGAAATCTTTCTTCGTGAGCTGATCTCTAACTCTTCAGATGCTTTGGACAAGATCCGATATGAATCACTCACCGACCCGTCGAAACTCGATAGTGGTAAGGAGCTGTACATCAAAATTATACCTAACAAGAGCGAAGGCACCCTCACAATCATCGACACTGGTATTGGTATGACAAAGGCCGACTTAGTTAACAACCTGGGTACGATTGCCAAGTCTGGAACAAAGGCTTTCATGGAGGCTTTGCAAGCGGGTGCAGACATCAGTATGATTGGTCAGTTCGGTGTAGGTTTCTACTCCTGCTACTTGGTCGCAGACCGTGTAACTGTACACTCTAAGCACAATGATGACGAGCAATACATGTGGGAGTCTGCAGCTGGTGGTTCATTCACTGTTCGGCCAGACCATGGTGAGCCTTTGGGTCGTGGTACAAAGATAGTTTTATACATCAAAGAAGACCTGACAGAGTACTTAGAAGAACATAAGATCAAGGAAATCGTTAAGAAACATTCTCAGTTCATTGGTTACCCAATCAAACTGGTCGTGGAGAAGGAACGTGAAAAGGAATTATCTGATGATGAAGCCGAAGAAGAAAAGAAAGAAGAAAAGGAAGATGACAAGCCCAAGGTTGAGGATGTAGGAGAAGATGAAGATGAGGACAAGAAAGATAAGAAGAAGAAAAAGACTATCAAAGAGAAGTACACAGAAGACGAAGAATTGAACAAAACTAAACCGATCTGGACTCGCAATGCTGATGACATCACACATGAGGAGTACGGAGACTTCTACAAATCGCTCACTAACGACTGGGAGGACCATTTGGCGGTAAAACACTTTTCTGTTGAAGGCCAGCTGGAGTTCCGCGCACTACTGTTCGTACCTCGTCGCGCGCCCTTCGATCTCTTCGAAAATAAGAAGCGCAAGAACAACATTAAACTGTACGTCCGCAGGGTCTTCATCATGGACAACTGTGAAGACTTAATCCCTGAGTACCTCAACTTCATCAAGGGCGTGGTCGACAGTGAGGATTTGCCCCTCAACATTTCACGTGAAATGCTCCAACAGAACAAAATCCTCAAGGTAATTAGAAAGAACTTGGTTAAGAAGTGCTTAGAACTCTTCGAGGAGTTAGCTGAAGACAAAGAGAACTATAAGAAATTCTACGAGCAGTTCAGCAAGAATTTGAAGCTAGGTATCCATGAGGATTCCCAGAACAGATCCAAATTGGCAGATTTACTACGTTACCACACTTCTGCCTCTGGCGATGAAGCATGCTCTCTCAAAGAGTATGTGTCTCGCATGAAGGAGAACCAGAAACACATCTACTACATTACTGGTGAAAACCGAGATCAGGTAGCAAACTCTTCATTTGTGGAGAGGGTAAAGAAACGCGGCTATGAAGTTGTTTACATGACCGAGCCAATCGATGAGTATGTAGTACAACAACTCAGAGAATTCGACGGAAAGACCTTAGTATCTGTCACTAAGGAAGGTCTGGAACTTCCCGAGGATGAGGAGGAAAAGAAAAAGCGCGAGGAGGACAAAGTCAAATTTGAAGGTCTCTGCAAAGTTATGAAGAACATCCTTGAAAACAAAGTTGAAAAGGTTGTTGTCTCCAACAGGCTTGTTGAGTCACCCTGCTGTATTGTCACAGCACAGTACGGTTGGTCTGCTAACATGGAACGTATCATGAAGGCCCAAGCTCTGCGTGACACTTCAACTATGGGTTACATGGCAGCAAAGAAACACCTCGAAATCAACCCTGACCATTCCATTGTTGAAACTCTCCGACAGAAAGCAGAGGCGGACAAGAATGACAAAGCTGTCAAAGATCTCGTCATCCTGCTCTACGAGACTGCTCTTCTGTCATCTGGCTTCACCTTGGACGAGCCTCAGGTCCACGCTTCACGTATCTACCGTATGATCAAGCTTGGCCTTGGCATCGATGAGGATGAACCTATACAAGTGGAAGAGACTGGCGCTGGGGAAGTTCCACCATTAGAGGGTGATGCTGATGACGCGTCCCGCATGGAGGAAGTAGATTAAATCTCCTTAACTCATTATCCTGCCTAATTTAGCCATGTTGTAATGGTTTTGTGATTGTGTAATCGCAGTTTATTTTGTGCACAGGTGTACAGCCAAAGACTGATTTTAGTTCAAAACAAATTCCATTATTAATTAAAATTAATAAAGAATAATTTAAATGTTACTTGTTGTGTTTTCTTTTATTTTTGCTGTATTGTAATTCAGTAAGATTTTTTCCATACTTGCTATAACAATTGTTCCAAATTCAGTTAGAAATTTAATCATTTAAACTTGTAATACATGATTCATGCAATAAATAAATATGTATAATGAAATTAAATATATCGTCTACATTTAATTCTATAGTTTGAGTCCGGAGATAAATTATAAAATAAAACCTTTATATTTATGTGAGACTTGATAGGTATTACTACAGTACAGTACATTACAGTATGATAGATTTATAGCTGCCTTGCTATATGTAATTTATGATTGAACCTTAAATCATATGAATCGCAACCCCTAGTTACTGCCAAGCAGTACCTAAGTATTATAGTTACTATAGACATTTTACCTTTATCCGTAAAAAATAAATTATTAGTACTTTTAGAATATAGGCTAAACTAAACTTAGAATATAAACGAAGTAAAAACTAGTAAAAAAAATAAGGAAATGTCATGCAGTCTACTTGTTGGTGTAGTAGGTACCTACCTTGAAGGAAATATTTTGAGTATGTTCCGAAATACAACGCAGTGTACTGTCCAATGCAAATGACGTCATGAATCGACGCTATACTGGTGATTCGTTCCAAAACATTGGACAGTATATGACGTCATACTTTTGCGCCATTTGGAAAAGTGTTGGCGATTATTTTGTCATTTTGTGCTCCAAAAATCATTATATCATTCTAATGGATATACCATCAATTATTCTATAATTTTTTGTATTTGAATAAATAGAAACAAATTCTGGCATGCTTCATTCGGCAAACACACAATTAAAAATTGTTTTATTATGGCCAGATATCCGACACTATATGGCGGCGGCACGCTAGTACAATAAAGTGTCAAATGATGCGTCATTTGCATTGGACAGTACACAGCCTTGTATTTCGGAAGATACCCTTTATCTCTACTGCACATTCTGTCTTTTCATTCATCATTATATTTTCATAGAAGCGGTCACATTCACTGGGATATTTTCTTCGCACTTAAATTATTGGTATCAAAGTGTACCACCTATTTTTGGTCAGTGCTCATAGCGTGACATTCTTAGGAGCTGAGTAACCTTGTTTTTTGTTTGCAGTATGTGTGTACTTGCCCTAAGCAACCAGTGCCAGTACACCCTCGCTTAACTTTGCTCCTCTATCGTACAGCACTAAAGCTAATTCACTTCTAAACTCATCTTTCTTTGAATTATCTTTTTTTAGATTATTTCTTACAAATAAATTGAAAGCAGTTAACCCTATTCTCTGAGAGCAGGTAACCCTGTTTTCTGACACTATCTCTTTAGGCAGAGTTGCTCAATCAGATGATGGAAAGACAGCATCAGCCTAACCTTGTGACCATACTGGACAAGGGTAGCAGCAGACAAGCCAATGGAAGCAGTTGGAGGAGGCCTATGCCAAAATACACACCAAACTGAGGGACTTAACAATAGGGGCTCAGAATAATGTACAACCTTAAAGTTCGTAAATAAATAGCTATATTATTCTTATATTACAAATAATTTTATTTTATGTAGAACTCTTGGAAGTATTGACAAGGCTAAGTCAAATAAATGTAAGAAAATTCATAAGAACTATTTTTTTGCACTACAATACATTAGGTCTACATCCCTCTCGAACTATGTATGGGTGTCTTATCTGATTTTATTTCACTTTGTCAAATTATTTATCCACCTTGGTCTCAGCTCAAAAGCAAAGCTGTTCAGGTCTGTGGGTAAGAGGATCTCCTTATTATTTGCCTCATTTATAACTTAAATTGTACAGTCCCTTAGTGAAAAATTTAAAGAAATAATAGTAACTTTGACATCACAATATATTTATTAAAATGTAATGTTATATTACATAAATAGCTTTCATAAGAATAAAGATGTTTATACTACACTAGAAACAAACATAAGCTATAGTTCATAAAATATAGCTTGATCTCTGCGACAGCTGTCAGTAAAATCATGCCTATGAAGTCCTGAATTTCTTAGTAGTAGAGATAGTACCTGTCAATATCATACTTTATGGGCATGCCGACCTAATTTAGTCCATAAAGTATGACATTGACAGGTACTGTCTGTACTACTAAGAAATTCAGACAGCTGTCGCAGAGATCAAGCTATCTTTTATGAATCATAATACCAGTTGCTAGACTCCACAGAATTACTAATTAATTTATGGCGCAAAGTATATACACTTGCAACAAAATCCCAGAAAACGTATATGTACCATATTTGTCATTAAACAAGTTTAAATGTTTTATTAATGAAAAATTGTACAAAACCAGTCATTATTAAAGAAAAAATAAATGAAAATAATCCTGGGAATAAGGTGATCACCAGCTTTTATATGTTCTATAAAAATTAATTCAAAAATTGTACAAAATAAATGATTGTAAAGTGAAATATGTTTAAAAAATGTCACGCTGGGTTTCTTGCTGGTTCTTCCCAGGAGAGGTTTTTTCCGAACCAGTGGTAAAATTATCATGCAATTATTTTTATATTGAATACAATCATTCCCTTCATTTCATTTCTGACACAACACGTGTCCTGTTAGCCATTAAAATTTTTATTACATTTGAATGTGTCAACCACCCTTCCTCAAAATTATTATTTTTTGGGTGACATCTGGAGTTAAAAACTAATTGAAACACTGATAAGGTATCTGTCAATGGCAGCAGAATTATTACTTCAGACAGGTAATAGTTTTCTCATCATACTCCTTATCTTCTTCCCGGCTGCATTGTTGGTCTAGTGGTGGTAAAATCAGTTATTAGGTTTTTTAACGAAAAATTTTCAGTGGCAGCCTGGAGTTAAAAATCCGGCAGTGTTTAACCACCATGCCACGGAAAGAATGTAAAGCTGTTGGTCCTGTCTCTCCAATCGTGTCACATTAATGTCCCATATGAAAGTGATTCTGAATGTCGAGAACGTTATAATCTTCTTTTTCCTCAGCAAGTTTTTCTTGTCAAATAAAGTGTTTGAAGAATGTTCAATATAATTATGTGATATTTCCTTTTAGAAGAGCATGATTTTTAGCATTCATCATTTTTACCATCAATTTCCTCTCGTAACCCTCATTATTTCACTAGCATCACATCATCCAACTTTGGAACTTTGGATGATTTCCAATTCGATATTTTATACATAATCATAGATTACTGCATATTATATAAAAAAACTTAATAAAAAAATATAAAACTTTTTTATTCAATAATTCAATAACAAATGTCAATTTTGAAATTGGTTTTTCTTTTAACTGGCTTTACGGTTCCTCTGGGTTCTAGCCCTTCTGAGCCTATTATTTTTTCGGAACCTTTATTTTTATATATTTTTTCTTCAACTCACATTCACTTCACATTGCGAAGTTTTGGGAGATTTTGACGACAGCTCAACCCAGCATACAGTTAATGATGACAGCCACTCAAGTTCATAAGGCGCCCAAGCGATCAAAATTACTTGCGTTTTGTATCAACATCAAAGCACTTGTTTCGTCGTTTTCTCTAATAGTTTACACGCGCAAACACTTAATTCACAAAATCGCATCAATTTTACGAATCAAAATCCACTTCAAACCATTATTCAAGCGACAAAACAATAGCGACAATCCGTCGACGGCCAAGTTCCCGACAAAACTCCATAGAGTAGAGTAATATATGCAAAACTCTTTTGATCTTGAAAATGATCACAGAGTACATCTTGGAGTGCATTATATAATGATGGACGAGTGCCATAGACGTATATATTTATATACGTCTATGATGAGTGGTCGACGCGTAGACAGAGAAATCTATAGACAAATTGGCGCCTTCTTTCGCATTCGCACACGAAAAAGATAGATTTATGCATAGGTCTTGCATAGAAATGAGATAGAGCGGTGTGATTGTTTGTCCCTTTCTCCGTGCCAGTTTTTTTGGTTAGCAAACTCTACAGTTTGCTAAATAAGTTAAATAAGAGTTACAAAGGAGCACACAGTCCATCCAAATCCACTTGACGGCAAGTCGATGCTGTTGCCCATGGACACCTACATTGATTTTCAATTAAGATTCAAAATAGAGATGCGTTGTCACCCTTCAGGACAAGGATGGAATGCCTACTCATTTCCAGTAATAAGGGTCTTCGATTCTTTTTTTATAGATTAAAGACACCAGGGGGATTGTGGTTGCGTTGCCAGCCTTTTAAAAATAGTAGGTCAAGGTTCTTTCCTTGAAAGTTCCTAAGTGGTCTGTCAATCTGGAAAAATAACTGGTGGTAGTCAAGTGCACAAGGAAGTTGTGGGAGGAAGTAAACTTTTAGTAAATCGCACAGTGGTGAACGACCAATCATACAAATGGTATCGTGAGTTTAACGAAATTTAACGACTGGACACTCCTTCGAATAATTTGTCCGAGCACTCCCCGTGGTAGATGTGATAAAATAGTATGCAAATTAAAACTCACTTTATGACAGCAGCAGTTTCGCCACAGAGTACCTTTGTATAAACGTATCGCTAAGGCAATACGAGGTCATCGGTCGACATGTGTCGAACAGTGGAGTGCGCGGGAAAATTGAAATAATTTGAAACAGTTTACGAGTTATTTTATTAGTTGATATTATTGATTGATTCAGTTTAATAAGGCAAGCTGGGCTTTTCGGCTTTAATGGTAGCTTCGCCACTGTTGCTGGAAGCGATCAACTAAATTTTTCAGGTAGGTTGACAAGCTGAATTACTTGAAGTGGATTGTTCAAGTGCTGTAGACGAGGATGGACGCTTCATCGGGCTCTGCATCAGTAGAAGCTGTTTTGCTGCTACAACCACCGCCACTTGTTGCAGGACCTGATGTTACCGTAGGCGCCTTTGTTGAAATTTCAGACGGTCCACTCACGGTTACTGATATTGCGGATTTAGAATCTTGAGATTCGATCGCATCGATAGTCTCCGTGGAATCTTCATTGTTATGCAAGAAGTGCTTTAAAGATCCAGCCATTTTTTCCCTTTCTTGTAGTCTCAGTTTCTTTTGCTTGCGAAACTTCGCACCTGAAGATCCTGAAAAAAACAAATTAATAATTGGTACTTATTAATGTCCTTGAAAAACTTATTTGCCAACAGCTGACACTTTTCCTTAATAAGCACAATTTGTTGAATTCCTTACAATCCGGTTTCCGTCCCGGTCATAGTACGGCTACTGCCTTAATTAAAGTTACTGATGGCATACGGTGGGGTATGGATAATAAACAACTCACAGTCATGACCTTGCTAGATTTCAGTAATGCGTTCAATACTGTTGATTTCGATATACTGTTGAGTCAGTTGTATTCCCTTAACATATCTCCATCAGTAATTGACTGGTTTCAAATCTATCAATCAATCAGTGTATTCATGTTGATGAAACTCACTCATCTTGGTGTGATACCTTACTGCGTGCCGCAGGGTGGCGTGTTGTCACCTTTACTCTTTTCCATTTTCATTAATTCAATTACTCATAAAATTTCTTCTCTTTACCACATGTATGCGGATGATGTCCAGATTTACACCCAGTCAACTCTTGAGAATTTGCCGAATGCAATCGCTACATTAAACAATGACTTAAATATGATTCATGAGTGGAGTCAATCATATGGCCTAAATGTCAATCCTAAAAAGTCACAGGCTATCATTTTTGGTAGTCAGAGCTTTATCTCAAGAATTGACTGGTTCTCCATACCACCTGTTGTATTCGATGGGGTTGTGATCCCTTACTTTGACAATGTCAAAAATCTTGGTGTTTACCTTGATAGTTCCTTAAGTTGGAAACGCCAACTGAATGAGGTAAGTAAGAAAACCTTTGTCGCTCTTAGTTCACTGCGTCGCCTTCGATCATTTCTTCCCATTCCTACAAAAATTATGCCCGCACAGTCTCTTCTCCTTCCGATTCTTGACTATGCTGACGCAAGCTATGTAGACATAACTAAAGACCAGCTAACTAAGCTTGAGAGACTTCAAAATACAAGTATTCGGTTCATATTTGGATTGCGCAAATTTGATCACATTTCCCAATTTCGCTCACGTCTCAAGTGGTTACCTATCCAATTTCGCCGGAACATGCATATTCTTTCTATTCTGTACTGTGTCTTATTTCACCCTTCTACTCCTCCTTATCTTAAGAAGAAATTTAGTTTTGTTGGGCTTCCAGGGGAACCTTTACGCTCTTTAAGAAAACTCATTTTAAGGGTACCAACTCACAATACATCTTTCTTTAATAAATCTTTTACTGTACAGTCTATTAAGCTTTGGAATGCCCTACCTTTGTAATACGCGAAGCTCAGACTATTGTAGTCTTTAAGCGACTTCATAAAGAGCATTACTTGTCTCAATCGTTCGAAAATCATTAGGATAAATTATGTGATTATGTAGTTTTGTATTTATTTGTTTATGTTATTGTTAGTGGTATATATTTGAGGATATATGTATGTATATGTATATGTACGTATATGTATGGATATGTATATATATATATATATATATATGTATATATATATATGGGTGTGTATGTTTATTTATATACGTATGTATATGTGTATCATATATTTTTTTATGTATTAGTTATTTATATGTTATTTTATTGCATGTATTGATATCATATTAGGTATATTTATATTGCACCACCTACCTAGTACTCACTGTTTTATTCCTTTACACCTTTGGTTGCCTGGAAGAGATCGCTATGTAGCGATAAGGCCGCCAAATTGTACATGTAATCTGCTCTCTGTTATGATCTTTGTAAATTTGTTTGTGGTGTGCAATAAAGTATATTCATTCATTCATTCATCTCATGTTAATTTAATTACTACAAGGTTGAGAAATCTGATATACGTATTTAAAAATATAAGGAAAGTGGCAGAACCTAATCTGATTAAACAGATCTACCTGGCTCTTGTACAATCTATAGTGTGTTATGGGTGGCCTTACTGTATGGGGAGGTGCACCAAAAACCACTATTAAACCACTTGAAATAGCTCAAAGAGCTATTCTTAAAGTAAGCACTTTTCGCCCCTATTTGTTTCCTACCTACCCCCTGTATCAATCTTGTGAAGTCCTCTCAATTCGCCAACTGTTCATCCTGCTCACTATTATGAAACAACATTCAAGCTCTGATACATTCACCATTTCCAAGCGCCGCAGAGATGTAACTTTCACCAATAGACCAACATTTAAACACCAATTCGCACACAAATATTTTCCCTTTTTGGGTCCATATCTATACTCTAAAGTCAGCAAAGTTATGGATCAAAAATAGGGAATAGAAGGGATTTAATTAGCACAGTTTTGGTGACTTAGCCAAGCTAGTTTTGGTGGCAATAAGAAAAAAGTTACCTAATCTTAAAAACACGGAGAACGCAAAGGCATAAACATTACGATTAATTTCTTTGATGTGCTGTCCCCACAACAGATTCTTATCAATGTGGATTCCCTAGATCTTCACTGAATCTCTGTAAGAAATAATAGTATACCAAATAGTACATGAGGCAGGTAATCAAGGTTCATTTTAACCAAAATTTGTACGATGTCCACGATTGCGATTTTACTGGATTAATGTGAAGGCCATATGCTTTATTCCACTCAAGAATTCGTTCGAGATGTGCATTAATGACATTGATAACATTCGGGAGATCATTGGGACAAGCTTTAGTATATTATATTTGTAGATCATCTGCATAAAGATGGTAGGAAGAATTTAAATTACTGGATATTGAGATTATAAAAACTGCAAAAAGTAAAGGAGACAAAGTGCCTCCTTGCGGTACGCAAACACATACGCTACACCACTACAATGTATCGTCGATACATATACGTTGCTTACGTCATCAAATATTCACTTACATAATCTTTGTCAAATCCGAAGATACAAATACACTGCAATCTGTATCGATAATGTAAGTTAAGGCAGGCAATGCACGGTGCAACACTATCTGTCACCACACATACGCACATTACATGCACACTGGGGTATTTTGGTTTTGGTCTCGCCCCAATCACTTCATCGCCAATCTACTACACAGGCTACACTATATCTATGCTTCAATTCCTTTGAAATAACGGTTCCAGGAGCCTGTTCCACAGTAGCGGTTTGTTATTTCGCAATCGGTGTTCAAATACTACCAAGTACTGTGTGATGACGTGATGTGATGATGAGAGTCTGTGATCACTGATCAGTCACAGACTCACCAGTGGGGAGATTGTTAATCGCAGACTCACTGAGTATTTTTTATACATATATTTTTTTTCATAAATTTACCTATAGAGTAAATTAGTTTAATCGAGCGTATATGAAAAATATTTGGATAAAACGCACAGACCGAACCACTTTACATAGAGTGGTGAAATTTTGTTACGTAGGCATCTGCTAAGAATGAATTCTGATTTTTGAAGTGAAAACTTCTTTAGCGGCGTTGTACACTTTTTTTGTAATGGGTAAATAATGTTAAACTCGCGTCAGGACATGTGACCTGATCGAAAATTCGTAAGACGAAAACTTCTTTAGCGGCGTTGTACACTTTTTTTGTAATGGGTAAAAATGTTAAACCCGCTTCAGGACACGTGGCCTGATCGAAAATTTGTAAGACGGATGGAGAGTAATTGTTCATCATCAATATACCCCATATTGCCATAGTTGCCCCTCTTGGTGAGCGGGTTGGCAACCGCAGTTTTTTTGTCGTACAGTTGCTGTTATCAGGAAGATGCTGCTGCCCATCTCCTGCCTGTTTTCCTCTGTCGCCTCTTACGACACCCACGGGAAGATGTGGGGTAGTGAATATTCTAAACCGCCACAACACGGCAAGTCGATGGATGCAGGTGGCTCAGGACCGTGCTTTGTGGCAATACTTGGGGGAGGCCTATGTTCAGCCGTGGACTTGTGAAGGGCTGTAATGATGATGATGATGGATGGATGGAGAGTAGACAGCCGGTGCGACGTAGGAGAGGAAGTATCCCCCTGTCTTTCTACCTGTATGCCTGCGCCTGCTGTTTCGTTTAGGCGGCGCAGGGCGCTTGCGCGAATGTTCGTGTGTGTTTATGTCACAACGTACCACGCGCATCCGTGGATGGTTACAGTTGATGGCTCGACCGTCTGTGTAGTGGCCACACTGCTGTGTATTCATAAAATACTTGTGTATAAAGTGTTTAAAATATGGAAATTGAACAAAGTGCATCTATTAATGAAAAAAGTGACGAAGAAATAGCGAAAGAAAATGAGTGAGTACTTTATAAATATACTAGATGAAAATTTAATTAATTTTCATTTTTTAATTAATATTATTTTGATTTTATTATTTAGGTTAGGTTAGGTTTAATTAAAATTCATTTATTAATTAATAAAATGTTGTTATTAAGATTAGGTTTCAATCGAGTCTACCGTACTGCTTGACGAAATTATTAATATAGATAGATACATATACATACATTTTACTTACACATTATAGATGTAATATTTGTAATATGTTTATACTGTATAGCATTAACCAATATTTTCATAACATAACAATAAGCACATGTGCTCTGTAGGTTTACCAAACAAATAATTTACAATGAAAATAAATGAAATAAAATAATAATAAATAATCTCCGTTTTTCAGAGAAAGATAAGAAAAAAAGAACGAAATCGAGAATACCAAAGGGCATGGCGTTAGCGTAAAAAAGATTTGAAGAAAAAAGATTCGAAGGAAGAAAAAAAGAAGAAAAACGAAAAAGACATCGTGAGAATCAAAGAGCATATTATCAACGTACAAAAGGTTTAAGGGAAAATGACAAAAGTGTAGAAGAATTGTTCCAAAAATTTCTTTTTTAACAATTCTGGATGAGCAATGACAATTCACAAATCCCAAATAGGTACTTCCGATGCTATTGTTTATGAATACAATCTTTCTCATTCAAGAGAATTGGTGTACGTTGCGTTATCAAGAGTAACTAGTATAGAAGGTTTGTTCTTAGTCACTGAAGAAAACGCAAGATTGAGCTGGAAATTTTATCATGGCAGAGTAAGAAACTCACAGCTGAAAGATTCAAACGCAACAATAAATCAAAAGAGATCAACAACTCATCGAGAAGATTTATCAATTGAATTGAAACAATTACGTGAAAATCATTTGCATACCATCACCAAAACACTTCTAGATTTTATTTCTAAGAATAATAGATTGTCTATTTTTTCATTCAATTGTCAAAGTTTACGTGCGCATGAAGATGATCTAACAATTGACGCTCTTGTTAATATGAAACTCATATGGGTTACGATGAAATAATTTACATTCCGAATTTCAACTTTGTTGCGAGTTTCAGAAGAAATAATCGTCCAGCGGGAGGAGTAGATATTTATCAAAATATGAACACAGTACATTATTGCACAAATTATATGGATGTGCATGTGAAATACAATAGCATGTTTAATGATACTGTTTCTGATATCGGTGATATTTGTATAAGTCGTTGCCACTCTGGTGATAATCAGTTAATTATTATGGTTGCTGTTTACATCTCTTCAGATAAGTCATTGCGTGCTATACGTGACTTCTTGTACGATTTTTGGAAAAAGCTTTGATAAATTGCCAATGATTTTTAGTTGAGATTTCAACATAAACTTTGCAGACGATAAAAATCAACTAATAATTGAATTTTTAAATAATGAATTTGGTATAACTATGTCAAATGATCGCAATCTTAGCACAACGAAATACAAAACTACTATTGATGCGGTCTTTATTAGACATTTAAATAGGTTCGAGTCAAAACTGTTCGCTTCTTACTTCAGCTATGATAAACCGATCGTATCAGTTTTAGAGATTGGCGATGATGGTTCTGGTAATAATGATGGTGAAAAAGTCGTCGAAATTAAGGATGAAAGTTGATTTTTCTGAGAGATAAACTTTTTAATGTATTATAAATTGTCATGTTTGTGTACGATAGTGCAATAAATAAATATTGTATTCTACCACATAAATTGTAGTACTTTTATACTGATAATTAAAACAATTCGTGCAAAATTATTCCCTAACCATTCCAAATTATCAAAAATGCACAATGTTAATATTCAAGTTTTCACTTCTGCCGGCACTCCCGGAGTGCAGCCCGTCGTTTTTTTTATTATAAAAGACTAACACAAACAAAGGCATGCGGCTAACCTGATGGTAAGTAACTACCGCCGCCCACGAACATCCGCAACACCAGCGGAATTGCAGGTGCGTTGCCAGCATTTTAGAAAGAAGTGAGCTCTATTCTTGAAGGTCCCTAAGTCGTACGGCTCGGCTTTCGGTATACTTCTTCCTTGAGGCAGTCTGAAGTCCGGATTTAGGTCCGGTAAACGGGTATGTTCTGATTAGATATGCACGAAGTGGTGCCTACCTACGGTGCGTTGGGGTAATACCGGACGGATTTCCGACTAGTTAAAATAGTCTGGCAAAAACTTTATTTTCTCGACATCCATATACGTCTGATTTCTGAAACATGGCGCAAATCGTTGATGGTTACACGTTATTTAGATATAAGAAGCTTTTCCCTTTCAAAACTCAACAGTTTCTGCTTAAAACGTGTGCGAAGACAATTTTAACGATCATATCGATTTAATCGAAACAAATTTATATGCATGATGAAGAATTGGCCATCAAGGGGAAGACCGGACGTCGCTACAAATCGCAAATAAAAGTGATAGGGAAAGACCGGACAGACGAAAAAATTCAAAAATTACCTTGTTTTATAAAATACTGCGCAGCGCACGCCCTACTTTTCAGAGCGACTGCCTGAAACTTGGGGTCGGGGCAGAATAAAATGGAGTCTTGTACTATATTGCTAGCTTTCAAAAATATAGCTTAATTCACCGGAAATTTGAATTTTACGGTCTTACCCCATCACCGACCTTACCCCAATGCACTATACAGCATTCGCTCTACTCCTCGTGCATCTCTTCCAATAATCGAAAATCATAGATAGATTGGAAGATAATTTTGCATAAACTCCAAATGACTTTGATCAGTTAGGTTCCCCGGTAATTCAATGATTGAATGATTATATACATTTAAAAAAGATTTTATCTATTTAAATTAATCCTAGGTAGTTAAATATCTACTGTTCTTTAAACGCTTTATTATAAGTTTCTAAAAATTATACGCATTTGGTTGCAGAATTTTATTACTTTGTTACGAGGAT
Source organism: Parnassius smintheus behrii (assembly GCA_036936625.1). NCBI lineage: Eukaryota > Metazoa > Arthropoda > Insecta > Lepidoptera > Papilionidae > Parnassius > Parnassius smintheus. Next base: position 5,033,629 of record JAUPFT010000030.1, on the reverse strand, counting down.
TAACAAGACAAGGCAAAATATAATGTGCATCTCATTTAAGATACTTACTATAAATAATGCACTCTGTGTTACTAATTCTTTGTTCTGTGATTGTGATGTGTTCAAAAGAACAACCAAGAAATTGTACGAAAAACTGATTTCAGTATAAAGGTACTCTGTGGCTCTGTGCAACTGATTCAGCAAGCCCTGCATATCTCTACCAGTGCACTCCATACCTGCAAGCTTAAAAAAAATGATTCTAAATTTCTTAGCGCCATCTAGTGTTAACTAACAAACAAAAATGCATTCACTAGATGGCATAGCAGTAAAATACGTGACGTGTCGTATATTCTTCAACAACTACCTATTATTTGTTTAATTATTTACATGAATAAAAATACATTAAATACTAATTAATAAAATTAGTTTTTCATTGCAATCACTTCCAATACCTACTTATTGCAACTGTTTATTAAATACCAGTGTTGTTTTGTTCTGGTTCTGGGATCGATCGACTTCGACGAATAATTAGGTTCCAAAAAATAAGAAAAAAAAAACGTTCTTTGTGACTGAAGACAGTCTGGCGCTGGATTTTCTTTTCTTTAGCCCAATAAATCTCATTTTAGAGCACACAAAGCGTTGCTTTTAACAATTATGGAGGGTTCATCGAGTGATAGGTGAATGGGATCGTTCTTTTTTAATTAAATAAAGTTAATTGTACTTAATTTTTATCATTGTCAGCCATAAAAAACCGCAGCTGAACATGGACTGAGCCCGTAGTCTAGCCATCTATGACACTGCTATCCATTGAAAGCCAAAAGATGAGATCTTTCAGGCATTTCCTATAGTCGACTCGACTATTATGTCACTCACAAGACTAGTCACTTCGTCTTTGGATAGATACCACACTATACTGAAGCCGCCTCACCGTATAGTGGCGGTGTAAGACCAATAACCTTAGCCCTATATCATCCTAGATCGATCCTAGGAGTCGTAAGAGGCGGCGGAGGGAAACTGAACCAGTGAGATAACAACGATAATGAGAGAATAAATACGCAGATACTATACAATAATACATAATATGTGATTATCTAGAAAATAATAACATTTGAATTTGAATATCATATTAAATCTATATATGTAAGTACATATAAATAAAATTAAAGTGACTGTTTGTAATATATAATCAATATCAATATAATGCCGTTATTTCGACATAGTTAATATCGAAATAACGGCCTTATATTGAGCTGAGCGGGGGGGGGGGGGGGGGGGGGAGGGGGACCATTGGCTACAGATTACTTTTTTAGACGCTTAGTTTTTATGCTATCGATCTTTTTAAAAAACCATTTTGTAGGATTTTTAAGGGCTATAAGATCAAATTAGTTTAATACATTTTCTACCTTTATTTTAGAAAGGGTTTAAACTGAAAGGGCTCGAACAAATTGCTTTTTACTTAATATGAAAACTTAGTGCTTATAAGTGTGATTACTTTGGAAGTTAATTCCTTAATCCCATAAGTGGTAATTATTTTAGACTTTCAGGTGCGAAGTTTCGCGAGCAAAAGAAACTGAGACTAAGTACAAGAAAGGGAAAAAATGGCTAGATTTTTAAAGCACTTCTTGCAAAACAATGAAGATTCCACGGAGACTATCTATGCGACCGAATCTTAAGATTCTAAATCCGGAATAAATAATCAGTTTAAAATTCTTTGTCTGTCTGTTTTCTTGTCCGGGCTAATCTTTGGAATCAGTCACTCGGAAAGTTTTTTTTAGCATTGGGTGACAAACGAGCACACAGTCCACCTGATGGTAAGTGGATGCTGTGGCCCATAAACATTCACATTTATCTTCAACTAAAGATCAAAATGCAAATGCGTTGTCGTCCTTGAGGACTAAGATGGAATGCCTCGATTCCAGCAAAAGGGTCACTGATTCTCTACACTCACCATACGAGACACAGCAGTATGACGCTGGTACTTTTTGAGAGCGTGGTCCAGTCCCCGTCGAGCCGACCTATTCGTGCTACAACTATAATATAGTAGCTGGCTCTACCAAGTAGGTAAATTAACACGTATTGCCACCGATTGTAGGAAAATTTAAAAGTTTTCTTCCTCGCACAACTTCCTGCTGGAATCGACTACCTCCAGAGATTTCTGGACCAATACGACATAGGGACCTTCAAGAAAAGAGCGTACTCCTTTTTAAAAGGCCGGCAACGCATCTGCAATTCAGTGAAGTGACTCAATCAGGTGAGCCATACGCTCGTTTGCCCCCTCTCCTATGAAAAAAAATGTAACTGCACGAACAGATGTAGACTGGAGAGTAATGCGAGGGGTGATCCAGGCTTTATTTTATCTGCAGAAACGAAAGATTTCTGTTAAAAAAGAAAAACGAAAAAATAAATAAAAAACATAGACTTTCATTATATCCATTTTTATACCCAGGCGAAAACAGTGTGTAATTTTATTTTTAATTAAGACAAACAAAACAGTTCATAACAAAAACATTCTAAATTAAAAATTAATAAACACGAAATGATTCATCGAAGTTCAAACATGTTATTCTAGTAAATTCTGTGCGCTATTTCTAGACTATGCACCTGACCTAGTTGGTTGACATTAACTGGATCAATACAACCGCTCCGCACTCCGCCACGCTTGCGTAAGGTTCTAGTGCATTCTGGCACTTTCCTAGTTGGTATAATAAAGTGTTGAATATAAAACATCCGTAGGTTTTTTTATACTTACATATATTTTGAAGATATATATGAATACGTTTTATAATAACGCATTTATTACTTTAACATTACAATATTTTTATGTTTCTTAAGTGCCTTTTTATAGAATAAAGAACAAGGGTGAAAAACGAGCACACAGTTCACCTGATGTTAAGTGAATGTTATATACATAGACATAGATATCCCATAGAGATCCCATAGACATCTACATTTATCAATTAAGAATCAAAATGCAGATGCGTTGCCAGTCCTGAGAACTGAGATGGAATGCCACGTTTCAAGTATAAAGGGTCTCCGGTTCTCTACACTCGCCATACGTAAGACAGCAGAATTAAGCTGCTATTTTACGTTGGTATTCTGTGGAGCGTGGTCCCTCCCGGGTCGAGCCAACCAATTCGTGTTACAACTATAATATGGCTGTAGCGTGGCTCTGCCGCGTATAAAAAGCCTTTAGCTTAGAGCCTTAGAGTATAAAAATTAGCATTGCTTGCTTATAAATGCTCAAATAGTTTTTACATTAGGTGAGGTGTGATTATCAGCAGTATCGAAACTTCGAGACGCAAATGACGATAATCTTTACACATCAACCGACTGCCTCAGATGGATGGTTATGTTTTTCCAAAGTATGTATGTACTCGTATGTCCGACGCAAACAAATGACGTATGAAATCTTTACTCTTTACCCGACTGTATATAAATATTGTATGTATGTCCATTTCTTTGGCACGCTCTGTAGCCGATGCCGCTAGATGGATTTTAATTTTTAACATATATGATGATATGAGGTGAAGATTGGTCTTCAATCTGGGAGTGACATAGTCTATATAATATTTATATATTGCATCTGCAAATACAAAAAAGGGAAATATTATTATTGATAGGCTTATAGGCCTATGTTATATACTAAAAACCTAGTCGTTATTTTTTATTAACTCATATTGAAACTTTCCATTACGATAAAAGTAATAGGTATTAGGATTTAGGAACTACGGTATACCTTTCTTTTTTATATAGGTTAGGGTGACAAACGAGCACACAGTCCACCTGATGGTAAGTGGTTGCTGCGGCCCATAGACATCTACATCTATCCTCGATTACAAATCAAAATGCAGATGCGTTTTCCCCCGTGATTACTTAGATGGAACGCCTCGTTTCCAGTAAAAAGGGTCTCCGGTTCTTTAGACTCACCATACGAAACACAGCAGCATTAAGCTACTGTTTTACGCTGGTATTCTGCGAGAGCGTGGTCGTGTGGTGAGTGATGGTCGAGCCGACCCATTCGTGCTACAACTAGAATACTACTAATATAACTACAGCATGGCTCTATCACAAATGAACCTACCAGGTTTCCAATAATTTCGTATACTTACCTAATTAATTATTCGATAGCCAGTCAATTGTTAGCTAAATAGCTAAATTACGTACCTAATCATTGGCAAATGATTTTGAATGGGCTTGACCTGGGAAGGGAAAGGCCACGTTCTCACAGAATACCAGTATTAAATGGCAGCATAATGCTGCAGTGATTAGTATGGTGAGTGTAGAAAGCTGAAAACCCTTTTTAACTTGTAATTAGTTATTACATCTTAAGGTGAAATGAGCGTCAAAAGCAGATTTTTGACGCTTTATAGGTGCGCAGAAAATCAATTTTTGTCTTTATAAACAACACGATTGACACATTTTAGGTCGATACAGAAAGATCGCAACGTTTCCTCAAAATCTACAATTTTAGATACATTCATTATGGTAAAAAGCAGTTTCATTCGAATGTAGTTAAAGCAATTTCAATTAAATTATGTCTATGTGTTCACCAGTAAATACATGGGGGAATTATGGGTGTACATACATTACATACATAAACACTCACGCAAGCCACCCAGAGGGGTAGACAGAGACTACAGACTTCCATTTGGCACGATCCTGACACACCTTTCTCGCCTCCTCCACGTCCATATACCTCCGCATACATGCTCGTCGGTTAAGGGTACTTTTATTTTGGCCCATTTTCAATATATCGCCAATTTGGTCGAGAAACTTTCGCCTAGGACGTTCCTTTCCGACTCTTCTGTTCACTTAGGCAACATTAATTTGTTTTGTCACTTTTTCCTCATTCATACTTTCTACGTGAACAAACCACCGAAGCATTCCTTACTTCATCCTGGTCACAATATGATCTTGCAAACCACATTCTTCTTTTTCTACACAATTTCTCACCATCACTCAGATTCAGCCCTAACGTACTCCTTAGCGACCGCATTTATACTGCATTTATTCTACTCTCGTGCTTCTTCTGCCACACCCAACTTTCACTACCATACGTTAAAATAGGGACTTATGGTCGCCACACACGGTCAGTTCAACTGATCATTCCAACTGACCAATTCAAGCTAAAACTGTTGATATTTTTTTAAAATATCGGATTTTCGATATATCCATAAATAAACTTATATGTAAAACTCCGATATTAATAGATATATTTATAATTATAATAATAATAACCTTAACACAGCATTGTAAATTACCATACGTGTCTTTTTTGACACATTCTGACTTTCCACAGAGTGTGGAGCCCCATTTACTTTATTTCCTGCGTTCGCTCGTCGTTCTATATAGGTACATATCATATCTCCCACCCCTGCTGAATACATATCCCAAATATACAAACTCATCTACTTGTTCGACTAACTCCCCTTCTATTCTTATTTCATATATCATTTATTAGTTATGGGTTCATTTTCCAATAAAATAATTTAAGTATATATGATCAAAGACGGGAGCATATCGCCGTTCCTCACTCGTGAGCTCGTGACCACAATATTTCCTCGAAGATGACAATGACAACGTTTTTACATTTTGAATCTTAATCGATAACGGATGTAGGTAATAGGTATGCATAGCCGAAAGCTACATCATCCACTTTCCTTTAGGTGAAAGGACAGCTATATAATCAAAGCTCTTTTGTCAGTTGACACGTTGTAACCCTTATTAAAAAAAAAAAACTTTTAAAATTGTTTATCATATTATTAATGGTTCTAATAGTACTTCGTAATCATCATCATCATCATCATTAGCCCTTTGGAAATCCACTGTTATTGATCACAGGCCTAATGCTAATTTTCAATAATTAGAGGAATAATATATTAAGAACATTGAGGTTTTACTACTATAAGTAATATACTAAGATGTAATAGAATACGGTATTGGAGACCGGGTAACGGGTAACAGATTATTGAAAACATTTTGTATCATGGTTAAAAATAATAATAAATGTTCGCGTTTTTGAAATTGTTCCAGGAACTGTTTTTGTTAAGTTTGATTTGTTTACAGACTCCAAATTTAAATCACCGCCTACGTTTATTTAAAAAATGGAAGGTTCTCGAATTCTCTGAATGCGATTAGAACTATGGCGCTACTGCGTCATTCTGTCGACGGCAAAATATTTTGTACCTATATAATGAAAAAAAAAAAAAACAATGTCTACACATTTTCTAGATATTATGTGGATTGTTTTCGAACCTTTTTGTATATCGTTTACGCTAATGAGTCCTAAGTGTTTATCTGGGTAGGCATAATGTAGGTACGCGTGTACACGAACAGGTACAAACGCCAGTCTATTGTCTTTTAAAGTTTTTAATGGCGAGTTTCGTTGTTGTCACTTGACATTGACATAGAAAGTACATTTAGTTCTTCGGAAGTTTCCGGAAAAAACTTTTTTTAATATAGAATAAGGGTCACAAACGATTACACAGACCTGATTGTAAGTAGATGCTATGGTAAATAGACATCTGACATCTCTCCTCGATTAAGAATCAAAATGCAGATGCGTTGTCACCCGTGAGGACTAAATTGGAACGCCTCGTTTCCATTAAAAAGGGTCTCCGGTTCTCAACACGCACCACACGAAACACATTTTATTTTATGCAGGTATTCCATGAGAGTGTGGATCTTTCACGGTCAAGCCGACCCATCCGTGAACTATAATATAGGTGTCGCTTAATACCTAAAATATAATAGTACTATCTTTAAACTGTGATATTATTTAGTATAAAAATAAAATGTATAATAAGTCTATGTCTAAAATGTAATTTTGTTGACATCACCAATGAGTTATACATAACATGTAACATGTGTAACATATACCTACATCAATGGAAATCACCAAAAGAAAATAGATATTTCTGACTTTTTTACATATACTAGGTAGGTATGTAAACATACACATATACAAATATACACAGAAATCGTAATAAGACAATGTCTTATTACGATGTTTTACTATTACAATTGCTGTATATATATATATATATATATATATATATATATATATATATATATATATATATATATATATATATATATATATATATATATATATATATATATATATATATATATATACATATATTTTCTAATTTTGTGGCCAATTTCTATGTAGGTATAGCTAGCTGCCGAAGGTGTCGGTTGATGATCATTCAGTCCATATAAATCTAAAAATAAATAGAATAAAAGAATTTCCACATAATTTAATATCATCTAAGTCAAAAATAAAATTCTTCGATAACACTGTTTTAGCAGCGACTATAGAAGCTATTGAATTATGTGAAAAATATTTTTCTTATTTGATATTGTGTCAGTCTGTCTTCACTCCCAACGAACAAAAGTCACATATTAATTAATTGGTGATTTTTTCAATAACAATACTTAGCAAAAAAATATTATGTTTATTAAAAACTAAATTAAAATACCTCTTCATACAAATTAATAGGTATTCATTTCATTGCCTATTTATTTTGTACTCGATCTCGATCTCGAATGATCTCGAATCGAATTTATTTTCTCTCTGAATGATTCACCGTTCGGTCCGTTTTCCGTGTATAGTGAATAACGGTGAATAATGATATCTCTATCTCTCTCTACTAGAGGGAGAGGTGGAAACGTTATCATTCGGGAGATTTCTAGAATATGGCCATACACAATTTTTATTTTCCCATAATGAATGGAAGTATTACATGTTATTATTTAATGTTATTTTACGCATAATAACATATTCCTTTTTAAATCTAACTGTTTCAAAAACAAAATCTAACACAATTATATAATTTAAAAAAAAAGATTAGCTATTCTATTTTATGCTATAAAATAGAATAGCTAATCTTTTTTACCTGTCTGATAAATATTGCCAACAAATTTAAAATTACTCTAATTTTATCTTTGCAATTTTTAAGATAAAACGTTTAATTTTTGGTCATTTGTTATCTAAATGTATGTTAATTGTTTCGAAATAGTGCATTATTAAAATTAAGAGAAATTTATTCCTAAACTAGAAAAATAAACGGAGTAAGAAAAGTTATACACTGAAAATAAAATTTTCTTCAAAATTTCGCTTATCGCTAAATGCAATTCAAAAAGAAATCTCCCAAAGTTATGGAAGAATCCATATATGTTACATCCCTATTGCATACGTCATGATCCTCTAGGCTGTCATTGGTTGCCGTAGCATTTTACCGGAATGTTCGACGAACAGCGTTTGCTGATTGGTTAATTCGTGAATCAAGTCGACGTTTCTGGAATTTCATTCATTCTATATAAAAGTGCGGCGGCTGGCGCGGGAACTCAGAATAAATTTAAAACGCGATAACAGAAGACAAGAAGTGTGAAGAGGAGTTTTCGGTGTTAACCGAAGTTTTGTATAAGCGATTGATATTAACTAATATTTTAACTGAAAAGCATATTAAGGAGACAAAATGCCAGCTGTTGGAATTGATCTTGGAACAACTTATTCGTGCGTTGGAGTGTGGCAACATGGCAACGTGGAGATCATCGCGAACGACCAAGGCAACAGGACTACACCATCCTACGTAGCGTTCACCGACACGGAGCGACTCATCGGCGATGCGGCGAAGAACCAGGTGGCCCTCAACCCCAGCAACACAGTGTTCGACGCCAAAAGGTTAATCGGCCGCAAATTCGACGATCCAAAGATTCAACAAGACATGAAGCATTGGCCATTCAAAGTGGTCAACGACTGTGGGAAGCCCAAAATTCAAGTACAGTTCAAAGGTGAGAAGAAAACGTTCGCGCCGGAGGAGATCAGCAGCATGGTGCTGACGAAGATGAAGGAGACGGCGGAGGCGTACCTCGGCACCACGGTGCGGGACGCCGTCATCACCGTGCCGGCGTACTTCAACGACTCGCAGCGTCAGGCCACGAAGGACGCGGGCGCCATCGCCGGGCTGAATGTGTTGCGCATCATCAACGAGCCCACGGCTGCTGCTCTGGCTTACGGCTTGGACAAGAACTTGAAAGGGGAGCGCAACGTGTTGATCTTCGATCTCGGCGGTGGTACTTTCGACGTGTCGATCCTGACTATCGACGAAGGCTCTCTGTTCGAAGTGAAGGCGACGGCCGGCGACACACACCTGGGAGGCGAGGACTTCGACAACAGACTCGTGAACCATCTCGCGGACGAGTTCAAGCGCAAGTACAAGAAGGACCTGCGTTCGAACCCGCGCGCCATGCGTCGCCTCCGCACCGCCGCCGAGCGCGCCAAGCGCACGCTGTCGTCTAGCACCGAGGCCACCATTGAGATCGACGCGCTCTATGAAGGCATCGACTTCTACACGCGCGTCTCCCGCGCTCGCTTCGAGGAGCTCAACGCAGATTTATTCAGAAACACCTTGGAGCCAGTCGAAAAGGCGCTTAAGGACGCAAAATTGGACAAGAGCCAGATCCACGATGTCGTGCTCGTAGGCGGTTCCACTCGCATTCCGAAAGTGCAAAGTTTGCTTCAGAACTTCTTTTGCGGAAAGCAACTGAACTTATCTATCAACCCAGACGAAGCAGTTGCGTATGGCGCCGCCGTGCAAGCCGCAATCCTCAGTGGAGATTCTCATTCAAAGATTCAGGATGTATTGCTGGTGGACGTAGCTCCTTTGTCTCTCGGTATAGAGACAGCCGGGGGCGTGATGACCAAAATTATCGAGCGCAACTCGAAGATTCCTTGCAAACAGTCTCAAACCTTCACCACATATTCGGACAACCAGCCAGCAGTTACTATCCAAGTCTATGAAGGTGAGCGTGCGATGACCAAGGACAACAACCTGCTGGGCACGTTCGACTTGACCGGCATCCCGCCAGCGCCGCGCGGCGTCCCCAAGATCGACGTCACCTTCGACATGGACGCTAATGGTATCCTGAACGTCTCGGCCAAAGAAAACAGCACGGGTCGCAGCAAGAACATCGTGATCAAGAATGATAAGGGACGCTTGTCGCAGGCCGAAATCGACCGCATGTTGTCCGAAGCCGAGCGCTACAAAGAAGAGGACGAGAAGCAGCGGCAAAGGGTCGCCGCCCGCAACCAGTTGGAGGCGTATGTGTTCAGCGTTAAGCAGGCGCTAGACGACGCGGGAGACAAGCTGACCGAGTCTGATAAGAGCACGGCGCGCCAGGAGTGTGACGATGCGCTCAAGTGGCTGGACAACAACAACCTCGCAGACCAGGATGAGTACGAGCACAGGCTGAAGGAGTTGCAGCGAGTGTGCTCGCCCATCATGAGCAAGATGCACGGTGCGGGTGGTGGTATGCCAGGAGGTATGCCCGGAGGTATGCCTGGCGGCCAGCGCGATGGTCCCACAGTAGAGGAAGTGGATTAAATTTAACAAATAAAAGAGTGAAAATCTTTGTATGTGATTTAAATCATGTAAGATTGTTAACTGTCATAAGACTGATAATTTATTTATAGGTAGGTACCTTTAAGACTGTGATCATCTTTTGTTATAAGAAATAAAGAATAGTTAAGATTACAATTTGTTTTTTTTTCTTATATAAAATTTTCTAAGTAGGTTAATATCAAGGTGATCTATTTATATACAGTGCAACCTGGTGCAACCAGGGGTAGGACAGTTCCATATATTAACAGATTTGACGTCATTTTTTCGAAATGCGACATCTGTTATCGCCATCCAAAACAACGAGTTACTTTATGTCACCGCAGATGGCGTTACGATCGACGCAAATATAATTTATGACTGAAAAATAATGTAAAAAATATTAATTCCGTTACGTATCATTTTATTTAACACTTAGTATAATTATATGTAAATATTTGTGTAGATTACAAGCTGCGTAATAATTACGATAGCAGCACTGTGAACGATTTCTTATTGATTGTCAAATGTCAAATAGTCACGTCATCACTCATCACAAATATGGCGACTGCTCCTTGCGTTTGCGCGTGTTTGTAGTTTTCGTCCCATCTTTGTGCTTTTCTTCGTGAAATTAATCCGCCGATCCACGTTGAGTTGAGTCCTATCCTCCGTAGTGAAGTGTAAGAATTTTCCGAAGTAATAGTGTGAGTTGAGCTGTTCCTCCGTCATTCTAGTGCAATCGTTTTTTTGCGACCCGGACGCTTCGTTTGTGCTGTTTCTTTGCGATATAGACGCTTGTGATTTGTTTTTATCATGCCTAAACGGTGTGCATTGGGATGTTCAAACAGTAAGTATAATCATCATTATATCTCTGCCATCTTGCCTCCATAGAATTCCACAGTGCCTTGTCAACTTCAACTTACAACTTACATAAAGTTACAGCCTATATACGTCCCACTGCTGGGCACAGGTACCCCCGTTTCTTAGATGGTTTTAGGGCAAGGAAGTGTTCGCCGTGTTACCCCGTTGCAGGTTAGCGAATTTCTCGTTTCTCCGAAATATTTTTTTTCTTATTTCTCATATATGCAGCTTTCCTCAGGATGTTTTCATGTGGTATCAACACTTAAAATTGCAACTATCAATTTCATTGGTGCCAGCAGGGACCCAACCTGATTTGCTTGCATAATGTGAAGTTTACAGTGAGCGCTAACCATCTGAACCACCGTGGCTTACAATCTTGTCCTAAATGATAGATAAACAGGATAAGATTTACATTATAGATGGACCACTGCATTTATCTGTGTTTATATTCGTAGGTACTTATTAAAATTATACCTTTCCCTCTCCCGGTTGATGGCCATAAGCCATTAGAAATGTTTGACAGAAATAAGTATGAGTATAGCCTTTACTTACAAACCAGTCTTAAGTGCACTCACATTTAGTTCAATACATGATATATCTAATTTACAAAAGTATTCTATTGCAACCAACATATTAGTAAAAATTATAACACTGCATTACATGCACTAGGTACTTTAATTAATGCATTTCAAGGTAATTATACAAGCAAAGTGTATAATATTTTTCATTAATAGCTACATCAAAGAATAATGTGATAGCAACATTACAAAATAGTTATAGCAATATAAAATTTTTGTAAAATGGCATAAATAACAAAATCAATGAGGATTGGAGTAGCCATGGAATTACAATTCTGTAATAAAGAACTTGTATACTCATGTATTACAAAGCAATTTTTGCAATCAGGTGATTTCTTAACTAAGTACACTTACATAATCTTTATTTTTAATCTGTGAGATTAGTTGAAATATCAATAGGGCAACGTAAAAGGTGATACTGAAAGTTCTTAGAAAATCAAAAACTGAACAAACTAGCAAGTTATTAGTTTTATTATATCTTTCCAAAATAGTGTCTATTTACATCAATACATTCCTGCATCCAATGGAATCACCGAGAAAAGCGCTTTGCTTACTTGCCCTTAGCGGTCTCTTCGACGACATTTTGAAATGCAGCCATTGCTTCCTCGGTGTCCATTAAACATTTTCCTCAAAGTTTTTCTTTTGTTTTCGAAAAAAAATAAACATCGCAAGGTGCGAGGTCGGTGCTATAGGGAGGGTGACCCAGTAATTCCACGTCTGATGTTGCCAAGTAGTCGATTGTTTGCTTGGCGGTGTGAGACGAGGCGTTTTCGTTGTGAAGGAAGATCCTACTGTGAGGTTATTTCTCCCGAACATTTTCCAAGACAAGTAGCAAACAATTGGAAGGAAAAACCAAGACAGCAGACTGTCTCTTAGTTTCAGGATCATAACAATAAATCCAGCTTTCGTCACCCGTAAGTATGTCAAACACAGCATTTGTGTAACCTCAGTTAAATCCTTAAACCATTTTACGACAATAATCAACACGATGGAGTTTTTGGGCCTCTGTCAAATAATGAGGTATGAATCTATAAATCATAAACAAATGACAAATTAATAAAATACATACACAATAATATTGGCAAATAGTTCAATTTTCAAAATTTGAACTTACTTTTTTATTATATAGTGTTTACAAGTGGCCAGTTCTAAAAACTTTCAGTGTCACCCTCTTACAAACAAGATTAAAATAAAATGATCATTTATGTAAAATATTAAAGGCAATTTGAACCAATAACTTTAAAACCTAAGGAGTAGGTGTTATCATTGCCTTTCTAAGTGTAGCATTTCACTTTGTTACAAACTATAGATTAGTTGTAAGTCCTAAGCCATAGCACAGTTTTAGGTATATTAAAGATAAGTACTGGCACACTTAAATCCACATGCTTGAGCAAGAGTATTTTTAAAAACTAAATGCCTTAATCAAACTTTATTTTGCATGTTTAGAAAAGCTATTTACAAATATTATATGGTGGTATTGAACCCTTTTTGTAAGAGTCTGACTTGCACTTGTCTGTTTTTTTTTTAAATATTAGTAGGATCATTGGCTCTATTAGCAAAAATTGTTATGCATCATTATTCAGGAAAATTATTTTAGATCTTTAAACTTTTCAAGAAAAATATTAAAAGTGATCTTTCTTTTTTTTTCAGAGACTTCCTATCATCAATTTCCACATCCAGAAAAGAATCCTGACCGTTTCAAGGCTTGGGTTCATATAGCTGGAGGGAAGTTAGATAGTCCTGCTGATTATGAACTGTATAGAAAGAAGGTCATCTGTGATATCCATTTTACAGACAGGGATAGAAACCGTAATAACCGGTTGAATTTTCTAGCTGTGCCATCACTTCATCTTCCTGGTAAGATTTACATATAATACAAATAAGAGCATTTTAACTTATTACATATTAATTATTATACAATAGTGGTACTGGGCTTGAGTTGAAGTTAGCATTTTGCTAATATTGCATATTTAACTGAAATACTTATAATATTAGGCAAGAAAAATGGCCTAAATGATGGGAAATCTTTTTGCCCATGTTTTTAACAAGTGCAAATACAGTACCATGCGTTGTCCCATATTAAACCCTATATTAATTAGTATGGAGGCTCTATTGCTAGTATTGTTTTATTTTTATGCTTATTAGTAATTTTTCAACTTGTATTATATTTATTTTATAATGATAAGAAAACATATTTATGGTGGTTATTCTGTGTGGTGGAAAAATTAGATGTTTATATGTTTTTATCCCACTTCTAATTAAAAATTCTTTAACATTATAAGTTTTTATCAATTTTTTAAACAAATAACATTTTTCTCTTATTTTTTAGGCAAGTCTGATGAAGTTGTTACTTCAGAGAAAGTTTTACTTGTACCTGAACCTGTGAATGAAGAAAGCAGCCTTGCTGCATTAAAACCGACACTAACAGGTACTTACATATTGATTCCAATTATCATAGGTAGCAATTAAAGAAAAGCAAAATAAAAACAAAGGATTAGTAGTCTAGATGCTATCAGCGTCTTCAAAAGGTCATTATCGTCAATCAATTATATAATTACTTGTTATGACAAATTAAATGCAACTGTATCATTGAATAAAACTATTATTTACGGATTTTATCGCGTTTAATTACTTAAATTTATTTTTATTATTATCCCGACGTTTCGGGTGCTTTACAGCGCCCATGGTCACGGGGGGGACTGAGATGTTTGACGTCCCAATGTCATAGTTAGTCCGGCTACCTTCAGTTTTTTAATATTAATTTTTGGTCCGATTTACGCAAAACGAGCTTATAGTATCATGAAGTCTTGCAGTGGTATGCTTGGGTTTGGGTTTAATTTTGTTGATTATAGGATCCCAAGCAGATGGTAGCACCCAACCATCTTCTCTATTGAAATTTGGAAGCTCCGGGAAGTCTGCAGTCTGTGAACATGTTCAAGATCGTCCCCACCATTACATTAGATTTGATAAACCACAAGTTCTCGCAAAAGAACACCGATTCCTACCAAGGATGATACGCGAGGCTATTGAAATTAAAAAACATCCAAATTTCAATAGAGAAGATGGTTGGGTGCTACCATCTGCTTGGGATCCTATAATCAACAAAATTAAACCCAAACCCAAGCATACCACTGCAAGACTTCATGATACTATAAGCTCGTTTTGCGTAAATCGGACCAAAAATTAATATTAAAAAACTGAAGGTAGCCGGACTAACTATGACATTGGGACGTCAAACATCTCAGTCCCCCCCGTGACCATGGGCGCTGTAAAGCACCCGAAACGTCGGGATAATAATAAAAATAAATTTAAGTAATTAAACGCGATAAAATCCATAAATAATAGTTTTATTCAATGTGTAGTGTTCGCGTAAATTTAAGCAACTGTATCATAATTAATTTTGGGCCTAACCTAATAAAATATACTCTAAATGTTATAGTTATTGGGCTCAATACAGTTATTGACCATTTAGATTCTAGTCTAAATTACAACTTCAATGATAAGTAAAACGACAACATTGAAAAGCTTGGTGTTAGAGCTTTGTGCGCGCTACACGACTGTAAAATGCCGAGCAGACCTGCATGGTGATTTATAACCCCATCTCCCTATGTATCTGTGCTCAGCATTAGATTTAAAACATATCTCTTATTTTTCAGGCAAGTCTAACGATGATGGTACTTCAGAGAAAGTTTTACTAATACCTGTACCTGGGAATAAAGAAAACAGCCTTGCTACATTAAAATCAACACTAACAGGTACTTACATATTGATTGCAATTATTATCGTAGGCAGCAATTAAAGAAAAGCGAAATAGTTTTTTTTTTAAGGGAATAGTCGTCTAGGTGCCATCAGCATCTTCAAAATGTCCTTATCGCCCATCAGTTATATAGTTACTTGTTATAACAAATTAAATACAATTGTATCATTTTAAAATTTTGGGCCTAACCTAATAAAATATACTCTAAATGTTATAGTTATTGGGCTCAATACAGTTAAATTCATCATCATTGAAAATGTAATTTAGACTAAATAGAATCTAGTCTAAATTACATTTTCAATGATAAATAAAACGACAACATTGAACAGCTTGGTGCGGCGCTACATGACTATAAAATCTCGAGCCGATCTGCATGGTGTTTTATGACACCATCTTCCTATGTATCTGTGCTCAGCATTAGACTTAAAACATATCTCTTATGTTTCAGGCAAATCTGATGAAGTTGGTACTTCAGAGAAAGTTTTACTTGTACCTGAACCTGTGAATGAAGAAAGCAGCCTTGCTACATTAAAATTGACAACGACAGGTACTGACATATTAATTCCAAATATTTATTACATTCATGTTGTTGGTAAATTTATATACATAAAGTTGGACTAAATTAAATCTAAAAATAACACACTAACAAAATCAATATTTCTCATGAATTTTTCTTTCTTATTACAGAAAACTCTGCCAGAATCAATTCAGAACACAATTATTGCCGACTGCAGAAGAAGGCGATTCATAAAAACAATAGTAAGTTTTTTTAGATATTTAGGGGATTAGGAAACAGAGTGCACTTTTAAGAAAAGCACTATGGTGTTTTCCTAAAAAACATCCGAACCCAATCCCGACTAAAAATCAAATGGATAGTAATTGGCCATAATTTTGTAAATCCTAATGACATATAAATAAATACATACAGTGCACAGAAATAGTAATAATAAGACAATAGAAATGAATTAGCGCTCGATTACTTCCATAACCGATGTCGCCACATCTTACCGTATTATAAACATACGCACAATGCACAATGATATCTAATGTTTCACATTACATTGCTTGGTGAGTTTGTCAATGCAAAAAAAAGCAGCAATGTTAATTGTACAATACGAAAACTAATAAGTGAGAGTTTACAAAGGTAAATATCATAGTAAGGTATTCGTCTAGATCTAAATTAGTTAAAACAATGAAAATTAGTAAACTATCAACTTACTGATGAAATGTTATGCCTTTATTAGTTGAATTACACATCCTTGATGAGTTTTTACAACTGATTATGCTGCAGTTCACCATTATAAATTTATAATAACATAAATTCACGGACGACGTTCCCCGCGCAACTTAATCACAAAATGGTGAATGATGTTCGTCAACACATCATAGCAGCGACAAGGTCACGCGTCTATGCGACTTCTATTGTCTTATTACTTAATACGTATATTACAACATTTTTTAATACACACATACACTACACACAAAAAAGATATGTATGGCAGACCTGAAAGCAAATCCAATGATTACATACGGGCAAAAGAATATAAAAAAGGTAAACATTCTTTAATATACCCATCTGAAGGAATGGAAAAATGTTTTGTCCAAATTCAAAATTTAGTGACAGACATACTAAAAAAAGATGTTCCAAAAATGGGCTTAAAAAGTAAAATAAAAATGTTTACCGACATATTTGTTGACTTTCCATTTAGTTGTGAAAAACATCAAAAAATATTACGAAATTATTTCGAAAACACAATTATTCATGTGCTTATATATAGTTGGTGCCGTTCAATAAACCGGATTTTGTCTGGTAAAATCAAATACCATGGTGAGGATGAAACTAAAGCAGCAGCCCAAGCTTATAAAAATAAACACAAGGTAAATAAATAAATAATATTGTAAAATAAAAGTTGTTTTTTTGTTTATCCAATAACCTTTTGAAATTGATGCCTCTTTACTAATTGGCTTGTTTTTAATTTGATAAAGTTTTACTTGATTTTATTTTTCTCTAACAAAATCTTAGTAAAACTTTATCAAATTAAAAACAAGCCAATTAGTAAAGAGGCATCAATTTCAAAAGGTTATTGGATAAACAAAAAAACAACTTTTATTTTACAATATTATTTATTTATTTACCTTGTGTTTATTTTTATAAGCTTGGGCTCATTTCAAATTCAAATTCATTTCAAATTCATTTATTTATTTGTGAATACAGTAAGTTAGGTGTTATAAAAATTTACAGTAGGTACCGTGTATTCTACCACAGTGTGGTGTACAAATATATTTCTTCACGTTATTACCAATAACAGCAAAATGGAATACTTTTAAAATTGATTGCAAATTATAAAAATACAGTAATCATATTTGTAGGTGGTATTAAATATTCACAAAAATGTTATATATTATAAGTGAAAAGCATCTTGCAATGATACCCATGACACATAACACATTTCTTAATGGCGCCTTTACGTCTATATTGAAGAAAAAAGAAAAAAGAAAAAGGTGAAGTAAATAAAAATGTCATCTTTTCAAATTATTATTACTATTATTAAATACACGAGTCAGCAATAAATACTGCATCTGAAGCTAATGTCACGTAAGTAAACTATATATATATATATATATATATATATATATATATATATATATATATATATATATATATATATCTATATATATATATATATATATATAAAGAAATCAAAAATGTCGATGTCATCGGCTCATACAAAATAAATATTTTGTCTGAGGTCATCGGGTTATCATAATATCATGTCAAATGTATAATATGTGGTATGTCAAATCAATTATAAATATTATAATATTATGTATACCAAAACAATCATTTAATTTCTATGTCATTAAGGTATTCATTAATAGAATAGTAAGATTTAGTAATTAATAATGTTTTTAATGATTTTTTGAAGCTTTGTATATTATTTATTTTCCATGCCAATCAATTATAAGACCAATGGAATTGTTAATCTCAATTTCATAGCTTTGGGTATTATTGCCTTCATAAACGACCGTACAATCATCCGCAAAAAGGACCATAGATTGTTGTATCACCGATGGAAGGTCATTAATGTACAAAAGAAACAGGAGTGGACCCAAAACGCTTCCTTGTGGAACGCCGTAGTACACAGCTCGGGGTGTCGATCGATAAACCTTTTCTGTCAACTTTATAGGACATATTCTCCTTATTTCAGTAATCTGCGTCCTGTGTGTAAGATATCACTCACACTCTACTCTACTACTATACTCAAAAAGATCTAAAACTGTCCCCCGCAATCCATATTGATGTAATTTTCTTATTAATATTTTGTTATATATGTTTGGGCTGCTGCTTTAGTTTCATCCTCACCATGGTATTTGATTTTACCAGACAAAATCCGGTTTATTGAACGGCACCAACTATATATAAGCACATGAATAATTGTGTTTTCGAAATAATTTCGTAATATTTTTTGATGTTTTTCACAACTAAATGGAAAGTCAACAAATATGTCGGTAAACATTTTTATTTTACTTTTTAAGCCCATTTTTGGAACATCTTTTTTTAGTATGTCTGTCACTAAATTTTGAATTTGGACAAAACATTTTTCCATTCCTTCAGATGGGTATATTAAAGAATGTTTACCTTTTTTATATTCTTTTGCCCGTATGTAATCATTGGATTTGCTTTCAGGTCTGCCATACATATCTTTTTTACATACTTTGCAGCTTTTTGAAACATTTTTTATGCATTTCCCTAGGACCCACCCACACACATAATTGCCCTGACCAGCATCATTTATACTGGTATTTAAATTGATGAAAGGCACTACAATTTCGTCTTCTATGCTTTCAGAAAATTGTGGTGTTTCCTCATAAATGGGACTAGGAATATCAGAAGTTGACGCGATATTTTCTCTTACAAAAAAATCTAGATTCTGCAAGCAGCTATCGTCGTCTTTTTCGCAGTTTGCATGCAGAGAATGGGGCGAGTTAAAATTATTAATTAAAAGGGACTTAAAGGCCCCTTCAAACGCAACCGTGTCCGGTGCAGTATTTCTCGCCCCATAACTTCTGATATTCCCAAAGAAATTCTCTAGTGGGTCCTGGTTGAAATTACGTGTTAGCATAGCATCAAACGAATATGTTTGGGACAGCAATATCCATAATTGTTGTATTCCTTTAATTGTACGTATGAAGTTTTTTATAGATGGTATAGCTTTCGTTTCAATCAAACGGATTTTGTTATTTTTGTCCTTAATTTTTTTAATAAATGTTACAGTTTTCAAAACTTTTATGGCATTTCTCCACAAACCATGGTGTGGACTAGATCGTCTAACACATCCTTTATATATTTTGCCATCAGGCACATGAAATGTGTTAGAATTTAAAGAATCAAAAAGATTGTCTATTAATTTTGTAAATTTTACCACATTTTGGCATTCTACCGGAATGTCTCCTCTTGCCACCAGATGTCCTGCAGTCGCAGCTACCGTGTGGCTGAAAATTTGGGCTGCTGTTTTCACTTTCATTTTTCTAATTTTATCGACATAGATGTGCTCATCTGTGACTTTTAGTAGGCACCTCACCTCTCCATACGACTTATCAGCTTCATAAGTTTGCTTATAGTAATCCCATTTGATGATTTTTTCGCACTTTTCTTCAAAATCATAGTATTTTAAATCTTTCGTGAGTAAATTGTTTCGGACTCCTTTTAGTAAATGTGGAACATCAAATAGAGGGATTACTTTTGTTTTTCCTATTTCAATGATTTCATGCCTAAATTCCTTTTCTTCTCTTAAATATTTTTTTCTTGTATCTTCTACCAAGTCATTTATTACACTTACATTGACTGTACTTTGATCACAGACAGTACATATGACCTTTAATCCAGTACTATATACATACTTAATAACTTTTTGTAATATTTCTTTTAATTGAGGTTTATTCACTGAGTTGGTGAAATAATACGCAATGGGTTGCTTAAATTTCTTTTTTAACCCCTTCACCATGAAGACCAACACATGGTCAGCAATTTTCTTGCCATCAAATGTGAACCCTCTAATCTGGTCTTTAGCAGCGTTATAATGGATTTGAGGGGATATTGACATTTCATCGAAAATTAAGCTGCATAAGCGGTCTTCTGTACATAGCTCCTTGACGGTATTTTTAATTTTCATAAATATGCATTTATTAAGGCCCGGCTTCACTTCTATTTTGGTCAAAAGTCTTTTTAATGATTTAATAATAGAGATTTAATAAAGTAAATAAATAAATAATATTGTAAAATAAAAGTTGTTTTTTTGTTTATCCAATAACCTTTTGAAATTGATGCCTCTTTACTAATTGGCTTGTTTTTAATTTGATAAAGTTTTACTAAGATTTTATTAGAGAAAAATAAAATCAAGTAAAACTTTATCAACTTGAATATAAGTAAATAAGTAAGGATGAAGGAAAAGCTACTATTGCCTATATAGTACCTATAGCCAGCTATAGCTATAGATGTTAAGTTTATGGATGGCGATAATAGATGGCGCTATTTATCACATCAATTGACATTTGCGGTTTTCAATAAATTCCACGAGTGGGCTCTCTATGTACGATATATTACTTTCCTCTATGGAAATTACTGTTTGTGTTTATGATGTACACAGCAAGACAGTAACGGTATTTTTCTACGGAAAACTTAAAAGTTAAAAATAAAGCTAAAACTAAAAATACTTCGAATCTTATCAATCATGTCTTCTGTGTGGAAGTTCTTCAAAAAAGAAGACAACAACAATGATTCAGCTTCTTGCAATTTGTGCGGCAAGTCGTATAAAACGTGCGGTAATACAACCAATTTGGCCACTCATTTAAAAAATAGGCATCATTTTGCTTATTTGCAAATGATGAAAATGCCTAGTTCATTGAAAACAACTAAATCTAGTGAAGAAACTGAAGACGCTGCGGCAGTAGACTTAAATAACTCCAATGTAATGTATCTACTGTTAATGTAAGATTATCAAATATTAATATATCCTAAAGTATATAACCTAAAATCTTTGAGTATTTAATATAACAGCAATAATAAATCAAAGACTAAAATAAACTAAACAAGTTGTCTCTAATAATAATAGACTGAGTCGAATTAACTTTTTTGTATTAACTTTCTTTTTTACTTTTTCTATATTTTCAGCTTAGTTTGCCATCCACTAGTACTGGTTATAAAAATTCCCAGCAAAGTCAAGAAGATGTCACAGTCAATCCTGCTGAGATGGTTTATCATGAAGCTAAAAAAAGAAAACAAAGCACCTTAGTAGCTTGTTTAGAGAGAGGCTCAAGCTTCGAAGGTATGTTACTGCAAAGTAAGGTGTTTTTTTTTGTTTTACTTTTTAAATGAAAATGTGTTAATAGCAAGTAATTTCTTATAGTTATAATAAATTTATTAAATAAATGCAATTAACCATGTTGAATAAAATTAGCATATCCAAATTCATTCATAACAATCTACAATTTCATAAATTATCAATTTATATTAAATTAGTCATGTTTCATGTCAGGTCACTCGCGGCTATTTAATACCACCCTAAAATTCGATCAATTTTGTTCGATAAAATAACTTTACCTAAAGAATGGAGTAGATGGTGCTATTGCTAAGCAATTTTACACTAAACTAAATTCTTTTGATTTATTACACAAAAAGTAAGGCGTTACATGTTTAAAAATGAGGATTGTTATTATTAATATATGAATTCTATATATTTCTTCTCTTTTTTGAGATTTTGAAACCACACACACGACACAGAGCCAAGTGTGTGAGGGGAAATTTAAATAGTAAAAGTGGATAATAAAGTAGAAGATGTCAGAAACCCTTCTGGTGATGCAACAGGGGTTGAGAATGATGGCTTTTTGCAGCATGTGAAGTGTGAGTAGGCATGTGTAGAGTGTTAGGGCTTTGTGCGAGTGACTTTGGTATAATATGGGTGGATGAGAGGACTATCCGTACGCTGTAAGCATTTTGTGCTTTCCATTGAGTTTTAATTTCTATGGCAAGTTCTTTTACTTAGTTTTTCAGATATAATAATTTGAATGTTATATGGGTGTATTGCTATATCTATCCAGGTAAACTGTTTTATTAGTTTTGTTGTGAAAGGTAATGTCAGGTCTGTTGTAATTAATAGTTTTATCTGTTATTATTGTTATGTCCTAATAGATTTTCTAATTCTTACTTTCTAATATTATTTCTGGTTTATTATTATTATATTATATGTGTTGCAAAATTAAACTTTTATCTTACATTTTATGCCACATAAGTGGTTGAAAATTATCATTAAATAAATTATTTTTTAAAAAAATATTTTTATTTTATATTTCATTTCATTTGAAGTTTGCACTTCTACTGCGGGTGAACTGCACGCATATTTTTTTGTTGTTGTGAGAGTATTCTTAGTTGAAATTTTAGTTGAGTACTACCATAGCCATAGATTGATGATAAATCAAGTAATGATTTCATTCAAAGTACAATCTATTACATTTTGGTGAAGAATCAGAGATCAAATTTTGTCTTTCGAAGAGCTAAGTACGGTGCTCGCTCAAATTGAATGCGTAATGAATAGCCGCCCAGTTTGTCGTATGTTGTCTAGTGACCCTTCGGAGCCACTGGCTCTAACTCCAGCACATTTTTTGAATTTAACGCCTTTGAAGTATTTGCCCGCCGTAGATATGGACGAGAACAAACTTAGCATTTCCGCATGCCATAAATTATTAGACCGGTTAGTGCAATCGTTTTGGAAACGATGGAGGATGGAATACTTGCATACTTTGCAGTTTCGGCAAAAATGGAACACAGCAACTGAACCTTTAACTGTAGGAACTGTGGTCGTGCTCACCAAAGAGAATACGCCGCCTCTCCATTGGCCATTAGGAATTGTCGAAGAGGTCTTTCCCGGTTCCGACGGAGTAATTAGGGTAGCTCGCGTTAAGACCACGGTTGGGTCTTACATGCGTCCTGTTGTCCGTTTGTGCCCCTTGCCTCTTCCATAATTTAAATTAGCTTTCTAGATTAGAGATTGTAGTTGAATTTAGGTAATCTTAGCGTTAGTTAGTTATTTGTCAGTTTGATCTCAGCTCTAGTTGTTTTAGTTATTTTGAAGGAAATCCTTCAAGGGCGGGGGAGGTGGTTGCGCGGAAAACCATTCGTATTTATTTTATTTGACGGTAGGCTTGCCAAATCGTTTATCCCTTTCCAAACGATAACATTCATACCCTCCTATCGACACATCGGGGTGGTGGGGTGGGAGGGGAGAGAAGATGATTCTAGAATATCACGCGACCATCGCAACCGGAGGAATAAAAGGCGCGCGCGGCCTACGTGCGTCTCTTCCCGTCGCGCTCATCGTTGGAACCACATCGCTTAAGACAATAGTGTCATAGAAGGGCTATTGCCCACGCGCACCGCTAGTATAACCGCTTTAGCCTGGAAGCAGTCGAGCTCCAGGAAACCCGCCTCACCTCGTGTGACAAAAAGTCGCGCACCGCACTCTCTCCCGACGCATCACCGGACAAGAAAACATCTCTGGGGCCCCAGAGAGTCCACCAGAGGTCGCACCGCAGCAACATAGCGCCCAAGCCATATAGAAGCAACATCCCGGTGAGTGAACATTCCTTACTAGTTCCCTGCTTGATATAATTGTGTTTAATGGTTAATCCGCTCCAATTTCATTTTCTCCTAATCAAGTAGGATTCCTTTCATAGATTTGGCAAACAATAGTTCGTTTTAGGGAAGAGCGAGAGCATTGTATGGGAAACCGCGTGCTATAGTCGCCGTTTTGTGTAAACGAAGAAGCATTTCGCATATACAGTCCATTTTGGGTTTAATATCTCGCGTAATAGGTTTAAGGCTCGACCGGGGAATCGGACTTCGGTAACCTTAGGCTCGTCGCACAACCAGAGGTAATATGGAAAAGATAATATAACAGAGATATAGTTACAACTGTCGCATTGACCAGCGGCTGTAAAATACATATCTTATTACACCCACTAATTCACACTGAGAGAAGATCTTCTGTGTCAGTATAACTTAGTGTCTGCGACCAATCAAATAATTTATTTTTACAATCTCTTAATTTTAAAGGGTATATTTCAATGATTTTATTAATTTTATTATATAGGTGAGCTGATTGTATTTTGTAGTGTCGTTTAGCTGATTCTGTTTTAGTTTTCTGCAATTTTAAAGTAAACCTGTTTCTTCTTTATTTAGATTATTATAATTAAATGGTAAAGACCTGTGGAGTTTTTGAAACGGTTTGCAATATATATAACTTTCTCACTGATAATAATTCACTGTATTGATAGAGTTCCGCTGTGGGAAGACTGTACGACTTAGAATACATAACCTTTAGTAAGCAACGTTGCGCTCTCTCAACTTCAAGAAATTTTGTTTTTGTAGCTCCACCCC
Source organism: Parnassius smintheus behrii (assembly GCA_036936625.1). Lineage (NCBI taxonomy): Eukaryota > Metazoa > Arthropoda > Insecta > Lepidoptera > Papilionidae > Parnassius > Parnassius smintheus. The sequence goes on along the minus strand of JAUPFT010000030.1, from coordinate 5,008,636 downwards.
ATATGTGACTGACTGACTGAACTAATGCAACGTATATTTGATTGATAAGCTTTTTAGTGGTAACATATCTTAAAGATTTAAAAATCCATATTAACTTTCTGATTCTGTTATTAATAAAATCTATGTGAGGATGCCAAGATAATCGTTGGTCAAGTATTATTCCTAAGTACCTGGTGCTGTTGACTTTCTCTATTTCAGGACAATTGCAGTTATACATGTTTTGGTTATTGCATGTATGTATTTTTAGTTTTAGATCTAGGTTTGGGTGTGTTTTTTTTATTGGAGAAGCATATATAGTTTGTTTTGGTTATATTTAATGTAAGTAAGTTGGATTGGAGCCAGTTAAACACCTTGGATAGCCCGGATTGTGCAAGTTTAAATACTATATCCCAAGAAGTCGCCATAAAAAACAGTGCAGTATCATCAGCATATGAGAACACGAGACCACCATCTATATTTATATTACAAAGCTCATTTATGTAAATAAGGAATAAAGTCGGGCTTAAAACGCTGCCTTGTGGAACGCCAAAGGAGATCGGTAGCTTTTCACTTATATGATCATCAATTTTAACTCTTTGGGTTCGACCAAACAGGTAGTCTCTTAACAAATTGTGTACCTCTCACGCCACAATGTTCTAATTTTTGTATAAGGATGGGCAAAGAGACTGTAACAAATGCCTTTTTTAAATCGAGAAAGACCGTTATACATTTTTTCCCACTATCAAGGCAGTCCGAGATTCGAGTTGTTAGTGCTAAGACAGAATCATCTGTAGACTTTCCTTGTCTAAACCCAAATTGTGAATCAGATAGCATATTGAATTTGTTTAGAAATTTTAAGTGTCGAGTGTTAATTAACTTTTCGATAATTTTAGATATAGACGGTAAAACAGAAATCGGCCGATAGTTATTTATATCGACTTTCTTGCCACCCTTAAAAACCGGCGTCACAATTGATTGTTTAAGAGGTGATGGAAAAACTCCCTCTCTGAAGCAGAGATTTGTCAGGTGACAAATAATAGGCACCACAAGATCTATGGACAGCTTGAGGAACTTTGTGGAGATGTTGTCCCAACCGGGAGCACTTTCCGATTTGAGATCCATAAATACACTAGCAACTTCTTGGTGGCCAGCTTCCAAAAGGACAAATGATGAACTTTGACAACTGTTAAGGTAGCTGTTAGCATTAGAAGGTGGGCTGTCAAAGGGAATGGAGTTAGCCAGGTTTTTTCCCACACTAGCGAAGATATCATTGACATGATGAACTGAATTTATAGGGGTGTCTTTAACATTGAGTAATTCAATATTAGGCGTTTTATTTGATTTTAAATAAGTAATTTTTTTATAGTATTCCAATGCAATTTTGAGTTTTTAGTATTTCGAGCCAATTGTTCTCTTTCATATTTATGTCTTAATTTTTAAGTAAATTGTCCAATGCCATTTGCATCTACGGAAGAAGTCCTAAAGCTATGTACCAATTTAAAGGTAGACACACACGATAAGGTAATTTTATGTGTAGGAGAAAACGATGATGATCCGGTAACAGCCATAGCAGAATTATATGCTGCATTGAAATTACTAAAGCATGCCACCGTTATTGTAATTAATGTAACTAGTAGTAAGCATAATGATTTCTTATATTTACGCGAACACTGTACATTGATTAAAACTACTTTTACGGATTTCTTTCGCGTTTTATTTATTTTATTTTTAACCCGACGTTTCGGGTGCTTTCCAGCACCCATGGTCACGGGGGACTGAGGTGACTGACGTCCCGATGTCAAAGTTAACCCGGAGTACCTTCAGCTTTTTTAATTATTGTCTTTGGTCCGATCTACGCAGAAAAAGAAAAACGCAGAAGACCAAAGACAATAATTAAAAAAGCTGAAGGTACTCCGGGTTAACTTTGACATCGGGACGTCAGTCACCTCAGTCCCCCGTGACCATGGGTGCTGGAAAGCACCCGAAACGTCGGGTTAAAAATAAAATAAATAAAACGCGAAAGAAATCCGTAAAAGTAGTTTTAATCAATAGTAGTAAGCATTTAAATAATAATTCATTAAACACGCAATTAAAATTAATATGTAATAAGTTTAAAAATAGTCACTTTATTGAAACTAAAAAATATTATCATTGTTATTTAAAGAACGCCTGTCATAGTATTAACATGTTTATTAATTCTTTGTATTACGAGAAAACATTTCTAAACTATTCTTTTATCAAGAACCACGTTCAGAAGAGCGGATGTAACGGAAAAGTGTTAAAGAAATCACAACAAAAACTGACAAATTGTGGATATAGACACAAGCAGACTTCCATATTAGACTTTTCCTTTTCCTTACGGCAAAATTATCTTTTTCGTTCCACACAGTAACCCAAAAACATCCTCCAATCAATGTGTTAAAGACCTAAACAAAAAACGTGTTATTATTTTGCATCAAAATATAGCGGGTTTGCTCTCAAAAAAGGACCTTTTAGAAAGACTGTGATTCAGAACCTGATGTAATATGCTTCTCAGAATCATTTATAAAAAAAGGTGAGGAGAAAAATGCTACTCTCTCAAATTACAAACAAGCAGCAGGCTATTCTAGGAATAGTAAACGTGGTGCAAGTAAGGCCCTTCTGCAGAAGGGCCTTACTTGCAACGAACTCAAAATTTTTGACAAGTACTTATTACCAGAAGTATTTGAGTGCTGCGGAATAAGAATCCCTAAATACAAAGTAATGATATTATGTGTTTACACCTCTCACAATAGATTTGCTCACTCATTTTTAACGAGGCTGGAAGCGGTGACCCATGAACTGTTAAAGACATTTACAAAATATAAAATTATCATCACTGGGGATTTTAATATAAATACATTAGTGGAATCTAGAGCATCGCAACAATTAAAAGATATGGCTAAATACTTTAATTTAAAAATTCACATAAATGAACCTACTAGAGGAAATAACTGTATAGACCACATTTTAAGTAATATTAAACAAGCTAAGGGCGTGACAATGCCGCTTCATCTATCTGATCACAATACTGCCCAAATATTGTCATTCTCAATAGAAAATACTCATAGTCTACAATACTGGTTCTTACACAAGAGAGACTATTGCAATGAAAATCTTCTAAAGTTTCGTGGCTACTTACAGTCACTATCTTTCTCAGATGTTTACAACGCGAAAAATATGAATGCAGCATTCGATCGATTCTATGATCTTTTTTGTACACTTTATAAATCTTGCTTTCCGAAATTAAAAATTAAAGTTACCAATAAAAATTCAAAGCCAAAATGGATCTCCAAGGGATTAAAAGTTTGCATAAAAACTAAAAGATCATTGCGTTTCAAGTATTATAAACAAAAAATTAACGAGGACAGTGAAGCTTACTTGAGGTATTCAAAAATGCTTAAGAGGTGCATATCAATAGCCCAAAAAAATTGCAATATCAAATATCTCCAGAACAGTCAGAATATTTGTAAAGCTTCATGGAAACTCATCAAAGATGTAACGGAAAGCGAACCCCCACAAAATTACTTTACACATATGAAATACGAAAATAGTATAATAACAAATGGGACAAAAATAGCTGAACTGTTTAATGATTACTACGTAAACCTAACTGATGGAAGGTATATATACGATATGGACAAAAAGCGAAAGATACTATCAACGATCAATCATATATCAAAGTCAATTTTTCTTGAACCGGTGAATTCAACAGAAACTACTCGTATTATACAATCACTAAACAATTCTAGCTCATGTGGGTATGATGAAATCTCAACAAAAGTGTTAAAATTCTGTAAAAACGAACTAGCCCAGGTATTATTAACATACCTAATTAATTTATCCTTTGAAACAGGATGCTTTCCTGAGGCTCTTAAATTCTCGATCGTGAAACCTATCCACAAAAAACCGGCCAAGAGCGTGTCGGGCCACGCTCAGCGCAGGGTTCCGTAGTTTCCCGTCCGTCACAATAAGTGTTCCCACTTATGAGTTTAAAGGTGGGTATCCATTATGTTCGCGCTCCAGCAGCGCTCCGCGCTCCTGCAACTGCTCCCGGTAGTGGGTACGTGCGCGAACATGGAGCGTGCAACATTGCACGCTCCGCAATGGTTGAAAATTATGGTTCAAAAGTTAGAGGGAGGGGGACACATTGTTTTTTACTTTTGGAGCGATTATTTCCGAAATTATTGACATTATCAAAAAATGATTTTAGTAAACCCCTATTCATTTTTAAATACCTTTCCAACAATATATCACACGTTAGGGTTGAAATTAAAAAAAAAATCACTTCCCACTTTACATATATGGGGCCTACCCTAATAAAACATTTTTTTCCAATTTTTATTTTACCACTTTGTCGGCGTGATTGATACACATATTGGTACCAAATTTCAGCTTTCTAGTGCTAACGGTCACAGACATTAAGCGAGGACGGCCAGACGGACAGACAGACATGGCGAAACTATAAGGGTTCTTAGTTGACTACGGAACCCTAAAAACAGAATAAATCTGAAATCGGTAACTATCGCCCAGTTACATTAATACCGGTGTTATCAAAGGTATTTGAAAAGGCCATGCAAAAAAGACTGCTCAACTATTTAACGAAATTCAAAATCATTACACCGGAGCAAAATGGGTTCCAAAAGGAAAAATCAACTACCCTCGCGTGCTTTAATCTAATACATAACGTTATTCTTGGACTCGATGATAAACAGCGTACTACTGTACTTTTCTTCGATATGTCTAAGGCATTCGATTTTGTAGTTCACAATGTCTTGTTAGATAAACTGGAAAAGTATGGGATTAGAGGTCTTTCTCACTCTTGGCTTAAAACATATCTAGAAAATAGATATCAATGCGTAGAAATAAATAGAATAAGCGAGAGAAATACAACTACATCCAATTGTTCTAATTATAAAATAAATAAGTTTGGAGTACCGCAGGGTAGCGTTCTGGGTCCTATATTGTTTTTATTATATATAAATGACTTACCGAGATTGACTAAACATCAATGCATAATGTTTGCAGATGATATTTCCATTATTGTTAAATCAAATTATAATGACAATTTAAATAATTATGAAAATGACATTAATAACACAATTAATAATATAGTCCAATATCTTAAATTAATTAATCTAAATGTAAATCTGAATAAGACAAATTTCATAAATTTTAACATAAAAGGACGAGCAGCAAATAATCTTAATGTGCTGTACAAAAACATACCTATTGAAAGGACTACCATGGTCTCATTTTTGGGTGTAGTACTTAACGAGAACTTAAATTTCACTGGCCACATTGATAAAGTTTGTAATAAAATTAATAGGTTTGCTTTCGTCTTAAGGCGTTTAACTAAGATAACGACTCTTAGCGTAACTATGTCTGCTTATTATGGTTACGTCGCGTCTAATATTAATTATGGTCTGGTTCTGTGGGACAACAGCGTTGAAGCAAATAGAGTTCTCATCGCACAAAAAAAAATGTATACGTGCTATATGCGGTAAAGGTCCATTTGATACATGCAAGCCCCTATTTATTAAGCTGGGTATATTAACAGTCCCTGGCATGTACATATTGGAAATATATAAATTTGTCAAACAACATGCAGAGTTAGTTAAGTCAGCTTGTGATATATATCCACGAGAGAGATAGTAAACGGCTTGTCTTAGACCATAAACCAAAAACTTCTGTCTATCAGAAAGGTTGTTACTGTATGTGTGTAAAAATATTTAATAAAATTCCAAAGCAGTTCAAACACGGCTCTATGATTCTCATGACCAAAAAGTTACGTGAATGGCTAATAAGAAACTGTTATTATAGTGTTAAAGAATTTCAAAATAATAATATGCATGTTGACATGTGATAGACGTAATTGCTGTGTATCACTGCGTATCACTGTTTTATCAGACCTTTATTTTTGATTGAGTGTATTTAAATTTTAACTATGATATTGATATAGTAAATTATGACATTTTGAATTATATAACTTACATTTTTTTAATTTGACATTTTAGAATCGACTACCGCTATATTATTTGGTAATTTAAAAAAAACAGTTGCATGCTGTATCTCATGGCTAAATAGGTCTTTAAGCAACTTATTTATATTGTAAAAAACCTATCACTTACCCTATTTATGGCAATTAAATAAATTTGAATTTGAATTTGTTGCAATAGTTACGATACCTTTTTAAAGTAATTTTCAAAATTTCATTGTTGGGGTCTTTACGAAGATTTAATTGCATTTTATTTCTATTTTTGATACAGCGCAATAAACCAGGAGTAATCCATGGCTTAATAGCTTTTTTGCGATTATTGGACAGACTATCCACTGACTCACAGAGTTTCATTATCAATTGTTTTGCAACGAAATTAAGATCATCACAGTATAATAAATCATTTAGATTTTTACATAATAAATTTTCTACAGCTTTATCAATATTATATTTTATTTTACTGCAATGATTTTCATTTTGTTTTAGGTTTGACATAAAAAAGACAGTACTATGGTCTGTAACTGTGGTGTTAAGTATGGCTATAAAAGCTGAAAATTTTCTTTTATCAATTTTTTACATACAATGATCAAGACAGGTGTATAGTCTGGTAGGAAGAGTATGTCCGGGTAAGATCCCAAATGTAGCCAGCATGTTTAAATAATAAGACCTATTGTTGCACTCATATATAGGTTCATTACTTCTCGGTATGAGGTTGATATTTATATCTCCTAATATTACAATGTTCTTTTTTTTTTGCGATCTTGCTATATCCAAGTGATTATAAAGGGAATCAACAAATTTTGTTGCATTTTTATTTGAGGGCGAGCGATATATGCCGAGAATGATGTTATTAACATTTTCAATTTGCAAACAAGATGCATGTTCGAGTTTAATTTCTTTTACATTTACTTTAAGATTCTTTCTAACATAAATCACAACGCCGTCATTTTGATCGTTATTATAAGTCGTCGCAGAAGTACTATAATTAGCAATAAAAGGTATAGGTTTATTAGGATCCAATCGACATTCTGTCAGAATTAATATGTCGACTTCAAAATTTAAGCCAGTTAATGTAACTTGAAAATCATCAATATTTTTAGACACTCCTAATATTCTGCGATATTAATGTTAAATCATTTACTTTAATTTTATGTTTACTGAGGTTTTGGATATCGCACTCCGTTGCGTAAGCAATTGTAGTATCGTCTATTTCATTCAGTGTATTAAGAGAGCAAAACATGTTCAAAGATATATAGAACACAAATCATTATGTCGTAATTTTCTTTGCCAGGTGAATCATAAGGCGGCAAATATATGTTTAATGAAATGAACCATTTCATGTTCACATTAAATACATTAGCCAGTACGAAGAACATGATCAGCTCTTACAATTTTTGCATAATTATTAGAGTTATATGACACAAAAAAGCTCCTCTATAACATAGTATGTTTTTATATGTAAATTTGTTATTAACCACAATTAAACTTATGAATAAATTAGGAATATTCTGAGAAGAGACCCTAATATAGAAAAAAATAAACAAAGTTGCCAGGCACATAATAACTAGTTAGATGGCGTTTAGAAGTTGATGAATTTGCGTTTCGTTATTAACCAGTAGAATGGGAGACATCTCATCTTTTCTTAAGTAAACCTTACCGTATGATGTCCAACAGAATTTGTACGATTTCATCTTAACAACATCTCGGGCAAGGAAGTGCAAGCGGGCAGCCTTCGCCGTTAGATGCTCCGAAATAAAGATTGGGGTGTCTTCAGACGTCCGATGTCCAAGATGTTTGGCACATAGTTTAGTTTTATGTTTTATGTTCAATGCTTTGCTCATTTTTATAATTTAATTTTTAAGTAAAGTAGACGATTTCTCCACAATTATCGGTGGTGTTTTGAACGGAACTTTTTTCCCTCGGATTCTGTATATATCAGTAATGTTATTTTTATTTAGTGCGCAACCGATATTTTTAGAGAGACATACAACCATGTCAATGAGATCCTCTTTTGTTTCCTTTTCTTTCTTTGGTGCATTTTTGATCTCGAATTTGGCTTTCCTCCTATCTTTTTGCATATCTTCTACTTTGTTCTCCAACATGGTTATGTAACTTTTATCCTCCTTCACCTGGGCCTCCAAGTGCTCTATTTTCTTTCTAAACTCTTCATTTTGCGCCGTTAAAAACGCTATAGAATATTCAATGTTGTGATTTGTATGTTGGATTTCCTTTAATATAGCTGTATTTTTCTTAAATTCTTTTTCTTGTGAGGCTATCACACTCGTAATCAATGCCTTCATATCCGCAAATTCTGAAGTAAATTCGTCTTCTCTTTTCCTTTTCCCGCGTTGGGAAACGATCTTTGGTAGTGTCAAATCTTGGTGAGAGATTGCGTGAACATCAGAGTCCGATAAAGACCTATTCAGTGCCGAATCCATGTCGTATTACTATGCTCACTAGGTTGCTTTTACTACTACTAAATAATATGTACTAATATCATTAAACGCCAATGTAGCACTGCACAGTTCTTCGTAGCCGCGTAGTCTACGGCGGCAGTACTCGTAGCGTCGTAGCAATTTAAATCGTAGCACAGCTTGTAGTAAGTAACTTAGGCGCACCGGCCTGAGGGAGTTAAAAAATAGCAATTGTCTTCTTCGCACGTGAAGTCTGCGGGGGCCGACTCGCTAGCAGCACGCGCCGACACACGTATATTACGCAGCAAAACTGAGCTTAATATCCTGGCCGTAAAAGTTTATATTCAATTGTACTAATTAAGTTTTTACTTTTAACAGAGCGCGACACGTCCGCTCTCAACAAGGCACGGGACGAAAGAGGATATAAGCACTTCCAAGAACTTGACGTCCAAAAAATATATCATAACAACATTTAAGGAAAATATTTGCCGTGCATTGATGGGTCTTGACAAACCAAGAAGACAAAATAACCAGAGTTGCTCAAATGGACACCAATTTGGAAAGTCTCCGTTGGTCGACCATCGTAACTGAATAGTCAGAAGAAGATGCATCCACTGCTATGAAAAGAAGAGAGAAGAAGGTTTGACAAGCATAGAAGCATGTAAAATAACTAAGAAAGTCAATACGGTGTGCTTACTCTGCCCATCAAAACCCAGTGTATGCTCAGAATGCTTTGCTAACTTCCATTGCACCATTATCCTCTTCAGTACCCTGGTATCATATATGATACCTTCGTTTATCTCGATCTACATTAAAATTACAAAAGGCAGACATTTGACGGACGAATGTATCGGATAGAACAGAAAATGGCATATTTAAAAAAAATATGTTGGCAGCACCACGCTCTTATATCAATGTCAGAGGTCTGTCAAATATGACACTCTGTTGTTAGTGATCATGGAGCAACGTAAAACTGGTAAGTCTTCACAAAAACTGATATATAATAATAAATCTTTTCATAAAAGTAATTAGTTAACCCCATTTTCTCTTTTTATTGGCTTAAAATTAATTTTCAACAATAATTATTACGGAAATCCGTCACTTTGATCATGATATCATAGCCGATACCTTCGGGTTTGACCCTTTCTTTTTGGTAACAAATTGTCGTTTCACTTTATGTTCTTAAAGTATGTTTTCTGTTCTTTGTTTTATTTTATTTACGTTAAACTATGTTATTACAGAATCGAGACCTGTCAGAAACGTCGAAATAGAAGATTACCTAAAAAAATTTAATTCAGACGATTCAGACCTGGGTGAACAACAGTCTGTTGAAGAAGACGACGATATTTTACGACAACCTAACCTTAACCTGACTGATAATGTAGTGCTCTCTGACCTTGACCATCAATCAGGGCAATCACAACCGGATGACGAGGAAAGTAATGTCCCACTTCAGGAGTTATGTCAAAAATATCCAAAGTGGTACCATAAAGATTTTAATCTGCCTTTGCATAAAAAACATGATATTGATCAAAGATCTGATCTTGATCATTTACAAGTCAAAAAGCCATAGCATAATGAAATGCGGAGACAAAGGGGCACTCATGATCAAGTGGTTAGAAACGACGGTGCGGTATCGGTATACGGTATCCATGACCAAATAGTTTGACAACAAACCCATACACTTTGCGACAAGTGCTCATGGCTTTCGCCCAATTCAAAACTGTCGACGTTGGTCGAAAAAAGATGCCAGCTACATTGAGATTCCACGACCAAATGTAGTCAAATGTTATAACGAAGGCATGGGTGGCGTTGATCTACTTGATAGAGTAATTTTAAAGAGTACCTAATTAATAAAAGTATGGAATGCGGAATCAAACTTTTTAGATTTTACGATAGCATCTTCATGGACACAGTACCGACGCGAAGCTCAACTGAATATTTGGCCAAAAAAGATACAGAGCTTCAAATTAGATATACCTGAGAATTGAATCTACTGTTCAGCACCGTCTGAAAATAAAAACCTGGACAGCTCAAATTCATCTGTTGATCATACTTCTGAAGATAAAAGACAGAGAAGAATCTAGCCTGATCCTCCAGTCGTAGCTCGAAAAGCTAGTCACATGCCAGAAATGGCAAATACAGAACAGAAGAGTCGATCCAAATGTAGAGCAGGAGGTTGCTCAAAGCTCACTTTCACTTTCGTAAGGTGCAACTCTTGTAAAGTATTGTTACGAGCTTAGGGTTCGTGACAATAAAAATTGCCGATAAAATTACCTAAATTAACACTTTAATTTACTTTATACAAATTAAAGTTAAAAAACACTAATAATTAAACACACTAAATCACTTAATTTCGCTCCGAAGCTTCGCTTGTGTCGCCGAGTTAAACTCTGTCCCGATCGCATCTTGCGCCACCTATTTATTCAAATCAGCAAAACATCCGGAATGTTCAAGTAAACACGCGTAAGGTACCGAGAGCTCGAGTATATATTTTCTAGAAACTTAGTTCCTCGGGTGGCGCTGTTGGTCGAGAGATCGGCGATGTCATTCTCTGCAAAGCCCCCCCCCCCCGCTCTCGCTCCTGACACTAGATGGCGCTAGTTGACTTATTCACATAACACTGCCCCCTCCTAAGACATGCTCGTCCCGAGCATTATCGGTCCCATAATAACGCGCCAAGCGATCCACATGGACGATCTTAGGAGTCCCTCTTGCGCCTTTCTGTATCCGGTAGGTCACATCGTTGATCCTGGTTACAATCCGGTACGGGCCGTCCCATTTAGCTTGAAGCTTAGGAGATTTCCCTTTGCTGCGGACTGGATTGTGCAACCACACTAATGAACCTTCGTTGAACCCTTTATTGTTCATTTTGCGGTCATACCGGGTTTTCATTTTCTCAGACATTTGCTGGCCCGATTGTCTGACGTGCTCATAAATGTCATTCATTTTGTTCCGCAAGTCATATGCATAATCGGTTATACTGCGTGGGGCATCAGGTGGTATCCCAGTGATCAGGTCTGCAGGCAGCCGTAATTCTCTTCCAAAGTTTGCGAAAGCTGGTGTCACTGCCGTACTTTCGTGAACAGAACTTCGATATGACAACAAAAACGGTTGTATGTGCTTGTCCCAATCTCGTTGCCGATTGTCCACAACTTTTGCTAGGTACCTCTCCAATGTCTGATTAAATCGTTCCACCATTCCATCAGATTGCGGGTGATAAGAAGTCGTTCTTGTTTTATGAGTACCCATAACTCGGCAAGTTTCCTGGAATATTTGAGACTCAAAATTCCTTCCTTGATCGCTGTGAATCTCTAAAGGTACTCCAAAACGACAGAAGACTTCATGAACTAGTTTATCTGCAACTGTTGAAGCTTCTTGATTTGGAATGGCGAAAACTTCTGGCCACTTAGTGAAGTAATCCATTACAACCATGAAATACTTGTTACCGCTTTCACTCTCCGGAAACGGCCCCGCCACGTCAATGGCTATTCTCTCCCATGGTGCACCAACATTGTACAACTTCAATGCACCTCTACTACGAGTCTGAGGTCCCTTTACAGCCGCACAACTTGTACATTTGCGACACCAGTCCTCGACATCGTTTCGACAGTGGACCCAGTAAAACCGTTCTCGGATCTTCAGTAGAGTTCGTTTAACTCCCAGATGGCCTCCTGAATAATCATTATGGTACAGCTGTAGAACATCCGGTACTTTAGCTTTAGGGACAACCATTTGTAAATGACAGCTGTCTCCCCGAACATTTTCCCATTTACGGCACAGAACTCCATCCTGAAGCAGCAAGCTATCCCACTTCTGACACCAATTGTTACGAGCTTAGGGTTCGTGACAATAAAAATTGCCGATAAAATTACCTAAATTAACACTTTAATTTACTTTATACAAATTAAAGTTAAAAAACACTAATAATTAAACACACTAAATCACTTAATTTCGCTCCGAAGCTTCGCTTGTGTCGCCGAGTTAAACTCTGTCCCGATCGCATCTTGCGCCACCTATTTATTCAAATCAGCAAAACATCCGGAATGTTCAAGTAAACACGCGTAAGGTACCGAGAGCTCGAGTATAGATTTTCTAGAAACTTAGTTCCTCGGGTGGCGCTGTTGGTCGAGAGATCGGCGATGTCATTCTCTGCAAAGCCCCCCCCCCGCTCTCGCTCCTGACACTAGATGGCGCTAGTTGACTTATTCACATAACACTATTTTTGGGTTTTAATACAGAGAGAAACTGTTTCAATATTTAGCATTCCTAATCCTGTGATTTTGAATAATAAATGATGAATAAATGCTTATAATTTTGGTCAAAACTATTTTTATTTTTATAGCCCAGAATGATGATTTTTAACTTTGTAGAGACCCAAGGTATCAAATATGATACCTCCTGTATTTTAAAAAGTAATAATAATAATATTTCTTTTTCAATAAATCCGAGTTATAGGAGCCCTAGTAAGTAGTTACCCATTCCAAAAATCATTAAAATCGGTTAAGAATTATTGGCTCAGCCGGGCTGGCATGGGCAGGGGATAAAAATTTTATCCACCGATTATATCCACTGACAAGGGATAAAATTGTCTTATCCCTATGTCAAAGCTTTATCCACCCTGCGAGCATGGGCCTATGGTGGATATAATATCGACAGTTGATAGACTTATCCCCGCGCATAGATAATATACCATAGTATAAAGCTATAAGATTTTCATCAACTTGTATTTTCTTTCAACTTTTGTTTATTATATTGCTAAACTGTTAATAATTTTTGTTAAACAATATGTCATTTATAATATTTGTTATTTATTTTAAGCGTATTTCTGCCTTGTTTTTATTTTTCTATTATTCTAATTCTTTCTTTATTTTCTTTTGTATAATATTTAAGTTAAGTATACATTGCTTGTATCAAATCGCAGGTATTACTTCGCTTGTGATAGCATTTATTAAAAATATGTGTCTAGAATTAAGCCAATTGTGAAACTGGACAATACAGACCCTTTGGAGGTGGTGTAACCTCTTAAGGAAATTAAAAAAAAAATTATCCCCGCAATTACTGCCATTATAAGAAAATTACAAAATACATCAAAATTGATGTCTACTCTAAGTCACAAAGATGTATTTTAATTGAAAATGATGAAGCATGAAGAATAAAAATGTACCTAATGATTTCAAACAAAACAAGGAATAAATAATTTTATAATCATAAGTATTGTGTTATTTGTATTCCTAATATTATGTATATTAATTAGTCTTTAAAATATTTAGAAAGCTTTGCTAAAGAATTAACATATTTCTTAATTTAAACCTTTGAATTGTAACTTTACTAAGTTTGATAACTTTATTTTAAAACGTTATAATACCTACCTAAAATATAGTATAGACCGATTCTATTATCATTAAATATGACTTGACCATGGACTCGCCTTGGGTATTGTTGACACAACGTATGTAATTAAATCATGGCATTGAGCTATTGAGACTCAATAACTCAATGTTTAAGGGGTGACTACAATCTGAAAAGTTGTAGAATCTTTAACCGGCACGACTATAGTCTCATGGGACCACCTGTAAGACTATTGTGGCACACATGTATTACAGTTATTTTTTGGGGAAAGGGGAATATTAGATTAATATAATACTACTATTCTTTATTTGGAAAAAAACTTGATTATTAGGTTTTAGGTTTTTAAAAACTATAACTTGTTTGCTATTACCAGTTTGTACCAGTTGAACAATTTAAATAAGAATTGTAGACCGCCCTTTCCTTGTACTAAACCCCAAAGTATTAGTCAAAAATAAAATGAAAGAAGTAGATGCACTGAAACTTGTATTTACCTACACAAGAGGCTAATTAAAGTATATTGCTCCCCACATTCTAATGATGGCCCCAATAACTTAGGTCAAGTATTTGCTGATTATTTGTTGTTTAAACAACAGCCATTCCATGGTCTTGACTCGTACCTCTCTAGTAGGTAACTACCATCTGCCAAGAGACTGAAAGATGTAAACTACCTACCTAGAAAAAATATTAAGATAAGTTACATAAGCCACATGTATTGATTGCAAATATATGATGTTTTTGGACAAGGTGGCTTTAATAGATGCTTACTTCAATATGCACTGGTAGTCCATATACAGAATTAATAGGCTTTAAAGCCTCATAGAGTTCTTTACACAAATACCGGCGTAGAAATTCGTTGTCGGAGAATTCCAATAGATTAAGTATTCTGATCACGTATCGATCGCTGATGTAATTTTCTTTCTTGTTTTTCAATTTCTGACACGAAAGTGTAGTTGCAATAGGCTCGAGACATCTTTTTTGTATAAATGGTTTGAAGATAAACTTAAACCCACGTCCGCGAAAGAGGATAAAATTGTCCCTTTCAAATGTCAAAAAGGGATAATTTTTTCTCTTTCCCTTGGCCCCATGCTATGGACGGGGAGATATATGTCTACTCGTTATGACAAACGGGGATATACTATAGAGATAAGATAATTTTATCTCTTGTCAGTGGATATAATCGGGGGATATAATTTTTGTCTCTTGCCCATCCAGGGTGGATAAAATTAAGCAAGGGATAAAAAATGTATCCCTTCCCCGGGGATATATTCTCTCCTGCCTATGCTAGACCGGCAGGACTGAGGAGGATATAAGGCAGTAGTTATATCAATTTATGAATAAATCTAAGTTCCTTTTAATTTTAAGTTACTTTTTTATTTCTGTGATTAATCCTAACTAACCCTAACCCTAGTAATCCTCTAATGAAAAGATAGAGACATATTTTTTTAAATTGTAGGTAACAAAGTAAACTTTGCCTCTAGTAGCTTCTTTTTTCTGTAACAGCAGGCCATGCACTACAAAATTAATAAGAAATTGCGAGGTCATAGCGTACCGCACGGCTTGCTGGTAGAAATAAACAGTGACTCCCCCAGCCGCCCGTATGGCGTGCTAAACTCGTTACAGATTTTTCACCGCGGCCTGCACGGGTAGGTAAAGGTGCGACCGCCGGCGGACCGCATGGCCTGTTGTACTGAAAAAATATATGTAAAGGTGGTAGTCAGTGTTAAAAAAATTAAAAAAATCGAGAAAATCTACATAGTGTGACGGTCTTTTAACTCCTGTTGCTACAAATTTTAATTTCTTTTTTAATTTTCTTTTTATTGTGTAATCCTGAACAATGCTTCTGTAAATAATGCTTCTGCTTAATATTTACATCGAACTGCTCCAGTTCAGAAGGAAATGTAATTTTTTTTCCAACCATGTATTTAAAATTAATACTTTGCCCAGTTTTAAGCGAGTGTACTGAAAAAAAAAATAGTACTACTCGAAATTGGCAAGTAACTTTAAAAAATGGCGCATTTAATAAGAATGCCAAAATAGTATAACACTTGCAAGACTATTTGTTATATTATGGAAAACAAATTTTTCAAGAAACCCAGTTGTAAATTAATTTTCCTTACCCGTCTAAAATGATTATTGTGTACCCCAAGGCTTTCCTCAAGACCGTTACTTAAGATTCTAGTTTGAATGAAACGGAGGGAACCGGTTGACGAAGTGTGAGCAAGACAGTTAGTGGCGCTACTTTTTCACTGTCGCACACAAAATAAAGTTCAGCACATTACGCTCCTACGTTTATTGCGCATCTTTCTCTATTCGTTCGTGTTGATTTCGTAATGTCCACATTTGGCTTCGTTTATTGGACTTGATTGCTTGTGATTTGGATTTGGCCCGTTTAGTTTCTCTTTAAGATGACCTAGTCTTAGTGCGACCATGTCTGCGTACACCACACAAGAATATGCTAACATGCACCTCGTTTATGTGTCAGTAAGAGAGTAGCACAAAGGTAGTTCAAGCGTTTTCAATTATAATTTTAATTTGATGTCAAAAGATGCGGCGCGCTCTGGTCGCCCTCATACGGATAAAGTCGACGCCATTTTTGAAAAAGTGGAGTAAGATCGGCATATTAGCAGTTACGACATAACCAAGGAACTGAGTATTGATCACAAAACAGTTTTGACCCATTAGAAAAAGTCTGGCTGTACAAAAAAGCTCGATATTTTGGTACCACACAAGCTTACTGAAAGAAACCTAATAAATGGTGTACTCATTTGCGATTCTCCATTGTAACATTATAAAACTGAACCATTTTTGGAAAGATTAATTACTGATGATGAAAAGTGGATTACCTACAACAAGAACGTGCGAAAGATATCATGGTCAAGGGTAGTCGACTGCCATATAAACTGGAAAGCTCATATAAATAAAGTAAAAAATAGGCTATCAAAATTCACTTACGTATTACGAGAAATAAAGAAAAGCACAGATGTCCCCAGCGCTCTGTCAGCATATTACGCATACACATCTTCGTGGCTGTCATACGGTGTCATATTGTGGGGAAATAGTAAAGATGCACAGCAATTATTTATAATTCAAAAAAAATTATAAGAATATTGGCAAACATAAAAACTCCAGAAAGTTGTAAGCCACACTTCAAAAAGTTTAAAATTTTGACTTTGACGGCTATTTATATTTGGGAAACATGCAAATTTGTAAAAAACCACCCAGAACTATTTACCAAATTAAGCGAAACAAATTACAAATACTCAATTAGACCAAATAAGAATAGGCTACTATTGCCGAAATCTACTCTTGCTTTGCATAGCTATAGTCCCTACTGTATGACAGTTAAAATTTTTAATAACCTTCCAAATGACATAAAAGATTTAACGAATACTACACTATTTTTATCCAAATTAAAGTTATATTTAATTGAAAAATGTTTCTATAATTTAAATGAATATTTTGATACAAATATTATTTAATTTATGTCGATAACTTCGGCCTGTGCCTATCTAATTTAATTTAATTTTGTTATTCAATTGTTATTTTTTTACTTAATTTTATTTTTACTTATAATAATAATAATTATTTTTACTTGACATTGTGATTATGAATTAAATTAAATTTACAGAATTTTAAAATAATATAATCTAATAATGTAATGTATTAATAAAATCTAATATTATACTTTAAAAATAATAATTTAATATTTTTATAATTGCTACGCCCAAACTGGGTTCAAATGCGGACTTTTTTAAACATAACATCTATTGTAACCATTTGATTGCAATAAAGACTATGACTATGACTATGACTATAGTCAAGCTCCAAAGAATGTAGTGGAACCCGGATTACCACGCAACAATTTGGTGCTGTGTGTATGATGGGATTGGAAGGGCATCGTTTATTATGAGCTTTTACCGCCGTGCAAAACCACCGACTCGCATCTCTACTGCCAACAACCAACGAGACTCAAGAAATAAATCGAGAAAAAGCGGCCGGAATTGATCAACAAAAAAGGAGTGATCTTTTATCATAATAACGCCATCTTTGACCACTCAGCAAAAATTGAGAGAGCTTGGTTGGGAAGTGTCAATGATCACCATACAGTCCTGACCTTGCACCTTCAGATTTTCACCCGTTCTCTCTTCAGAATTGTTTGGGTGGTGTTAGGTTAACATCAAGAGGGGACTGTGCAACCTACTTGTCGCACTGTATTGATCAAAAAATCCCAAGATTTCTACAGCAACGGGATTATGTCATTACCTACAAGATGGCAACAAGTTATCGAATAAATTGGCACATATAATTAAATGTAATTAAACTTTGAAATATTATGTATTTAGTGAGTTAGAAATCGATGAGTTGTTGCAGTTTTGTGTCATTTATTTAGTATTTATTATATATTTACGTGGTGACTTTGGACAATGATCTAACATATTTTTTTTCCAGTTTACCTTCATTTAATTTATATATTATACTAATATTACCATGCCTCGAAAACGGGATGGAATAAGCAGTTAATAAAATGAGATCGGGTGCACTAAGCTTAAAGAAAAGCTTGCAAACTTTATGAGATAATATTCTTTTACCTACTCGTATGTAATCATCCTTCATTTATACAGTCTATTCCCACTCTCTCTAAGTCTAATGGGATGGTAATCCAACACGACTGGGGAGAGATCGGGCCTAGAAACAACGGCTTTACGCGCTTTCCGAGGCGCGGGGTTGAAACACTGCCAATTTCCTGGCTCCGGGCTGCTACTGAAGATTTCTTAATGGCAAAACACATTAACTGATTTTGGCCTAACCCAGGATCTCATGTTAGCAGATGTATTTACAACAACTTTCTCAGACGTTAGTAGCCCTATCTATAATTCAGTGAATCCCCTCTTCTGTTTTATCTTAATAACACCTTGGGTCACCACCGGCGAATTCAGTCCTTGCTTAAAACAACATAATTGTATGGCCTACAAATAATCATTTTGTCATTGGTCATTTGTGTCACAAACAATCATTGGGTTTTTCATGTGTAATTTTTTTTTAACGTTACCCCTACACTAAGATTTTCTCTTGTATCGTGGGGGCAGTTTACAAACATAAAATGCACAAGGACAAGCATCCAGACCCGGAACAACTACTTGTAGGCCATACAAAATACTTGTTCCGTGCGAGATTCGAACCCGCGACCCCCAGCGCAGCCACTCATTGCTAAGCCACTGCGCCACGAAGTCGTCGAAATGTAAAGAACTAAATTCTGTATGTACAGTACATCGCCTTTTTGATACGGTTTTTTAAAATATATTCTTTTACCTATGTCAAAGTCATCTGTTATACTCTTTGAACCATATATAATAAGTGGCAAGTCATTCTCTGAATTCTTATGTCGATCTTCAAAAGCATCAATCTCCAAGTCTTCTTGTTTTTCAGCGGTATCTAGAATTAAACACATTCTGACTCTATATATAAAATAAAATCTGATATTTATTCTAAGCGACCAGATCATTACAGTCCATCATCACACAGCTCTTAGGCTCGAGCCACTCACTTGCATTACCTTACTGCATGTTTCATAAGCTACCAAAGAACTGACAACCGATGGAGAAGAAAGGTTCTCCTAACGTGACGTAATTGTGGCAGCCTCGTGCCGGTAGACGAAGTATAGGGCGGTTCCCACTAGATGGAGTGACAACCAGGTAAAACATGCAGGAAGTCAATGGATGCAGGTGGCTCTGGGCCGTTTTGTGGTGTTCCTTGGGGGAGGCCTATGTTCAGCAGTAGACCTGTGAAGGACTGTCATGATGATGATGATTCATTCACCTCATTTAGTGAGTGTTCTACCACAACTTGTTTTTAGTAGGTGAGTGCATGCCAGTATAAGGATACCTTGAGCACCTTATCTCCAAATATTTTTTAGTATGAAGAAACAAACAAACTAACACTCCACTTTATGGTATGTAGCCGATCCACCTGATGGTAAGTGGGTACTGCAGTCCATGGACTGCCTGCAGCTAACTTCAAACATAAAAGGCTACAATGCGCTGTCCCCTCCGACGACTAAGATGCTATGCCCCACAGCCTGTGATTATACTGATTCTATACTCTTCAGACTGGCACACAGCAGTGCACGCACTGCTATTTGATGACAGAAATAGGTAAGAGGAGGATGGAGGAGTCCATGTTGGCTAAGAAATTGTCGCACCTAGCTTACCAGTTGTAGGTAAATCATTAACTCCTATTAAGTTAATACATCTTAGTGTACATACATACGGGCAGAATTCACAATAAATTTAATTTACATACAGGGTCAAAACATTTATAAATATATTTATACATAAGTAAAATAAAATGTCTGACAATGCTCATTATGATGTCCATGTATGCTTATCTTTTAAATAATTATTTAATTTATTTTCTTTCTCCATTAGATTTAGAGTGATCTTTAAATGCACTTTGAATTTAGGCAAAGACAAATCAGTACATTGCACATGAAGTCCTTTTTATTTTGTGTCCATGGTCTACAGTAACCACTTGCCATTATGTAAATTGTACCTTAATTTAATAATATCACAAAATGTGTATATCTTACCTATTTCATGACTCCAGTTTATTTCAAATTTGAAATTCTCATTTTCGATTTTCTCTTCCTCAACTTTAACAGATTCAAGGCAAAATATGTCATCTTTACAATCATTTTCTATATCACATTCTACTGGCCAGATATCTATATGATTAATTTGTGTGTATTGAATCACATCTCTAGCCTCATGCGGTTTTGGCATTGACTGAAACCAAACTCTTTTTTAAATAAGAAAAAAGCTAGTGTAGTAGTGGTGTAGGAGAATCCATACTACCCCATACCATCCGCAGATGCAGCAGCATCTTCCTGACAACAACTCCAAATAAAAATAAAAACCAGACAAAAGTGAGAGTTCCCAGTAAATTAAAATAAGAATGTAGATAGTTAAGAAATGTAATTAGATCGAGACTTAACAATTTTTCCATTCAGATTCACAAATACCGTAAATTGACAAAAGTTTACCAATAATATTTATCACCTACAGATAATATTTCGTTTATATACAATAGAGTAAAACATAACATTATAAACGGTTTGGTAATTATTTGTGTAAAATATGTACTTCACTTACCGTAATTCATAAAATATAGAACATTGCTCTTATGAAAAAGTATATTGGATTAAAAGACAAACTTAACATTGCAGTAGAAAATACATTCTCCCATATAAAAAAATAAAATAAATAAGGTTTTATTCACAAATAAGTGCATATGCAATGTTAAACTTCTTCTTTCGAACGCGAAATGCGACCGTTTCAGAAGTAAGCCTCCTTCTATATCATAAAATTAAACTAAAGCAAGAACCGCATATACTAAATTCAACACTGAGCGTAAATAACATTTTCTTTTTAATTTAGACAATAGAAATAATGGTTGTGTATGTAGTGAACATGAAGTGTGTGTGTAATAGTCTCACAATTTTCTAACTTCTGCAACAGAATGCAGGTACAGGATGTCAAATGCCTTTTTAAGGTCTAAAAACACGCGACGTTTGCGACGCAATTCGAATTTTTATTAAGACTATCATCAACTAAAGATGTTAGGGCTTCTACAGCATCTTCAGTCGAATTTCCTGCTTGAAAGCCAAATTGGATGATGTTTTTTTTTTTTTATAGAAGAGGGGGCAAACGAGCATGCGGCTCACCTGATGTTAAGTGACTACCGCCGCCCATGATCAACCGCAACACCAGGAGAATTGCGGGTGCGTTGCCGGCCCTTTAGAAAGGAGTAAGCTCTTTTCTTGAAGGTCCCCAGGTCGTATCGGTCCGGAAAAATCGCCGGTGATAAACTATTCCACAGAGAGGTTGTACGTGGAAGAAAACTTCTTGTGAAACGTACAGTGGTGGACCGCCATGCATCCAGATGGTGTGGATGGTATCGGGACGTTTGCCGTGTCGTGCGTTCACGAAATTTGGCGG
The DNA here is from genome assembly GCA_036936625.1 of Parnassius smintheus behrii. Taxonomy (NCBI): domain Eukaryota; kingdom Metazoa; phylum Arthropoda; class Insecta; order Lepidoptera; family Papilionidae; genus Parnassius; species Parnassius smintheus. The sequence goes on along the minus strand of JAUPFT010000030.1, from coordinate 4,986,881 downwards.
CTGGGATTAATCCGAACAATTCCTCAGAGCACTCCCCGTGATAGATGCGATAAAATACGCAAAGAGATGCAACATCTCTTCGCAACGCCAGTGAATCGAGCCGATCGGAAAGCACTCGGTCGTCGACGATTCGAGCCGCTCTGCGCTGGATGCGGTCAAGTGGAAGGAGCTGGTACTGGGGAGCCCCAGCCCAGAGATGGGAACAGTATTCCATGTGCGGCCGAACCTGCGCCTTGTAAAGCTGCAGGCGGTGTGCCGGCATGAAATACTGTCCCGCTCTGCTGAGCACACCAAGCTTTTTAGAGGCCAATTTGGCCTTCCCTTCCAAGTGACCACGAAACTGCACGTCACTCGATATGTCGACGCCGAGGATTCCGATACTGGCTGAGGCAACAAGGGGAGTGCCTTGAAACTGAGGGGATACGACAAAGGGGTTCTTTTTAGCGGTTAACGCGCAAACTTGTGTCTTCTGGGGGTTAAACTGGACTAGATTTAGTCGTCCCCAATCCGAGACTCTGTTCAGCAAAGACTCGACTTCAGACACAAGTTTGTCCCGGCACTCGGAGACGTTTTCCCGAGAAATATTGGCTCGGCCGGTGTAAAGAGCATCACCAGTGCTGTCATCTGCATAGCAATGAATGTTACGGGTATGCAACATATCATTGATATGCAGAAGAAACAGCGTTGGCGATAGCACGCAGCCCTGTGGAACACCAGCATTAATAGGCTTGCAATCGGAGCTTGCACCGCCTACAACGACCTTGATGCTCCGATCTGCAAGAAAGCTGGTGATCCAATCGCACAATTTCTCGGGAAGCCCATAGGAAGGGAGCTTCGAAAGAAGCGCTTTGTGCCAAACCCGATCGAAGGCCTTCGCAATGTCCAAACTAACGACCAATGCCTCCCCCTTGAACTCTACTGCCTCCGCCCATCTGTGAGTGAGGTAGACCAGAAGATCACCAGCTGAACGACCACGGCGAAAACCGTATTGGCGGTCACTAATCAGCTGGTGATCCTCAAGGTACCTCATGAGCTGGCAGTTTACAATGGACTCCATTGTTTTGGAGAACAAGGAGGTGATGGTGATGTGAAACTTATGAGCCTATTGTTGATGGGTTTTCTAAAGCTTTTGAATATTTATAGCTTTTTAGCGAAATTGGTCTGTAGTTGTTTATATCCTTCTCGTCTTCACTTTTGTGAACAGGTGTTACTAGGGACTCCTTGAATAAAGACACATGATTTGTGATAGCTGGTACAGATTTGTGTTTAGAAGCCAACATTATTGTGATCATTAGGTTGCCTGATTAAGGCAAATATTTCATTATAATGGGAATGTCCCATCAAGCAGTCAACTTTTATTAATAAGAAAAGTTTTATTCTGCAGACCTTGAAGTGATGGTTTAAGGATATCCACTACTCTATACACCTACCCGCGGGACGGGTGTCGCAAGAGGCAACAGAGGGAAACAGAAAAAGGAGTTGGGCAGCAACATCTTCCTGGCAACAACTCTGATTAATATATACTGCGTTTCCCAACTTGCCAAGTGTGGCAAATTTGGCAAAATCCCTCCTATGAAGCAATCTATGACAGACTTTTATAGGTTTTAATGGATGGAATGGATAATACCATGGACCCTCCTGCAAGCAACTGCTCCAGAACTGCATTTGACTCAATAGCCTGTTGTTGTAATGTTCTGCATCGAATAAGTCTTGCATGACAGATGAAACAGACAATTATGGGCTCCTCATCTTCATCCATCTGAAAATATGAAAGTTTGTCATAAATATGGAAAACTACATAAATATACAAGTTCTTAATAAAATATATTGGCTACCACAACTCTCCTCTTCAACATCATTTTGTGATAACATTGAAGTAGCAAATAAACTTACAATCCACCTGATGGTAAATGGCTGCCACAGCACATGAGTACCAGCAACAAACTTCTAGCAAAGGCTACAGATGCGATGTTACTTCTGCGGACTAAGATGTGATGCTTCACAGCCTGTTATCATACTGGCTCTCAATGTCCCTCAAGCGGGGACACATACTGCTGCGTGGTAGCAGGTAGAGGTATGAGGATGATCACTACCCAGGCAGGCTCATAGACAGAAACAAGTCCTACCACCTAGTGGATCACCATCACTGTAACAACACAGTCTTAAGCCACCTATATCCATCGACTTCCTGTCTTACCAGATTGTCACTATCTAATGGGGGGGCAACTCCACAATTTGCTTACCAGTATGAGGCTACCACTCGAAAATTGTTTACCTATCTGCTGTTAGTTCTGCAAGCTATTAGCCACGTGCAGAGAGTTTGCCTGTGACTGCCCATCTCTCGTCTCCGCCGACCGCATCGCTCGTCTAGTTAGTACCATTTACAACGCAGTTGTGTGCTCACGTGTGCAACGTCTTTGAATTTATTACTCTTGCTCCGAAATTATTCATTGGTTTCTTGTTAAGTTTTACTAATAATTGATAAGTTACATCATGATGTCATCGGCAAACTTTGTGCACTCTTTCTTTCTGATCTAATTTATTTATTTTATATATATAATGTATATATTTAAAATTATTAGGTAATTTAAAATTTTTTGAGTCAAGTAATTAGGAGTCTGCATGAAATTAACAGGTAAAATTTTAAAAGCAGTAGATCCAGACTTTTGGAACCCTGACAGAGGTATTTTTTACCTTGGGCTTTCAAAATTCAATCCTAATAAACCTACATTCATATTTTAACTTTACTACTAGCATCAAAACTTTACTGAAAATGCTTGCATTAGGAGTGATTAACAACAATAGTCAAATGGCAGATTTGAACTTACTACTTTCTTGAGTTTACAATTTTCATTCTAACTATTAAGCCACTATCACTTAGTTTCAAATGAAGTTAATAATCATACACTTCCCTGAGCAATTTTGACCTTTTTGATTTAATATCAACTGCAGTATAAAGTAAGTTTCAGATAAGTTTGGTCATCTAACAGTTAAATTATTTAATTTCATATGGATATGGGCAGCAGACAGAACATGGACAAAACAAAAAATCATGTTGTTATGTCCATGTCACACCTATGCCAGTAGTTGTATGGGAGCACTAAACTCGAAGTTGTTGACGAGTATGTTTACCTGGGACAAATAGTCCGACTAGGTAAGTCCAACTTCGACCGAGAGGTCAAACGAGGGAAACAACTCGGCTGTGCAGCGTTCGGGAAATTACGACGCATCTTCTCGTCATGTATACCTCAAAACCAAAAAAACGGAACAGAACGTGGTCCTTCACTGCTGGCCGTATGAGGACGCTCAAAGTCGTTGAGCGAGCTATGGAGAGGGCTATGCTTGGAGTTTCTCTGCGTGATAGACTCAGAAATGACAATATCCGCAGTAAAACCAGAGTGACAGACATAGCCCAACGGATTAGTAAGCTGAAGTGGCAATGGGCCGGCCATATAGCTCGAAGAACCGACAACCATTGAGGAAAAAGGTTCTCGAGTGGCAGCCTCGTACCAATAGGCGTAGTGTAGGGCGAGCCCCCACTAGATGGAGTGACGACCTGGTAAGACATACAGGAAGTCGATGGATGCAGGTGGCTCAGGACCGTGCTTTGTGGCACACGTTGGGGGAGGCCTATATTCAGCAGTGGACTTGTGAAGGGCTGTAATGATGATGATGATGATGGGCAGCAGCATTTTGCACATAACAGGTCAGAATAATTAAAAAAACTGCAGTTGCCTACCCACCCAGCCTAGTGAGGCAACTGTGGCAAATAATAATAATACCAAAAATGATTTTTAAAATATATAAAACATATATTCAACCTAATTTGCAATATGCCCACCAAATTATACTGAGTTACTGGAGAGGTTCAACATAGATCTTCAAGTTCCTAGAGCATTGAAAACATACCATATGATGAAAGTCTGAAAACACTTAAACTTACAACTCTGAAAGATCACAGAAAATGAGGAGACTTGATGGAAATATACATACACACATGGGCACTATGATCTAGAAATTTTTGACAAACTATTATTCCAGTACCCAAACATCAACACCCAGGCATTGCATCAATGCATTGCATTTTGAATATAAATATTTTTTGTTATGTATTTTTATTATATTTTATTAGTTATTTTTATTATTTCAAATAAAAATACAAAATGGTTTTCAATGAAAGTATTGAAAATACAGAATAGTTTTTTTAATAAAATACCATATTTCATTGATTTTAACACTAGTATTTGTTCAAAGAGTTCATCTTTCATATTTTGTCTATATGGCCTCATAATCATTCCACCAAAAAATAGTTGTTTAACAGGTGCAGAACTTTGTAAGCAAGTATTGAATTTAATGAAGTTTTTAACATGTATTTATAATGAGTATGACTTTTTTCTTTCAAAGATCACTTAACTTTGTCATTGTTTTCTTTTGCATTGATAAATACATAGAAACAGTTCCAAGCCAAGGCTTATGTAAACATTATCCCAAGGTTTTGAAAGGTAGGCTTTTATAAATAAAGTAATTTTCAATGAAGGATGGACAATATTAAAAATGAATTAAAAACTTAACTAAACCATGTTGCATTTTACAAATACTAAATATTTATATAAAGTGTTTCAAATATAATGGAAAATAGATTCAAAAAAAAGAAGTTCAATCAAAATGAAAATGGGTATCTTGCAGTTGGTATTCACATTTTAAATATATGTTTGTATTTCCAATAATTCACATCTCCGACTAACATGCACACAGTTTACCTGATGCTAAAAAATGTAAAATAATAAAATAAAAAGTGGTCCATATACATCTACATTTATCCCAATTAATTGCCACCCCTGAGGACAAAGATAGAACACCTCACCACCAATATAAAGCGTTTCACATTGTCTACTCTCACCATATGACAGAGCATTAAGCTGCTATTATATGCTGGTATTCTGTGAAGGCGCAGTACTATCCCTGTCAAGTTGACCCATCTGTGATTTAACCACAATATAGCTGCAGCATGGCTCTACCACATATAAAATAAGGATGATAATGTCCCACAGATAGAATTAGGTCACAATGGAGACTATTCATCAATGCAGGACTGGATTTAAGTGGGTGAAACACCAAACTGGGGTGGATTTTAATTTCTTGGAAGAAATTCACAATAATAATCATTGAAGTAACATGTACTATAACAGAACCGCGAACAAAATGTATGCAGCAGTACGGGTCGTGTGGAAAGAGCTCCGTTCAGATCGACAGACATTGAGCGTGCAAGACATGTGGCGTGGCAGACAAAATAGTGTTTTTTTATACACTTTAAATAGATATATTCACATCTAGCGCACGCAAGCGAAGCCTGTCCACGCAGACACAGGCCAACACCGGCCAGCATTCTCAACAAGAAAGTTTTGTCTGTAGGTATGTGTCTGCGCGAGTCTGTTGCAGTTGCGCGGCTAGTGTGAATGTTATCGCACTTAAAAATTCAAATGCACCTTGCAGTTTGCCTGATGGCGTATGTTCATGCCGAGTGCGCAAGATGTGAAAACTGTTGTCTGCGGTGTTTGCCACGTTACGTGCTGGTAGATCTGAACGGAGCTTCAAGCGTATTGCAAACAATTTACGTCTCCGCGTCTCTTCTAGAACATAGTACATATCACTTCAATGATAGTACTGATTTTAGAGCGACCCAGGATTCCAGGCTAATTGTTGTTTTGCAGGTCGTGGTTGTATTTTATCACTTTATGGCTGTGCCTTAGCCTAGTCCGGATCTATCACATATTATATCAGGCTACTTTTAATGCATTTCTCCAGCGATAACAAGAAATTACTACAGCTTCAATTTGCAATATTAATAAATAACAACAAACTTACAAAACTGTTCGTCAATGTTTTATAGAAATTTTGGAGGCCAGTCTTTTTTAGTACACACATGCGTACATTAACGCTTAAACAAATTCTACAAATTTCACTAAAAGCCATTCCTGTTTCCTATTTCTTTTATTTATTTAAATTCTCTTTTTCATTTTCTTTCCGAGTTTGGCAACTGCAATTTCCTATATTCCTATAGAAATGGAAATCATCACAAATTATAAGGTTGTATGGAAATCATAGTCAGTATTAATCATGGGCGTGCAACTTAGAACATTATTTTGAGAACAAATTGATATCTTTTTGTGCTGCCATCTTTCGTGTGGGGCACGTAAACTAAGACTTACTTTTAACGAACTAGAGGGCACACTTATGTATTAAGTCTATGCAAAGGAAACAATCCATGTGCTACGTACATACGCAATAAACAATAATGGCGGTCGCTACTCACTAATAGTAAAGCTAATAGTATAAAAATCAAAATCACTAATAGTATAGTAATCAATTTAATATTATTCCGATTTCTAGTGCATTTATATACTGTGCTGTGTGTGTATTTAGAAAGGATAAAACCGATTGTGAAATTTACAATAACTACCGCATTTGTGATCGGATCTTTGAGGATCGTTTTTTATATCCTCGAACCAAGACTTCCCAGACCCCAGTCTTAACCTTGGTAAGTCTATTAAAAGCTTTCTCACTGTCATGTTTAATAGCAATTCTTTTAGCAGTAAGCCCTAGATTATAACGCAGGGTAAGGTTTACAATTCACACACTGGCTTAGCAATAAAAGCTTATTCACTTTTATCGGTTTCTTTGTTAAATATTAAGCTTTAGTCGTATTTTTCATTAGAGTCATGTCATGTGTCCCCTCTACCAACTCTTTTTTGGAAATGTGGAAAGTATACTCAATGGTAGCATATATAATGTAATTAAAAGGAAAACTATCGCAGCAAATTAGAATTAACAAGTTGGATTAGTAAAAATTTTGTTACAACTCCATAGAAAATGACATAAAACAACATTATAATTTTGTAATGCTATTGTGAACTGTAAGAAATAAACATTTTATGAAGAAATCTTACTTACTTACTACTTTCACTTATTTTTTAGTTGGTAGTTATTGTTGTCCCTTTCGAAGTACTCATATAATGAAATAGCCTCACACAGTTTCATTTGTAATACTCTTGGTTTATGCGGGTGACCCACAGTATAATTTAGGGTAGTAACAGATTATCTAATTGGTAAAGTTTTCGATTATTACTTATAACATTATTTTGAATGATTTTAATAGAAAAAAAAGCATGTATCACAATAAAAAATATCTACATATAGAGTGTAACTTCATCTTTTTGTAAAGGAGACAATCAATTTTCCTATGGAGAATGGGCCCACTACAAATTTTAAAGATTCTCAATGAAAAGCATGTCGATTTATTCCTTATAATCCATAGATTACAATAATATTATTAGTTTTACTGCACCTAAACGGGGTCATGAGAAATTAACAGATAAAATGTGAATCTAGCAATAATCTAAAAACAAACTGAAAGCGATTTTATACTAGTATTCATCGGGATTATAAGTTAAAATAGTGCACACTTGAATACATATAAAACTAAGCTGTAATATACCTATATTCAGCGTTTATAAATATTTTAACATCGATGTAAAACCTTTTCACTAGTTCCGGCAAAACATAGTGCCTGTCTATGCACAAATGTCGTACGGATTCTATTTTTGACATGTATTGATTGATTGTGAGTGTATATTCTAAATACCAAGATGGCTAAGGGATAATGTCTATTTATACTTATGATATTACCAACACACAGTAAGAAATATGTTTTAAACTGGTTGTATTACAAAAAACAAATTATATGTAGGTAACTCTATTTATTATTGTAAATCGTAATTTATTTAAGTATTCTATTAACAGTAGTAGGTACAGAAACAGAAACCTTTAATTCAATTTAGAATATAAATAATTCTTATTGAAAGTCACTTTTTTAATTTACCACTGGTTCGGAAAAAACCTCTGACTTGAAGAGAACCAGCAAAATACTCAGAGGGTCTTTTAAAAAAATCCAGCTTACAATCATGTATGTCATAATTAACAACACAGAACAAATTATAATAGCTTGGTAGCGATCACCTTACCCACGGGTTATTGTCATCCATAAATTCCTCTGCAGAAACAAAAACCTTTTATTCAATTTAGAATATAAATAATTCTTATTGAAAGTCACTTTTTAATTTACCACTGGTTCGGAAAAAACCTCCGACTTGAAGAGATCCAGCAAAATACTCAGTGGGTCTTTTAAAAAAAGCCAGCTTACAATCATGTATGTCATAATTAACAACACAGAACAAATTATAAATAGCTTGGTAGCGATCACCTTACCCACGGGTTATTGTCATCCATAAATTCCTCTGCAGAAACAAAAACCTTTTATTCAATTTAGAATATAAATAATTCTTATTGAAAGTCACTTTTTAATTTACCACTGGTTCGGAAAAAACCTCAGACTTGAATAGAACCAGCAAAATACTCAGTGGGTCTTTTAAAAAAAGCCAGCTTACAATCATGTATGTCATAATTAACAACATAGAACAAATTAGAAATAGCTTGGTAGCGATCACCTTACCCACGGGTTATTGTCATCCATAAATTCCTTATACTATAATAACCCCTTTTATTGCAGAAACAAAAACCTTTTATTCAATTTAGAATATAAATAATTCTTATTGAAAGTCACTTTTTAATTTACCACTGGTTCGGAAAAAACCTCTGACTTGAAGAGAACCAGCAAAATACTCAGTGGGTCTTTTAAAAAAAGCCAGCTTACAATAATGTATGTCATAATTAACAACATAGAACAAATTAGAAATAGCTTGGTAGCGATCACCTTACCCACGGGTTATTGTCATCCATAAATTCCTTATACTGTAATAACCCGTTTTATACAAACTTAGTTTAGTAAATTTTTTGAACTTTGATGATTGACTGACATATATAGACAACAGCGGTGTCAAGACTTTGTTTTAATATGTTTTGGTTGATTAGTAAGTAGTATACATCATAATAAAATTACTGGGAATTAACATGCTTATCTATGTAATTACACAATGATAAATAGTGAGGAAGTAAGATGTTTTAAACTCTTTGTGTAAGGATTACAAAAACACAGGCTTAATTTAAATGTATTTATTACTAGCGATGCACCTCAGCTTTGCACTGGTGATTTATGGATCTCGACAACAGTGCCATATACCGGGTCCAAATGTAAATATAAAGCATCTAGGGATCCATCCAAACACACACAAACATTTTCATTAAAATTGGATGGATGGTTTCTTATGTTTTGTCTATAACGGATATAGATAGAAATTAGTGTTAGATATATTTCTGAAGGTTTTTTTGAAAATAACTTGATGGTAACATGTACCTACATTTATGATATTGCAAGCAATTATAAGGGCATTTTCAATTATAAGAGATATGATATAATACTGTTATCTTCAATATCCATACACTTTTTGTCTCTGCAAGCTTTCAGCTTGCAAGGCATACAGATTTGTTCTAAGCGATCCACCTGAAAAGAAGTTAATGAAAATTGTAAAGGTGTCTTAACTAAATAATAATTCTTATCATATATATTATTTTTCTATATTATATAGGAATTACAAGGACATTTTTAATAATAAGAGATATGAGATACAATTATGCCTTCAATGTCAATAAACTGTATTTACATATTTCTGTGAGCATTTTCTTATATCTGCCTGTTCATATGTAAAATAATAAAGAAATTATTATAAATTATACAGCAATAATCAGCTCCAGCTGATCAAACACAGAAGCAATAATTATTGATTAACATCAATGATATTCAACTATGTAAAAGTTGTCTCACATTTTATTTTCACAGATTTCATGTACATAGGAGAGAAAGATATTATTGTTATATTAAGTATATCTGATTCTAGATGACAACATAATATTCCTTTCTGCACAGTGAACAACACAGCTGTCTAAACATAATAGATAGAACCATTACACTTTTTTTATGCAAACTATTATTATTAAACTTTATATTTGCTTCGAGTACAAATAATTACTACATATTTTACACATACATATATGTACCATTTATATTGCCTATCTTCTATGGCCGGTATAAATCCAAGATCAGTGTCTGGCTTAACAAAAAAACCATTTAGTATTATGCAACTTGCTGAATACATAAGGTACCTATTTGTACATTGTAATGCAGTTATATGAATTGCTCTTCAAAACCCTCTTTAAGTCCCTTGACCCAAAGATTCTAATTTTCTTTTAACAGTATAATAACTTCTTTTGTGCATTTATTCTATTTATTATTTAATTTAGATTTTACTAATAACATAAACTTAATACTACTTTGTCACTTTTAACAAACTAATAAGGTTCTAAGACCTGTTTGTTATTTGTTTTAGGTAATTCAACAAACTTCATAATACATTTTTACAAATTCTAGGTGTAAAATAAACTCTTATATTAATTAACCTAAACTCGTCAGTTTTATTTCCGATTTTTACCACAAAAAATAAGGAGAGAAAAACATACGTACTTGTGTCAATTAATATTTGGCTAACCTTCCTGATAATTGATAATATCCATATTTTCTTAAACATTAGTCTAGAAATGCTTGTTTGCTTGTAAATAAAAACTTCATTTTGTTCTTACCATAATGATGCGACTCCAACCGTGTTTTATTTCACTCGAGTGAATCGAGTGAATTTGTCCAACTCGATAATCGATAGAAAATAAATTTTACCGAGTTACCGAGTTAACTCGGCGCATCGTATAGATTCAGAGGGTGCTATATAGATATTACTTCACTAGTTTACTTGTATATAATATAATAAGTCGCTGCGGGTGACATCACAAGTAGCATCCAAATTCAAACTTGCATCTGGCATGTTGTAAACAAACCTAAACTTAGTTTGATTTATGATATTGATTTATAATTTTAATTTCATGTTGCCACATATTACTTATTTATAAAGGTACATATTTAAAAATGGTTTAACTAAAGTAATCGCTACTCTCAACTTTTCTGTAAATAGTCGATTTACTCAAAAACTAGTGTACAACTAGAATGACATACATGCATAAATTAACCCGAGTGGCCCGAGTCACAAAATTCTACTCAAATCGCATCCAATGCAGTGTTTGTCTACAATTTAGTGATGAAATCGACTTACTAATTAAAGCAATTTATTGATATATTATGTAATAAATAAATTGATATTAGGTAATATGTTTATAAGGCTGTATCAATTTATGTTACATATAATATAAATTGATTATATTTAATTTGTGATTGTCAAATTATTAATAACATTAAGACTTACGTCATAACGTTAGAGTGATATTATTATATGAAGATTGTCGATACGCATACCAAAAATAATATATACCTATTAAGTGTAGTAATAACAGTTGTGTTGTATGGAAGAACAATTATAAAAATAATTTGTGACAAATTGACACAGCTTCGTTCAGCTAATTTGAATTGCGTATCTCGAGCTCAAAATCGAGTTACCTGAATTTCAACTCGAGTCGATTTTTTCCGAGTTATCACGGCACATCTCTAAGACAATATATTGCCTTAGCCAATGATCAGAACACGAATATCAAAACAACTAATTTTTTTTCGGATTCTTGATTCCGTTTACATTTTCGAAAAATCTATAGGCCATTTACTATTATAATTTGGTGTCTTTTTTTGGTGTAAACACCATTAAGTAACGTTAATATTTCTAGTGGGCCCAAAAATGATTGTCCCCTTTTAAGTACTTGACTGCTTTATTACACACCTTAATTGCACAGATCGGCAAAGAGTGCCTACTTAGTGGTAATGATTCTTGTAATAACAAAATAGATTCTGTAAACTGTTTTTATAAATGCAGAAAGTTTTTAAAACCATTACCTTGGCAGAGGGAAATAACCATGCGGGGCGAGTCCATTGGGTTTAATGGTTTAAGGTGTGGCCCGCCACGCACTTGGCCCGTACTTTTTATTTTTTATTTTGTGATGTGAATGATTACAATGAAAATACATTAATTTATTCCTTAATATTTAATAACACTTGAATGCCTCATTGGTCTAGTGTCGTAAATGCAATTGTTGACCATGAGATCCTGGGTTGGGCCAAAATCTGTTTTTGGGTATTTCTATCAAGAAATTCTCAGCAGCAGTCTGGAGATAAGAAATTAGCTGCGTTTCACCCCTCTTGCCTTGGAAAGCATGTAAAGCCGTTAGTCCTGTTTTCTCACTCTCCGGTCGTGACGAAATACCATCCCATTGGATTATGAGATAACCGGTGCTTGCACATACACTTGGGCACTATAAAATTTGGTCTGGAGGACATTATTATTATTATTAAATCTGTAGAAAAGTTGTGTCTGTAATTCTAATATATTTTTGAAAAAACAAGTCCAAGGGACTAAGTAAAAGGCATTGAAGCCAAATTAGTGGTTTTTTGATACTTGACAGTACCCATGGTCACGGGGGGGGGGGGGGGATTTAAATTCATCATTGTTTTGTTAAAACTAATTTTAATGATGAAAGAATGTACATATTAACACAATTTTTTCCAAATTTAAAAAGGTTAATAAAAAATTGATTTTAAGACAATTTGGTTATTGATACCTTTTTTATGGATACATCAGAAGATACACCTGATATAAAAAATAGCAGGTGATTATAGACATAAGATATTAATGCAATTACGAAAAACTTCATTCACATGTTCCTATAACATATTATATCTATGCCAAATATCAATCATCTATGTTCAATAGTCTTTGAGAATTCAAAACCAAATCTTTGACAAACAGACATAAAGAAAGACACACAGCGAAGTGACTCTAATAGTGATTGAATTTTGCTAAATTTAGAATGAAACAACATTTATCAATGTTGCTTAATTAAACCCCACGCGAGCGAAGCCGCGGGTAAAAAGCTAGTAATTATGATATATGGTATGTAGCAGTGAACAAAATAAGCCCAAGAGAGTTTTATGTGTTACTTATATACTTTCACTACTATTACAGGTTTAGATGCTGAAACATTAGGAATTGAACCCACATCACTTATACCGGATGTACTTTCTTCACAAATTTCTACTACAAGATCACACGATAATCGTATAAGAGGTATTTAATTTATTTTTTTAAAAGAAGAGGCGGCGTGGAAACGAGCATGCGGCTCACCTGATGGATAGTGACTACCGCCACCCATGTAGGACCACAACACTAGGGGCATACGCATTGCCAGCTTTAAAAAAAGCGTAGGCTCATTTCTTGAAAGTCCCAAATTGTATTGGTCCAGAAAATTCTCTGGTGGTAGTTTAATATTGATAAACTCTTAATTATTGTAACTATATTCTATTACTATACCAGCAAGTGTGCGATTAGTTAAAGATTTAGTGACTGGAATTTAATAATGATAATGTCCTCCAGACTGAATTTCGGTCACTGCGGCCAGCCTCAACGGAGACTAGCCATCGGCGTGGGACAGGATTATAGTGCCCAAATGTATGCGCAAGCAAAGGTGCACTATCTACTCCATCACTCTCATATTCCGATCGGACGTAAACCGACACGACCGGAGAGATATCAGGCGCAGGACCAACGGCTTTACGTACCTTCAGAAGCACGGGGGTGATATACCGTCAATTTTCTGACTCCGGGCAGCTATTGAGAATTTCTTGATGGAAAAACCCAATAATTAATTTTTTCGTCCGACCCGGGATTCGAACCCAGGACCTCATGATCAGAAGTCGCGCCAATACAACTACTAAACCAACGAGGCAGTCAATTTTTAAGGCTGGAATTTACTATAATAATAACAAGTACAACATTAAGATTTAATATCCTGAGAATCTTTTTATAGCTGAAACAAGTCAAAAGGCTTTATATCTAAACCTGGCTCACAACTCACTAGGTAAATAACATGTGGGGTAGGCAGTTGACCGAAATTATTCCTGTATCCAAACCTAGGAACGGGTTAGTCGTGGTTGCACCTTGCTTTTGTTGCATCTGAAATAACTAGAACTTTGAGAGGAAGCACTCCAGACTCAAAACTTTTGCAGATATAACTTCAAATTTTTGTTATCACTGGTCCGCAAGCCATGCAGTAGGAATGCTACTTTTTTGCACTGTGCACACAGCAGCACTGTGCCAGCTCCAAAAGCATTCTAATAGTATATTGCATAATATGTATAATATCATTACAATGCAGAAGTTAGAATTAAAATTCTTTAAAAAAGAGATTCCAATACAATCAGGTCTACGCTGTCATTATTTCATCTGATCTCTATATGATTATCTGTTTGGCATACTTTTTTCAGATACATTGATTAAAAGAAAATGTACAGATAAAACATAAAGAAAATGTTAAACAAAATAATGATTTCAAAAAACAAAATATAAGACAAAAAAGTCAAGTAACAGCAGCAGAAAAAATTGAAGCTTTACGATTTTGTGCAAGTGTACGTATATATACTTTGTTAAATAACATTCCATATTGAAATTATTTTTTGTAAGATATCTTTTTATCGCATATTTAGTATTTACTTGTATTTCCTCTTGTGTCAAACATTTTATTGCTTCTTATTATTTAAAAAGTGCTCATAACATTTTATTTCTTTGCAGAAAATAAGTTGCTGCCACAAGAATGTGAAGATACGGCAGATATACTACTCCTGTTTGATCAATTGTTTGATTCTTTTAATGGAGGTTCCTGTAAGAAAACATACAGGATCTATAAAAATTGTGTAAAACCAAATTCATTGTTTAAGTTAGTAGTTAAGTGTTATTTTGTCATTATCGATTTTAATATGTCTGCCTTTTAATATTTTATTGCACCATCTCTTATGCAATCTTTGAGGGTCTGAACTATGTACAATTAACTTGATCAACAAATTTATGATAAGGGTCCTTACTTTTTATGTTTATGTCATGTTGGAAATTTTAATTTGATATTTATTAACAATTTAATGACTCGAAATATCCCATTTAGGGGGAATCATTGGTCAAATGTTTTTATTTATTTTTGTTATAATCTCCTCAACACATTATGAAGTTCTGTGAAAGTTGCAAAAACGTTTTTCTTGAAACTACAAATTTGATGTATTTGCTTGGTGTGGGGTTGTCTTACAAAGATCATCATTACAATTATTACATCAATTACATACTATATTAAGTTTTGTAATTGCTTGTATGTGTGGTCGTAATTACGTCGACGGAAGTGCTATTCTATTGTATATTAAAGTATTCTATGGTATGTTATAATACATATATGAAATGCTCATTTTGTAGAAAAAAATATATTGATTTACAAATGTAAACAATGGTATAGTGGGCATAAGAAAGTCACTTTTGTAAATTATTTGTATTTTAAAAAAGTGTAGTTATTACACACATTTAAAAAAATAGTTATGTTACCAAAATATAATAACGTTATCAAGTACATATTTTAAAGATTAATAATGCTGCTCCAAAATGTATCTTTTAATATTAAGTAAAAGATGCAACAATTAATTGATACTAATTCTTAAAATTATCGAAGAGGAGCAAACCTTTGGAGAGGATTCAATTATCAGTGTGCTCTTAAATGGGTAGTAGTTGAGTCTTTCTTGTGGATACCACTGTTTTTCTTGGTATTACTATTGGAGCCATGCGACTGACATTGAAGCCATATTTGTTTTATATAAGAGAGAGACGTACGTTCAATTCATATTATTAACTTTGGCATAGCAATATATTTATGAAAATGTAATAATATAATATGTATTTTTTGTATTTATTTTATTTTATTGATATTTATGTATATTTATCTTTTCATTTTAATTTATAATTATATATTTATAGAAACCAACTGAAACTGAACCAGATGAGAAAACTATACAGATACCCCAAAAATAATAATAATAGTTCATTACTGACATTTTCATAGTTCACATACTTTTTACAAATATATACAATACATTGAGTACCAATTTGAAACCTGCTTCTCCTAGCTAGGTTTACTTAGTAACCTGTATTTAGGAGAACAGTCCCATCTCCCCTGTTGATGAGGAATACATAGTTGTATTGTTTAAATTAATTTAATTTTTTGTATAAAGAAATCATAAAATTTTATAGACATAATAAGTGATCTCTCTCTCTCTCTCGTGAGTGTGTGTGTGTGTGTGTGTGTGTGTGTGTGTGTGTGTGTGTGCGTGTGCGTGTGCGTGTGCGTGTGTGTGTGTGTGTGTGTCAGTGCATGTACATGTATTAAATTTGTTTTATAAAATACCTCCTTACTTTTTTATGTTTATGTCATGTTAAAAATTGAAATTTGCTATTTATTAACAATGATTTCAAATATCCTATTTCGGGGAAATCATTGGTCAAATGTTTTTAATTATTTTTGTTATAATCTCCAACACATGAAAAGTTTTCTGAAAGTCGCAAAGGTGTTTTTCTTGAAACATTACAAATTTGATGTATTTGCTTGGTGTGGGGTTGTCTTACGAATGTCATTATTACAATTATTACATTATTTACATACCTGCATTAATTTTCATCTTTTTATAACTCGTTAAATAAAAATATTTTAGTTTTCAATCTCTGAAAATTTGCTAACTGCCAAAATGTGAGCGGTAAAATACCTTCTATTTACTACCTCTTCGTTTGGAGTGGAGGTCATTTTTACCAGTAAATAATCCAGATTTTATAATATATTATTAGCATCTTGCTAACAATTTCTTCATTCAACTTCCATCTCTTTTTTAACTTCCTGAAATCTCATTGTAATAGGTATATGTTGTATGTTATAATACATATATAAAATGCTGATTTTGTAAAAAAAATATTGATTTACACATTTGCAATGGTATAGTGGTCTTTAAAGATTAATAATGCTGCTACAAAATGTATCTTTTTATATTAAGTTAATGATGTACCACTATTAATTAATTAATACTAATTCTTGAAATTATGGAAAAGGAGCAAACCTTTGGAGAGGATTCAATAATTAATGTGCTCTTAAATGGATTGGGAAAGCACAGTTTTTCTTGGTATTACTACTAGAGTCATGTGACTGACATTGAAGTCATATCTGTTTTTTAAAAGAGAGCCGTACGTTCAATTTATATCTTAAATTGTAAAAGTCGCGTAGAGAAAAATTTAAAGAAATAAATATATTAACTTTGGCATAGCAATAATGTATGTACAATAATGTATGTATTGTTGTACATATATATATATATATATATATATATATATATATATATATATATATATATATATATATATATATATATATATATATATATATATACTAATGTATGTACATAAAACATAAAAAGCTTTCATAAGAATAAAGATGTTTATACTTTAAAAATAAGAACAAACATAAGCTTGTAACACCAGTTACTAGACTCCACTGAGTCAGTAGTGCTTTTATGAGGCAACATATACGCTTTTAAAACAAAATTTCAGAAAATGTACAAAATTTGTCAATAAGTTGAAATGTTTTATTAAAGGAAAAATGTACAAAAAGTGTCATCCATATAAATCTTAATTCTTTTGAATTAAAATTTCCCATTTCGATAAGTATAAGTATCAAATAAAGGAAGTTATTTTTTATTTTAAATTTCAAAAGCATTCTTGCTGTCTTTGTCCTATTAACTTAATTATTGCTTACTTTGGTGTTAATTGTAAATTGATCATAGACACCATTTAATCATGTTTGTTATAAATCTTTTATTATATATATTTTTTAATTACTGCCATTGTAGCATTTTTACAAAATCTATAACTAGTTGATAGCTTAATATGAACTTTATCTCCTTTATCATCAAACCAAAACATGTTCATGATCATATTTTCGCTCTTAACATCCTCAGTCCTCAAAACCTATGACATTTGCATTGTAATGTAGTGAGGAGAACACTAGCATCTCATCAAGCATTTAGAAACACAAGCACTCTCCCATGCTCAAGCGTTGTTCTTTCGTTTGCTTAATTATAATTGAGTTTATATCTGGTTTAATTAGTATTTATGTAAGGACATTTTTTAATGTTCGTCTTTGCCAAACAATTTGTCTTCGAAATTGTACTATCTTCCACGATATTCATATTATGCTGTACTAACTGCACATTCAGGAATATGTGGGTGTGCCATAGTCAACGATATCAGTTTTATTGAAATATTATTTCTTAGTATTAAAATAATATAAATGTTGCTTTATGTGATTATATGGTACCTTCCACAATTTATTAGATACAATACAATATTTATTTGCATTCCATAATGTGGATTGATTATAATTTCGCAAATGGTTTGTGAGGTTGTCTTATGTATGAGTATGTTATAATACATATATAAAATGCTGATTTTGTAAAAAAAATATATTGATTTACACATTTACAATGGTATAGTGGGCATAAGAAAGTCACTTTTGTAAATTGTTTGTATTTTTAAAAGTATAGTTATTACACACATTTAAAAAAAGTTTTGTTACCAAAATATGATACCGTTATCAAGTACATATTTTAAAGATTAATAATGCTGCTACAAAATGTATCTTTTTATATTAAGTTAAAGATGTACCACTATTAACAATTAATTGATACTAATTCTTGAAATTATGGAAAAGAAGCAAACCTTTGGAGAGGATTCAATTATCAATGTGCTCTTAAATGGGAAGTAGTTGAGTCTTGTGGATACCACAGATTTTCTTAGTATTAGACATTGAAGCCGTATGTGTTTTATAAAAGAGAGCCGTACGTTCAATTTATATCTTAAATTGTAAAAGTCGCGTAGAGAAAAATTTAAAGAAATAAATATATTAACTTTGGCATAGCAATAATGTATGTACAATAATGTATGTATTGTTGTACATATATATATATATATATATATATATATATATATATATATATATATATATATATATATATATATATATATATATATATATATATATATATACTAATGTATGTACATAAAAACATAAAAAGCTTTCATAAGAATAAAGATGTTTATACTTTAAAAGCTAAGAACAAACATAAGCTTGTAACACCAGTTACTATTACTAGACTCCACTGAGTCAGTAGTGCTTTTATGGGGCAACATATACGCTTTTAAAACAAAATTTCAGAAAATGTACAAAATTTGTCGATAAATAAGTTGAAATGTTTTATTTAAGGAAAAATGTACAAAAAGTGTTATTATAATATCAAAAAATACATCAATAATAACCCCTGTGATTGAGGTGATCGCCACCATGCCTGTACTATTAAAATTTATTTAAAAAATGTATAAACAAAATGATTGTAAAGTGAAATATGTGTTAAAAAACGTCCCGCTGGGTTTCTTGTTGGTTCTTCCCAGGACAGAGGTATCTGTAGTAAATAAAACATGACTTTCAATAAGTATTATGTAATAATCTATATTTAATAATAATAATTCTATTGTATTGTATTCTCTGTAACATAATATATTTCCTAACTTAACTAACCAGTTAAAAAGAATATGTTTAAAGAAATCAATTGATATTGTGCAAATATTGTTAAATTTAACACATCTAATGTTATTAATTTAGGCAAGAAATTTTTAAACAATAAACATTTTAAATATATCTGGTTTTTATTTTATTAATAGGAACTAGCAATTAGCACAAGAAATATAAAGAACCATTAATTACATTGCAGCACTTATGCAATGTAATTAATGGTTCTGAAAATATAAAATTGTAGAAGTGCAAATAAAGGGCGGGCCCAAAGCACTCTTAATTTTACGCCACCTGACGGTTGGGCACGGAACTTAACGTAAATAAAACTTGAGTTGCTCATCTATCTCTAGTATATAGTCAGTAATCTATGGTATTAATCATAGACATAGATTACTGTATATATACTAGAGATAGATGTGCGACTCAAGTTTAATTTTAGTTAAAGTTCTTGTTTAGCCTAATAGATGGCGTTAAAATATTGGTGCTTTGGGCTCGCCCCTTTTTTGCACTTTAATATTTTTATTTTATATACAACCACTAATTACATTGCGCAAGTGCTGCAATGTAATTAATAGTTGTTTATGTTTCTTGTGGTAATTGTAAGTTCCTATACCAAAAAATAAAAAAACAGGTTATTTTTAATACGTTTATTGTTTAAAAATTCTTTGCTTAGTTATTGAATAACATTAGATGTGTTAAATTTAACAAGTATTTGCACAATATGGGCGCTTTTAGTGTCACGCGGATTTGCTCACGCACGCGGGATTGGACCGCATGCGTAGCATCCGCAAAGAACAATTTCATATAGGTATCTATTGTAAAGCGTGATAAACGCACGCGGGACGCGGGGCGCTGTGCGGGGCGTCACCCCGGTGCGGGGTATCCGCATGCGTAAGCGCTAGTGTTGCCAATTTAGCATATTATATGCTAAATTTGACATATTTTCTTCATATCAGCATATTTTTTTTGCTTTTAGCATATAGCATATTATTTCAGCATATTCTTATAAAACATGAAAAGAATGTAAATTACAATCTTTCTTGAAATAAAATTTGATATCGATACCTACCTCAATCAATTTCCCACTTCACTACTAGTGCTAGTGATTCACTAGCATGGCAACCCTTTTTTGAAGCGAATATAATATTCTCTGTGCTACGGGATTCCCCTTAGACATAGAGAATGGACTGAGCCCTTATTCAGGTATAAAGTAAATATGGACGAAGTACAAGAGAGACAAAGCGAATGTGCCGCCAGTTATTGTCTCTTTCTACGCCTTACCTGCGCCTTGCAGAAAATACACATGTATTGGCCGCGTATTCACTTTGTCTCTTTCTAGAGAGTGGTCAGTTTTGTGAGGGTGATGTCTATGGGATAGAATTCCCTTACTATTATCCATTCCCCAGCGCCTACGTCGCTTTCTGTCAAAAACATTGTTTATTGTTGTGGATGTGGACTCACTCATATCGTCGTCTCGTCTTATCCGTGTTTTCGTGTTCCTTTTTTATAATTTGATATTTTTATTATGGTGCCTAAGTATAGTCAACATTACCGGGCAGACTGGGAGAAAATGGCAGACTTTAAAGAGTGGTTGCAGCCCGTTGAAAACGATACTTCGAAAGCGTACTGTAAGTATTGTAAATGCGAAATGATTGCAAAATTGTCTGTTTTGAGGCTACATATTTCATCAGCAAAGCACAGAAAAGCAATAGAGCCAATGAAGAGTCAAAAAAAAATTAACTTCCCTAAAGTAAAAAAAGATCTGAATACCCAGAAAGCAGAATCTTCGCTGGCTTTGTTTGTTTGCGAGCACTGTGCAATTATGGCTGTAGATCATTTATCGGAACTATGCAAATACCGATTTGTCGACAGCAAATACAGCGACATCAAGTTACATCGAACCAAATGCACGAATATTATTAAAAATGTTTTGGCACCACACTTCATTCAAGAAATTGTGACAGATTTAGGAGATCAGGAGTACAGTCTCTTAATCGATGAATCGACAGATATATTGGTACTTAAAATGCTTGGTGTTTCGATAAGATATTTCAGCCGATCATTAAAAAAGATAATTTCCACATTCTTGGGATTAGTTGAGATTGAAGACGGAACTGCAGTCAGCATAGTGAACGGCATTAAAGGATTGTTGGCAGAAATAAAAATAAATTTAAAGAAATTGATCGGTATCGGCACGGATAACGCTTCGGTCATGACAGGAACTAACAGTGGAGTGCACGCATTGTTGAAAAATGCAACTGGTAATGACAATTTAGTGTTAGTCCGCTGCGTGTGTCATTCGTTACAGTTGGCTATGTCTCATGCTTCAGCAGAAACCCTACCAAGAAATGTTGAATTTCTTATAAGAGAAACCTATAACTGGTTTAGCCATTCATCAAACCGAAGACTCTTTTACAAAAACATGTTTCAAACGATCAACGGTGGCTCCGTTCCATTGACAATTCCACAGATGTGCAATACCCGATGGATATCAATTGAACCAGCGGTCTGCCGTATTCTTGATCAATGGATAGAATTAAAAACCCTGTTTGAAATTGCCAGGCGAGATGAACACTGCTATACGGCAGAAATACTATATAACATGTATAATGATCCACAGAATCATTTGTACTTATTATACATAAGACCTATCTTACAGGAAGTTCAAGTGGTAAACAAGTTGTTTGAAAGTAACGATGTTGACCCAACAAGATTGTACAATGATTTGATTGGCTTAGTGGAATCGATAGGTCGGCGTATTCTGAACCCAACGGCAAGGGTAGATATTTTAACAGAAGACATAGAAAGCTATTTAGATCCGAAACCATACATGGGATATGCTTTTGAGACCAAATTACTTGAATACAATCTTCAGCCTAATGCAGCAAACTATTTACGCCAACGTTGTAATAATTTCACACTGAAACTTGTGACAGAACTACGTTCGAGATTACCGGTTAATTTTAAAATACTTCAGAAGATATCCATGTTTTCAGTTCAAGAGACTTTAAAAGTAGTTAAGCCATCCATTGTCGAAATAGCCCAAGAGTTCCGAGTTAATGCACCTATGATTGAAAAACTGGTATCTCAATGGAGAAATATAGTTCACATTAAATGGGAATCCTTGACTTCCACAGTAAAGTTCTGGAATGAAGTCATGCAATATAAAGATGCAGCTGATAATAACCCCTTTGCAGAGTTATGTGAGTTTGCAATGTCTCTTATATCATTGCCACATTCAAATGCGGACGTGGAACGTGTATTCAGCCAAATGAGTCTGGTAAAAACAAAACTCCGAAACCGTTTGGCGGTGAGAACCCTGAATGCCATTTTGTACGTTAGGTTCGGCCTAAAAAGAGCAGGAAAGTGCTGTTACTCTTACACTGTTCCAGACAATGTACTACGCAGTATCGGAACCAAAGAGTATTACGACTCTGGCTCTCAGCCTTCCACATCAGCTGATGTTGATGAAGATGAAGACCTTAATATTCTATTCCCTTGATTTAATTTCTCAATAAATACTGATACTTCTTAATTATGTTGGCATTTTTTTTGGCATTTTTTAGAGAAGGTAAGCATATTTTTGGCATATTTTTTACACCAGTCTAGCATATTTTGAAGTAGTTGAGTTGGCAACGCTGGTAAGCGCTGCCTACAACTTCAGTGCCCATTTTAGAGTCGAGCGGGGCGCACGCGCCGTATTGTACTACCGAAATGAAAATCGATACAGAACGAGTAATCATTGAAGTTCATCTGCGGCCCGTTTTGTGGGATAAACGCAATGAATTATACAAACACAGGGACGCGAGGGAGGCTGCATGGAGAGATATTTTGAAGGAATTGGCACCTAACTACGAAAATTTGAGCGAAGAGGAAAGAAAAGAGGCGGGTATGTGTTTGGTTCATTATTTTATTTATACAAGCATCATTACTTTATTAATATAAGCATAATTATTTAATTCACAAATAACATCAAAAACCTTCTAAAACCTTTTGAGTTTAGTTAATTAATTATATATAGGTGTTGCCAGGAGACTTTTCCTTCATTGATAAAGTAATCTGCAAATATATCTCTGATATTACTTGCCGACGTATTACTACTTTCAGTCTGCTGCCTGGGTAGTGGTCCCGTAAAACCATTTGTGACAAATGTATGGCTGACCTTGTAGCCATCCCGTTTCCTTATGAAATTGTGAAGTACACATGCCGTCTTGACTATTAATTGTGCTAGATCTAACTTGACATTCATGGATCTGTGAAATATTCTAAATTTATTTGACATAATTCCAAAAGTGCATTCTATGTACCTTCTAGCTCTGGACAGACGGTAATTAAATATTTTCTTTTTGTAAGGTAAATTATCACGAGCATAAGGCCGCATCACATGTGATGATAAACCAAATGCCTCGTCTCCCACTATCACGAACGGCAACTTTGCTCTTACACTAGATGGATAAGCTACTTCGGGGCAAATAATAGGCAACTCTTGCGGGTCAGGGATACCCAACGTGTTACTTTCCAGTTTCGTATACAATTGACTCCTTCTAAAGATGGTTGAATCGGCGTTGCTTCCACTGGTACCGACATTAATATATGTAAAATTATAATCAGCATCACACATTGCGAGGAGCACTACAGAATAATATTTCTTATAATTAAAATATAGTGATCCACTGTGCGGCGGCCGAATCACTCTTATATGTTTTCCATCAATTGCACCCAAGCAATTAGGAAAATTTGTATATGTGAGAAATCCCTCTGCGATTTCTTTCCATTTGATCCCATTAAGCTGTGGAATACATTCAGACTTTAGTTCAATCCATATTATGTAACAAACTTGTCTTACTATTTCGCTAATTGTTGCAATTCCAATCACATACGAATAGTGTAGATCAGTGAATGTATTACCAGTTGCCAAATATCTGAAAACAAAAACAATATATTAATAATATGATAACATAATATATTAATAATGCTGACATCAGACATAAGACAGCATGCACCGCTCGAATTTTACTTCAGAAGAAAAATAAATACCCTTAAGGTGAAAGGGCACGGAAGTAGCTAGCGCTAGAAGTTTTTAATTCGTTTTAACTACAGTACTATAGCTACGTTAGATTTCTATGATTTGCCGAAAATTTTATCATAGGGGGGTATTTATGCAGTTATGATTTCATATGAAAAGTTCGAAGTATAGTTATGTATCTCATATCTGCTAAAAGTGGCCACTTTTAGCAGATTTGAGACACATAACTATGCTGTAAATATTTTATAAGAAATCTTCTCTGTATAAATTAACCCCTATGGTAAAATTTCCGGCAAATGAAAGGAATCTAATAAATATATATAATATAATATAATGAAATATCGTTTATTTCAGGCAATATTTACATTACAAGATGTCCTCCTTCATGAAGGTTGACAGATGCAAATAAAGCAAATTTTTGTTAAAACAAATTAAAAACTTACAGCGCTAGTGGTTTCCGGAAGTTTTCACCTTAATTTTGATGATGGCAAATTTTACTGTAACAAATAAACAAATTGCCCGATTCAATCCGGTGTTTTTCCAAAAATCCTTAAATGAAGTTCTAATTATTTTTGTAAAAAATGAATTATTTCGTCGATGTCTGCGCCGCGCCGCCCCGGCCGCGCCGTCTGCGTCTAGTATAAGATTCACTTTGCGCTATCGTTCGCGGCGAAATTGACCGGCCTGCGCCGGCCCGCCGTTTGCGTTGCGCCTAAGGGTACTTTTCCTTCAACTGCGGCCTTATTTTTCCACTCTGTATAGGTATATATTTCCAACTAATATCAGATTTGTACACACGGCCACAGATCAAGCTTCCCAAAACCAGTATAAACAGGACTCATGCGTTGTTTATTATCGTAGACGACTCGGCGCCCGGCGAGGCCCTAGCAAGTTCCGTTTATTGGTACTGGTTTTGGGTAACTTGATCTGAAATTGTGTGTACTTTTGCCACTTACTTATTATATTTTGTCATTTCAGACAAGAAAATACAACAACGCTGGCGAACAGCAAGGGACACTTACCAGAAAGACAAGATATCTGAAAAAAATCAGCCATCCGGCTCTGGGAGTAAGAAGAAGAAGAAGAAATATTCTTACTATGACATTTTGACTTTCTTAGACAGTACAACGGAAACTGCTGGAGAAGAGTCACTCTGTGAAGAAATGTCTGAACAAAGTAATTTAGAAACACCTAATGAGTCCACGCAACCAGATACTTCACGTCAAGAAAGTTCTCACTCAACATCAAAACAAAAACAAGTAAAATCTAAAAAGCAAGCACCATCTGAATTTGAGGCACAGTTATTAGAATGCTTAAAGTCTCATCAACTGGAGCTAGAAAGTGAGGATTTGGCTTTCTTTCAGTCTCTGCAGCCTTCATTAAAAAGATTCACTAGATATCAAAAACTAATGTTCAGAACAAAAGTGTTAAATATAGTTATGGAAATGGAAAGTCAAACACAACCTGCATACTACAGTCCCATACCTACAACAAGTTCTAGTGCTTTTACTGAGCTTGACAGTTTGTCACCGATAAATCAAGATTACCAAACCAATAGTATAATCCAGGATACTTCGAGTCTTAACGACAATGCTATTAGTTCTGCTGCAGTGAATGACAATGAAACTCTTATTTCGACTGAAAGCGGCCTGTTTAATATCACGTCTTATGACGTAATTTATACCCCAGCAACAACATCATCTACAGGCGAAAGTAATGTCAACGCTCAGGATACAAATTTACAAAGAAATGAATGATGTAAAATTTGATTTTTTAATTTATGAATAAAACTCTTTTTATTAAAATGAGTACGATTAACTTTTTTTCTCCAGTTTCTCTCTAATTGTTTGTTTAGTCATATGAGTGCGGTTGTACACACGGCACAGATCAAGTTACTCAAATCCAGTATAAGCGGGACTCCGACGGGTTACCTAAGTATGATAATACGCAAGGCGCGAGTTCCATTTATGCTGGTTTTGGGTAACTTGATCTGTGGCCATGTGTACTTTATCAGATAAAAAAAAGGATTGTGTATGTAGGTTGAACGTACCAATCCCAAACCAATTAAGGACTTTTTTTGACTTTAAATTACTGTCATGTGCAAACCTATAACTTTTATCTATATTATAATAAGTAGCGTGTGATGAAAGGTAGGAATGATTCCACTTTAATGGCGACATTTTATGAGTGAAATAATCTTATTTAATGAAATTTCAACATGAAATTGAATGAAATTATGAACAATGAAATTTCAGAGTACATGACAAAATTTTTTTTTTGCACATGTAAATTTACACATGACAGTAATTTGAAGTCAAAAAACGTTTATCCTACCTGTTCAAATCCCTTTCCACTAAATCATAGCAGGAAATTAAATATTTAAAATTTAAAACTTACCTTAATGTAATAGCGAGCCTCTCAATCGGTTGTATTGTAATCCTTCGTAAACTGCTTTTTTGTAGCTTATTCTCAATTTTACACAACAGTTCATCAAAAGAACGAATGGACATTCGAAAGTAATTTTTAAATTTACGTTCATTATTTTGTAGTTTTCCAAAGCGTGTAACAAACGCCCCAGCAAGAAGCCTATTTTCAAGAAAGGGATCAACATGTACTCTTGTCTTCTTGTTTCGTCGTTTGTAAAGTATGTAAGCGACACATATTCTTCTGACATTGATCATTTTTGAACACGTCTATACCGTTACGCAGCCCGTAGAAAACTGAAACTCATGCTGCGTATGATCCGCAGCGTGAAATTTTACGCATGCGGTCCAATCCCGCGTGCGTGAGCAAATCCGCGTGACACTAAAAGCGCCCTATCAATTGATTTCTTTATACAATATCCCTACTAGTTAGTAAATATCTTATATTACAGAGAATAGAACATTTTTTTAATTAAATATAGATTATAACATAATACTTATTGGAAATCGTGTTTTATTTACCACTGATATCACTGTCCTGGGAAGAATCAACAAGAAACCCAGCGTGACTTTTTTTAAACATATTTCACTTTACAATATCATTTTTTAAACAAATTTTAATAGTACATACAAGCATGATTGCGATCACCTCATACCCAGGAGTTATGTTATGTATTCTTTGATATTATAATAACACTTTTTGTACATATTTCCTTTAATAAAACATTTCAAATTGTTAATTGACAAATTTTGAATATTTTCTGAAATTTCGTTGTGAAAGCGTATAATACATTGCCCCATAAAGCACTACTGACTCAGTGGATTCTAGTAACTAGTATTACAAGCTTATGTTTGTTCCTAGTGTTTAAAGTTTGAACATCTTTATTCTCATAAAAGCTATTTATAACACTTTTTGTACATTTTTCCTTTAATAAAACATTTCAAGTTGTTAAATGACAAATTTTGTACATTTTCTGCAATTTTGTTGTAAAAGCGTATAATACATTGCCCTATAAAGCACTATTGACTCAGTGGATTCTAGTAACTAGTATTAAAAGCTTATGTTTGTTCCTAGTGATTAAAGTTTGAACATCTTTATTCTTATAAAAGCTATTTATAACACTTTTTGTACATTTTTCCTTTAATAAAACATTTCAAGTTGTTAATTGACACATTTTGTACATTTTCTGCAATTTTGTTGTAAAAGCGTATAATACATTGGCCCATAAAAGCACTACTGATACAGTGGATTCTACTGGTATTACAAGCCTATTTTTGGTCCTAGTGTTTAAAGTATGAACATCTTTATTCTTATGAAAGCTATTTATAACAGTTTTTGTACATTTTTCCTTTAATAAAACATTTCAAGTTGTTAATTGTCAAATTTTGTACATTTTCTTCAATTGTGTTGTAAAAGCGTATACTACATTGCCCTATAAAGCACTACTGACTCAGTGGATTCTCGTAACTAGTATTACAAGCTTATGTTTGTTCCTAGTGTTTAAAGTTTGAACATCTTTATTCTTATGAAAGCTATTTGTAACACTTTTTGTACATTTTTCCTTTAATAAAACATTTCAAGTTGTTAATTGACAAATTTTGTACTTTTTCTGAAATTTTGTTGTAACAGCGTATAATACATTGCCCCATAACAGCACTACTAACTCAGTGGATTCTAGTAATTGGTATTACAAGTTTATGTTTGTTCCTAGTGTTTTCTTTATTCTTATGAAAGCTATTTATGTTTTTATGTACGTACATATTATATTACATTTTCATAAATATATTGCTATGCCAAAGTTTATTTCTTTAAATTTTTTAAAAGGCTCCTTAAAATTTAAGATAAAAATTGACCGTACGGCGCTCTTTTATAATCAAAATATGGCTTCAATATCAGTCACATGACCCCAATATTAATACCAGGAAAACAGTGGTATCATCCACAAGACTCAACTCCTTCCCATTTAAGAGCACATTGGTAATTGAATCCTCTCCAAAGGTTTGCTCCTCTTCCATAATTTTATGAATTAGTATTTAAAATTAATCAATTTAATAAAAAAGATACATTTTGGAGCAGCATTATTAATCTTTAAAATGTGAACTTGATAATGTCATCATACTTTAGTAATATAACAAATCTTTTTAAATGTGTGTAATAACCACAATTTTAAAAAATACAAATAATTTACAAAAGTGACTTTCTTATGCCCACTTTACCATTGTTTTACATGTGTAATCATTATATTTTTTTATTACAAAACGAGCATTTTATATATTATAACATACTCATACATTATACAACTTTATAAACTATTTGCGAAATTATAATCAATCTAATAAATTGGGAAATTTTGATAGTCAAAAATAACCAAAGTTTTATTCTACCACGAATTCCTGAATATGCAGTTAGTACAAGTATAACATGAACGTCGTGGAAGATGATAAAACTTTGAAGACAAATTTTTTAGCAATTTCAATAAAAAGAAAAAAGCCTTACAAGATATATATTTTTAAGGAAATTGTTCACTTTGTCCTCAAGACGGACATTAAAAATGTCCTTAAATAAATACTAATTAAACCAGGTATAAACTTAATTATATTTAGGCAAATGAAAGAACAAAGCTTGAGCATGGCAGAGTGCTTGTGTTTCTTAATGTTTGATGAGATGCTAGTGTTCTCCTAACTACATTACAATACAACTGTCATAGGTTCTGAAGACTGAGGATGTTAAGAGTGAAAATATAAGCATAAACATGTTTTGGTTTGATGATAAAGGAGATAAAGCTCATATTAAGCTATCAATTTGTTATAGATTTTTGCAAAAATGCTACGATGGCAGTAATTAAAAAATTTATGTAATAAAAGATTTATAACAAACATGATTAAATGGTGTCTACGATTAATTTACAATTAACACCAAAGTAAGCAATAATTAAGTTAATAGGACAAAAAACAGCAAGAATGCTTTTGAAATTTAAAATTAAAAATAATTCTCTTTATTTGATCCTACACTTATCGAAAGGGGAAATTTTATTTCAAAATAATTAAGATTTATGCGCATGACATAGTAGACTGCTAAATGGGAGCATTTAAAATTAATTACTACTCTTAGATATTGATGCGGGAGAAAATGAACTACTGGATGATGGATAAGTAAGCTGACAGATACCTCAGTGTAACCTGATAAAATACCTAAAATTAAGAGTAAAGTACGAAATTTAACCAACGTGTATTAGGTGGTATTAGACTTTGTAAATAAATAAAATGTTATGAGCAATTTTTAAATCTTAAGAAGCAATAAAATGTTTGACATAAGAGTGAATACAAGAAATAAGCGATAAAGAGATATCTTACAAAAAATAATTTCAACACTGAATATTATTTAACAAAGTATATCACGTACTTGCACAAAATCGTAAAGCTCCTGATACTCGTTGGCTAAAAACTTGAGCTGCATGTTTCACCTTCATTTTAGGAATTTTTTCAGGCATAACATGCATTTCTGTAAGCTTATTACACATCCTTAACTCATCTTCTCCTGCATCAATTTCCAATAGTAATTTTAAATGTTGCCATTTTGCTATTTTTACTTGGTCATTCTGGACATACCTTAGGTCTTTTGATATTAAATTGTTCCTCACTCCTTTTAATAAATGGGGCGGGTCGAATAACGGGAATATATCATGATTTTCAATTTGAAAAGCATTGCTCTTATGTTCCTTACCCAGTCTCAAATATTCTGCATTTGTCTCTTTTAATAATTCATTTACTACCTTTGTGTTAATTGTTGATTGATCACACACAGTTGCAACAACAATTAACCCTGCCTGAAATATTTCTTTTATGACACTCTTTATTAGTTTTTTAAGAACTGTTGCGTTTGTGGCACTTTTGCAAAAAGCAAAGCAAATAGGTTGCTTATATTGAATTTTTACACCCTTTAACATAAACAC
The DNA here is from genome assembly GCA_036936625.1 of Parnassius smintheus behrii. NCBI lineage: Eukaryota > Metazoa > Arthropoda > Insecta > Lepidoptera > Papilionidae > Parnassius > Parnassius smintheus. The sequence continues at coordinate 4,956,063 of JAUPFT010000030.1, read as the reverse complement.
TAAAACATGATCAGCAATATTATCATTCTCATCATTTTCACCAAAATCTTCAAAGCCGACTATTTGATCTAAAGCTTTATCATACTGTAGTGATGGTGAAAGCGACATCTCATCAAACATTAACAAGCATAAGCGTTCTTCCGTATTAAATTTTTGTGCTGCGTCTTTTATTTGGCGGAATATTATTGGGTTTAGACCTGTTTTCAAAGTTATTTTTTTAAGTACATCCTGCAATGTCCTCTTTGAGGGCAAGGTAAATAATTTTCTTAGAAAATTATAGCCTTTGGGACTTCTTTTATAAATTGACAAAGCCAATAATTTTTCTTCAATATTAAAACGCCTTCCACGGCCTCTTTTATTATGCTGACTTAATTGCATATTTAGCAATGCCTGAGCAGGCTTCGATAATGTTTTCAAAACCTTTTGAAACAATTTCGTCTTTGACATTTTGTCTGCTGCTTTTATTTGATTTTTTTGACATTTTATTTTTTTTTTTTTAAATCTGTATTTTATGTAGAATTTTCTTCATTTTCGTACTTCTTTTAATCAATGTACCTGAAAAAGTATAATAATAATAATAATCCTTATTGCATCTTTAAGTTAAAGTACACTCGATAACAACAGTATAACAAAATTAAGCTTACAGTTAAGTACTTCTACAATTAATATGAAGCTACTGACATCTAAACTAGGCCTGTATCTTAAATGTCAGGGTCTTCTCCCAAAACATAGTACAAGGATTTAAGTACAGAGCAGTATTCAATAATTTTAACTGATAAAGATAACAGTTTACTATCAAGTTTACAATATATATATATATATCTTACGAATATGAAATACACAAGAAAAATTACACGCGTGCGTGTGTGCGTGTGTGTGTGTGTGTGTGTGTGAGTTGAGTGATTATGAGGTAATGATTTTGACTTACATAATAATAATTAATGTATGTTTATTGTATATGTGTGGTGCCTATTTCTTGACGAGATTTTCCGTATCTTCGTATGTAAGAGACTTTAACCAAATTGATATTTTAGATTTTAATTCATGTTTGTTGATTTTGTATATATTTAACGACCTATTAATCTTATTGTATAAACGACAACTGATTGAATTATACTGACGTCCTGCGAAAGCTGTTCTACATAAAGGTACTGGACACACAGGGATACTTATACGTCGCTTAAGGATATTAGAGTCTAGAGGAAGTTGTGAATGTTTCCGAAGCATTGTGCGAAGAACAAACAATTGCCTCACTGTTAGAACATTACACTCTTTGTAGAGGTCAACAGTAGGGTGCATCCTATGTTTGTTCATCATAACCTTGAGCACTGCTCTTTGTGCCCTCTCAAGGTGTAGCATTGTAGTTTTATGGGTACCACCCCAAACTGGTATGCAGTACATTAAAATGGACTAAGAGCATAAGGAACGTTCGTGCTGTATAAATAAGTCGTTATATTACTTTTGCTCGTTTTGGTAATTCTACATTCTAGGGAATAAGGCAAGACACTATTATAAAGTTGTGAATAACAATATATTATATTAAAGTATAGCATAGTTATGCTTGCAAGTAATATAGATAATATCATGGTATGTAAAAACGTGGTAAGCTGTATGTATTTTATAAGATATTTGAAATTTTTGAAAATAGTTTGTATGTATATCATTCTAGTTAGCTTGTAAGTAATTAAATTGTATGTGTATGTAATTGAGTGTATGTTGTGTAGATAATAAGTTAAAGTGCACGCAACAAAAAATATGTATATACATGTTATAAAATATCGGAAATTGTAATAAGTAAGAATTAATCTCATGTTTATACTATAATATAGGAAATAGTATGACAAACAGGTAAAATATAGAGATCAGTAAAAATAATGACAGCATAGTTCAGATTGTGTAGGAATCTCTTTTTAATGGAAGATTTTTAATTGCAACTTCTGCCTTATAATTATATAATGTATATTTACAATATGCCAGTAGAATGCTTTTGGAGCTGGCGCGGTGCTGCAATGAGCACAGTGCGAAAAAGTAGCATTCCTACTGCATGGCTTGTGGACCAGTGATAACAAAATTTTGAAGTTACATCTGCAAGAGTTTTTCTACATTTGAGCCAGGAGCGGTTTGTCTCAGAGTCCTAGTTACTTCAGATGCAATGGACACAAGGTACGACCATGATTAATCATTTCCTAGAATTGACTACAGGAGTAATTTCAGTCAACTGCCTACTCCACATGCTATTTACCTTGTGCGTTTTGAGCCAGGTTTAGATATATAGCCTTTTTACTTGTTTCGTCTATGAAAAGATTCACAGCATATGAAATCCTAATGTCGTACTTCTTATTATTATAGTAAATTCCAGCAAACTTACTGGTATAGTAATAGAATATATATAATTAAGAATTTGTTAATATTATACTACCACCAGAGAATTTTCCAGACCGATACAACTTGGGACTTTCAAAAAATTTCTTTTTTGAAAGCTGGCAATGCATCTATAATTCCCCTGGTGTTGGTCCTTCATGGGCGGCGGTAGTCACTTACTATCAGGTGAGCCACATATTTGTTTCCTCCTCCCCCCCCCCCCCAACTCCTTAAAAAAATAAATAAATAGGTACCTCTTATGCAATTCACACATGTACTTGTACCAGAAATTTGTGTAGAAAGTACGTATGGTATATGTGACGTGGGCTCAAGTTCCGTTTCTGCATGTAAACCTGTAAAAGTAGTGAAAGTATATGAGTAACACATAACTTTCTTTATTGGACTTGTTTTATACACTGCTACATACCATATATTATAATTATATTAATGTCCTCGAGATCAAATTTTATAGTGCCTAAGTGTATGTGCAAGCAATAGGTCATCTCATAATCTAATGGGACGGCATTTCCTCATGACCAGAAAAAGAGAACACAGGACTAATAGCTTTACGTGCTTTCCAAGGCAAGGGGGTGAAACACAGCCAATTTATTATCTCCAGACTGATGCTGAGAATGTCTTGATAGATATACCCAAAAATGTACCCAAATATATACCCAAATATAATAAGAAAAAGTAATAAGCATGTAAGATTTCTTCATAAATGTTTATTTCATACATTTCACAATAACATTACAAACTTATAATGCAGCTAGTTTTGTCATTTTCTATGGAGTTGTAATGAAATTTTTACTAATCCAACTTATTAACTAGTTAATTCTGATTTGCTGCGATAGTCTTCCTTTAACTTCATTATATATGCTACCATTTAGTAACTTTCCACATTTGGAAAAACAATGGTTTAGTTGGTAGAGGGATCACATGACTTTGATGAAAATTACGACTAAAGCTTAATATTTCACAAACAAACCCCTGAATCATAAAGATGTTCTTCCATATCCCCAATGTTTTTGAAAGATCTACCCAATGATACCATACACGACGGAATACATGAATAAAAATTCAAGAAAAGAATCTACTCTTTTTTTGAAGGCTGGCAACACACCTGTAATTCCCTTGGTGTTGTGGTCCTTCATGGGCGGCGGTAGTCACTAACCATCAGGTGAGCCACATGTTTGTTTCCTCCCCCCCCCCTCCTTAAAAAATAAAGAAATACCTCTTATGCAATTCTCATGTAAACTTGTACCAGGAATTTGTGTAGAAAGTACATCTGGTATATGTGACGTGGTTTCAAGTCCTGTTTCTGCATGTAAACCTGTAGTAGTAGTTAAAGTATATGAGTAACACATAACTTTCTTTATTGGACTTGTTTTATTCACTGCTACATACCATATATTATAAATATAATAATGTCCTAGAGACGAAATTTTCTAGTGCCCAAGTGTATGTGCAAGCAATAGGTCATCTCATAATCTAATGGGACGGCATTTCCTCATGACCAGAAAAAGAGAACACAAGACTAACAGCTTTACGTGCTTTCCAAGGCAATTGGGTGAAACAGAGCCAATTTATTATCTCCAGACTGATACTGAGAATGTCTTGATAGATATACCCAAAAATGTACCCAAATATATACCCAAATATAATAAGAAAAAGTAATAAGCATGTAAGATTTCTTCATAAATGTTTATTTCATACAGTTCACAATAACATTACAAAGTTATAATGCAGAGTTTTGTCATTTTCTATGTAGTTGTAATGAAATTTTTACTAATCCAACTTATTAACTAGTTAATTCTGATTTGCTGCGATAGTCTTCCTTTAACTTCATTATATATGCTACCATTTAGTAACTTTCCACATTTGGAAAAACAATGGTTTAGTTGGTAGAGGGATCACATGACTTTGATGAAAATTATGACTAAAGCTTAATATTTCACAAACAAACCCCTGAATCATAAAGATGTTCTTCCATATTCCCAATGGTTTTGAAAGATATCTATCCATATATGAGATCTATCCAATGATACAATACACGATGGAATACATGAATAAAACAACGTCATTCATTTACCTGTATAGGAGGTACCCAAAATAAAAATGTTTTTAAGATTTTATTTTACAGTTTCGTAGGCGTGATTAATAGCTATAATTAAGCCAAATTACAAATTTGTAGCACCTAGGGTCTGAGTAAAACCACGGTGGACAGACTTGGCAAAACTATAAGGGTTCCTTGTTGTGTATTACGGAACCCTAAAAATTCAAAACATTATTTTTTTTAAATTGTCTTTAGGGTAATAGTGAATAAGCTTTTGTTTTTGTTAATCCAGTGTGCTTTACAATCTAGGGCTTTATAACCACTTACCACCGGGGGTTGTTGTAGTCAAGCTGTACACTGACATATCTATAATGAGTAAAACTAAAAGATTGCTTGACCATCTTTAGTAATATTACATCATGAAGTAATATTACATCATGAAAATGAGTTTCTTTAGTCTGCACTGTTAAAATACATAATAGCTAATAAACATAAAAGTGAGAATAAAAGAATAAAGACTTACCAAGGTTAAGACTGGGGTAAGCTGTTTCTGCAAGCCTTTTGGTACGGGGATATAAAAAACGATCCTCAAAATGCCGATCACAAATGCGGTGGTTATTGTATATTTCACGATCGGTCTTATCTTTTAAATATGTTCCAGCTATGCTCTTCCATAGCTGAAACCTTTCCATTGTAGGGTATTCCGGTTTAGGAAAGTAGTGCAAAATATCTGAAATGATAAAATACAGTGCAACCTTAACATACCTCAATATAACGACTTCCTTGATTTAACAAATTTTTCGTGATCCCTTTGAAATGTCCATAAGTCAATGTAAAATATACCTTTACATTGCGAACATATCTTGCGAATAACCTCTTTATAACGAATTCTCAACTATCAACCATTTAATTTTGTAACCATTTAATGTATTTCAAATAAATATATCAATTTAAAAATGACTTTTAATTTTCATACATTTTGTAATTTGTTGCACTTATAATTTTTGATTATCCCTTGCTTAACTCAAGTATAAATTATCGCTTTACCTGTCTTATTCTATTGTTATTAAGTGAAGAGACAGAAATTTTAAGTATTACTTAAATTGACTTAGATTTATATGAGTTTGACTATTATTTAAATTTAGGTAGGTACAGATAAATAATTTATATTTAGTTATTTTTGTATATCATAGTACTATGGTATAATTATAAAATGTAAATAAATTTTCTTATATCATTAATTCAAATGTGTTAAATATTCTATATTATCAATATAAAATTTAGCCCTAGTTATAAATGTAATAATGTGCTTGCTAAAAACCATTTAACCCTTTAAAATTAATTTGCTTGCAGATAATCAGTTGCCGGAGTGAGTTTCTATCTACTTTTTAAAAGTTACAGATAATAAATATAAATGTAATGTATGCGAAGCGTTATTAAAAACGGATGAGAAATCATTACAGTTAATAGAGCATATCCAACAAAACCAGAAAAGTGTAAATACCTATAACCGAATTTTGTCAACCTAAAACCTTTATATAAAGTTCCCACCTACGTATGACCCTTAACCCCATCCCATATCTATATAATCCCATAGTATATGATTCATGTCGTGATTTTTTTAACTTTGTAAAAAATTTACAACCAACCTAACCTCAACATAACAAACTTAATTTCAACGAATTACTTGATATAACGAATATTAACTTGTTCCCTTCCGATTTGTTATATCGAGGTTGCGAGGCGAGAGAGGAAAACTGAATCAGGAGATAGGCAATAACCCACCTACCAAGCGTGGCAGCTATGGCAAATAGTACCTACGAGGCAATCTGTAAATGCCTACCTATGCATAGCAGTGGACTTTTGATCATTACAGCCCATGTCCAAACCTTCAATTTCTTAGATATTAGCTGTTTACAAGTGAACAAAAACTGGAAATTACGCGAATATTAGAAAAGTTCTTACCGAATTGGTCACATTTAGAAACACATTGCTGTCGTGACATTTCAGCTACAGTTAATAAACAAAACAAAACTAAACAAAACTAAACTATGTCACAGATTTATCAATTACAATGAAATAAACACACGAGAAACGGGAATAATGCTAAATAGATAATAATATCAATTTAATCTTTACTACCAGCGACCGCCATTAACTGCGTAGTAAAGTGCGCATCAGTAATCTATGGTGCGCATCAATATACAGTAATCTATGGTGCGCATGGAACATAGATCATTTCGTATACGTAAACTTAATATATAAGCGTGCCCTCTAGTTGGATTAAAATAAGTCTAGTCTAATGTTTTGCAATGTAGATGGCAGCACAAAAAAAGATCACTTTGTGCTCAAAATAATGTTCTAAGTTTCACGCCCATGTATTAATCTATGCCAAGGTCCCTCAACTTCTACGACGAGTTTTCGACTTTACACACATGCTCTCTCGTTAGAGAGTAGTATGTTCCTTGATCTATGCATCTATGATGGAAATGGAATGAAAATGGCTATGGCTATGGAAAATGGATTCTGCCCAAAGTTGCCACATTGAATTAGCGTAGATGGAGATCTCTAAACTGCCATCAAAAAGTCCCTAGTTATAAACGAATTTAGTAAAAAAAGTCCCTAAATGTCGCTAAATATAATTTTATTAAAAAAAAAACGCGAGACAAAGAAAAATCGATCAATATACACGAGGGCTGAACTAAAAGTATCGGGAATGGAATATTTCCACTGTTCCTGTCATATTAAAATCTTTTTAATTGAAAACTCCTTGGTTTTAAAAATCGAATACCATTTATTTATTTAAAAAAAGATTCTCGGTCTTGTCAAACTTGTTTAGTCGTTGAGAAAATGGAATTGACTCGAGAAAATTCAAGAGCGATGATTTATTATGACTTTCGAAGTGGTTTAACACAAAAAAGGTGTGTTGACCGGATGATTTCTGCATTTGGTCATGAAGCCCCATCCAAAACCACAATTTATCGCTGGTTTGCTGAATTTCAACGTGGACGTGTCAAGCTCAGTGATGATCCCCGTCAAATTCGTCCAAAAACTGCAGTCACCCAAGAAAACGTTGATGCTGTGCGTAAGCTGATTGAGGAAGATCGACATGTGACATACCGCGAAATTCAGGCAACTTTAGACATTGGCATGAGTCAAATACAAATAATCGTGCATGAACAATTAGGCGTAAAAAAGTTGTTTTCTCGATGGATACCGCATTCGCTCTGTGAAGAGCAAAAAGCGGCTCGCGTTACTTGGTGCGTCAGAACTCTCGAAAGATTCCACGCAGGATCCTCAAATGCTGTATACAACATCGTATCAGGTGACGAACCCTGGATATACGCGTACGAACCCGAAACAAAAAACCAGTCACGAGTTTGGGTGTTCGAAAATGAGTTAAAGCCAACAAAAATTGTTCGTTCACGGAGTGTTTGTCTCCAAAACCGGCCATGTTACGACTATTCCTCTTGAGGGACAAAGAACGGTTGATGCAGAATGGTATGTTAGCATTTGTTTGCCACAGGTCGTTTCTGTACTCCGTAAAGAGAACTGCAACCGCCGCATCATCCTCCATCACGACAATGCGAATTCTCGCACCGCACACAGAACAAGAGTTTTTAGAGCAAGAAAACATAGAATTATTAGACCATCCACCGTACAGCCCCGACCTAAGCCCTAATGATTTCTATACTTCCCTAAAATAAAGAATAAATTGCGTGGACAGAGATTTTCATCACCTGAAGAAGCTGTGGACGCCTACAAAACGACCATTTTGAGAGACCCCAACTTCCGAATGGAAAGGTTGCTTCGATGATTGGTTCCATCGTATGGAAAAATGTGTCAAATTTCGCGGAGAATACTTCGAAAAGCAATAAATACATTTTTAAATAGTAATGTTGTGTCACTTCCTTGATTACCGAAATTTTCAGTGCCGCCCTCGTATACAATAATGTTGTACATGTTAAGTGATTTATTAATAATAGGTAACGGAATGTAGTTGTGCTTTTTTAATGTGTATATTATTGTAAAAGTGACATCCAGAGAACCTTTGTTTCGGTTTCTATACATTTTATAACTTCTTTAACGGATATAGTGTAGTATTCCTTACGCCTAAAGTAGTCAGATGGTTACAAAAATTGAAGTAAGTGCAAATGTCGCTAAAAGACACAGGAATATTTTTTGTCGCTAAACATTGAATTAAACTCGCTAAATTAACAAAAAACTCTTTAGATTTAACGACAAAGTGGCTAAAGTGGCAACACTGATTCTGATGAATCTAAGCATTCTGATGGGCCTGTACCACCTTCTATTGCGGTAGAAGTAAAGACACTTCCTGTTTTGTCCTCGAACGCAACAACGCTGGAATTATCATCAGAAGAAGAGACTGTTGAACCTCCAGGTATTTACAAGTTTGAAATTAATTTCCCGGAGTCGACATCAGTCACGGATGAGAGAGTTTAATCATTTATTACTATTTTGGAAATTCAGCCGTTATTAACTTTTTTGACTTCATACTTGTTTTTGTTAATTGCAGATCATGGACAACACTAAGGAACACAATTATTTTAATCCATCAATATAATCCAATAAAATAAATTTATACTAAATTATTACAACCGAGAGGAGCGGCTTCACGATTTACCACCAAAAAGAATAGTTATTAATTAAGAGCAGCATTCGAAATCAAAGAAATGTTCCAGGAAGAGAAACCGTTCTCAAGAATCATCATCATCATCATCATACATTATCCGCCGAGATAAAGATAAGCGAGGTGATCATCTGATTAAAATCAGCATTTACGATCTCAATGAGCAAGGAGAAAATGTCATCAAAGATCTTAGTGCTAATGTAAGTGTTCAATATGTTATGGATTCAATGTATGATGAAGTGTTAGATGCTACAAATTGTCTTATAAAAAATAGGTGAAAAATTATGTGAGAACTAGTAATTTAAGTAATGTAGCTTGTAAAATATAATAAAAGTTATACATTGAATTGTATTGTTGTTTTATTATGTACCATCATTATTTAATTGTGTAGAGGAAAAAATAAAAAGACATTTATTGTTACAACGAATGTATTTATTAAAAGTAATTATTTATTTTATTTTAAATTAATTTAATGTTATAAACTTAATAATACATGTAACTTAAGCTATACATTCATCTGTTACTTACTTGTCCCATACTTACAGTACATAGTAGTAGCATTACGTAGTTTTACATTCAAATTTATTAAAATTTGTCATCATCTCTATTAAGTACACGTTTATCAATCATGTCTTCATAAAATCATTCGTACTTACAGATACAGCAGACTATTAGTATCAGTATGTATAACAGAGTTGTAGCGAACTTTTATACATGCGTTTCATTATAGAGTAATGAAAATGATATAAATAACTCTTATCTAAATCAGAAGTTGAAAATCCAAATTAAATTGTAATAATAAATTGGGCGACTAAGGATAACTTTTGTTAGTTCTAACTGAATTGATATTAACGAATCCGAAATTATTGACAAATTTTTAAAATTAGGAGCACTGACATATTTTTCAGCTCCACATAGTTTATTAGTCTTATTGGATGTATCTTTCCATACATTAACCCATTTTATATCGACTTGTTTTCGTTTATTCTCTATTGTATTACCAAAAATAGAATTTTGTTTTTGAAAAAATCTCTTTCAAAGTCTGAAGCAGCCTTTTGTCTGAGTGTTGTATTTAATAAAATATATGGTTTTAAAATGCATTTTGACTTAATAACAAAAACCTATGGACTTTGAGTAAAATGAGTCCACGACGTAAACATTCTTTTAAATGCTGATAATGAATAATATATTTATATTTATCGTACAAACTAGCTATTAATTTTTTATGTTTGCTTCCTGGCGGAGCAAACTTTCCTGCTGCAAATGGTAAATCCGAATAATGATCATGTATTTCAATTGGATAGTGCAAGTCTACTTCAAGAATATACCCAATATCACTATCTTAAGGCACCCTCAATACATCAAATTGATTTAATTCTTTTTCACTTAGAAATTTAAAATTCCCGTTATTGTTACATTAGAATGGACCACGTTTTCACAACCTTTATGTATATTCGAAGTCTTTAAAAAAAAGCAAGGCAAAGTCGGAAAGGGATGTCCTAGGCGAAAATTTATCGACCAAATTAGCGATTTATTGAAAACGGGCCAAATTAGGAGTACCCTTAACCGACGAGCATGTATGCGTAGGTATATGGATGTGAAGGAGGCGAGAGAGGTGTGTCAGGATCGTGCCAAGTGGAAGTCTGTAATCTCTGCCTACCCCTTTGGGTGACTGGCGTGAGTGTATTTTATATATTTCTCAACTATCTACATTCTTATTTGGTACCCTCATTTTTGTGTGGTGTCCATTATTATTTGGAGTTGTCAAGAAGATGCTGCTGCCCATCTCCAGTTTCATTTTCCCTCTGTTTCTTTTTACGACATCTGTGGGATGGTATGGGGCAGTATGGGTTCTCCAGAGCCACTACTGCACTGGCTTTTGGTCTTATTTATAAAAAGCATTTGGTTTCAGTCACTACCAAAACTGCACGAGGCTAGAGATGAGATTCAATTCACACAAATTCATCATATAGATATCTGGCCAGTAGAGTATGATACAGAAAATGATTGTAAGGACGACATTTTTAGCCTTGAATCTGTTAAAGTTGAAGAAGAGAATTTTGAATATGAGAATTCCAAATTTGAAGTAAATGGAAATCATGAGGCAGGTAAGATATACCCCTTTTTTGATATTATTAAAATGAGGTACAATTTATCTTATGACAAATAGTTACTATAGCCCATGAACACAAATTAAAGATGGCAAAGTGAATGTAAAACGCACTCATGGAGAAAGAAAAAAACAATATAAAATAATTATTTAAAAGATTTTCTTTTACTTATGTATAAATATATTTATAAATGTTTTGACCCTGTATAAATGCAGCCAGTGTGTATGTACACTAAAATGTGTATGTGGTAGAGTCATGCTACAGTAGTAGCATATTTGTAGCATGAATACTCGTAGGTCGGCTTGACTGGGGAAGGATCACACTCTCACAGAATACCAGCGTGAAATAGTAGCTTAATGCTGCTGTGTTTCGTATGAGTGTAGAGAACTGGAGACATTTTTTACTGGAAACGAGGCATTTCATATTAGTCCTCACGGGTGACAACGCATCTGCATTTTGATTCGTACTCGAGGATGGATGTACACTCACCGGCACGGAAACTTGGCCACACGTGAATTTGCTGATTAATTGCACTGAAATTAAGCTTACCACGAGTAGTTAAGGGGAATATTAGTAATGTTTATAGCATTGTTAATATTCTTTTTTAAGATAATTGACAGAATCAGGTGTCACTTTGCGGAAATTCATTATAATAAAAATATTAATTAATTTGCACCCTTCCGCTAACTAAATACAATGATCTGTCTTACCTGGATTGAAGAGCACCTCTCGCCCACCCTCAATCGCGTGCACCAACTCCGTCACCTAAGCTAACTACGCTAATTTCAAATAATTGACATGTTCTCTTGCGAACTAAAGTCGGGCTACTCGGTGCTGTCTGAGAAATTCTGGACCTCGTGCTGGTCTACGAGCTTTTAAATTCACTTCCTCCATTCGTCTTCTCGCCGTACGCCTTCTAACTTTAAGAGAACCGGAGACCCGTTTTACTGGAATCGAGGCATCCCATCTTAGTTCTCAAGGGTGCCAATGCATCTGCATTTTGATTCTTAAGCGAGGTTAAAAATGTAGATGTCTATGGGCCACAACATCCACTTACCATCAGGTAGATTGTGTGCTCGTTTCTCATACTTATACTATAAAAAATAAAACATGAACGCCTCTTGCGATTTGGAGCCGCTGGCGTATCTCAATAGCAGTCCGGTAGCGGTTTCTCAAAATCTCCAGAACAATAAAACGATCGTCCCGGGGCGATATGCACCTTACGCCCCCACTGCCTGGCCTGCGGGTGTAGCGGCCTGTCGCCTGGTATCGTTTCAATGCATACTGCATTGAGGACCGTGGTACGTTAAGCACAATAGCTACTTCATGCTGTGTCGGTTCTTGGTGAATGATTGCTACTGCTTGTGCAACTTGTGCTGGTGTTATGGCATTTTTATTGGTTTTAAAGCACCTTTACTTATTGAATTAAGACACAAGATCACAATTATTAAATAAACCTTACAGTAAACTTTCCACAACACAGAAATTTAATATGTGAACTTAGTCGTTCAAATGACCTGATTCAACTAAAATGAAAGAATTCATCATGTTGCACTTAAACATAATGAATTACCCTCTTGAACTTGAGGGTAAACATTTTTTGACATACCTGCGTAACAAACATTTATCAGAAATACTTAAAGCTTTTGCTATCGCGAGATAAGCGTTTGGTCAAAATTCCGTGCCGCTGAGTGTAGATGTCTATGGGCCACAGCAACCACTTACCATCAGGTCCACTGTGTGCTCGATTGTTACCATATCCTATAAAAAAAATTATATACTTATAACTGGTAAGCTACCACCTATCTTTGCCAATTTCTTACCCATTCCTGTCGTTAAATAGCAGTGCGTGCACTGCTGTGTTTCAGTCTGAAGAGTATAGAGTCAGTATAATCACAAGCTGCATCTTAGTCGTCAGAGGTGACAGCGCACTGTAGCCTTTTATGTTTGAAGGTAGCTGCAGGCAGTGCGTGGACTGCAGTACCCACTTACCATCAGGTCGATCGGCTGCATACCATAAGGTGGACTGTTAGTTTGTTCGTTACTTCATTCTAAAAAATATATGGAGAAAAGCATCCTTGTACTAGCAAGCACTCACCTACTAAAAACAAGTTGTGGCAGAACACTCACTAAATGAGGTGAATGAATAATCATCATCATTATAGCCCTTCACATATCCACTGCTGAATATAGGCCTCCCCCAAGGAACACCACAAAGCACGGTCCTGAGCCACCTGCATCCATCGAATTCCTGCATGTCTTACCAGGTCGTCACTCCATTTAGTCGGGGACCATCCTACACTTCGTGTACCGGCACGAGACTGCTACAATTACGTCACGTTAGGAGAACCTTTCTTCTCCATCAGTTGTCACACGTAGCTTATGAAACATGTAATATGGTAATGAAAATGGGTGGCTCGGGCCCATAAGCTGTGTGATGGACTATAACGATCTAGTCGCTTGGAATAAATATCAGATTTTATTTTATGTATTGAGTCAGAATCTGTTTCATTCTAGATACTGATGAAAATCAAGAAGACTTGGAGATTGATGCTTTTGAAAATCGACATAAGGATTCGGAAAACGATTTGCCACTAATTACATACAGTTCAAAGAGTAAAGCAGATGATGACGACATAGGTAAAAGAATTTATTTTCAAAACCTCCACCATCAAAAAATAAAGAAAAACACTACATTAGAAATTTCTCTTGCATCATGTAGTTGGAGATGTACTGTACATACAAAATTTTGTTCTTTAATTACATATGAACAAACCCAATGATTGTCAACCCAATTGACCCAAAATGATTATTTGTAGGCCATACAATTATGTTGTTTTAAGCAAGAACTGAATTCGTCGGTGGTGACCCAAGTTGTTATTAAGATAAAACAGGATAGAGGATTCACTGAATTGTTGATAGGTCTGTCAGTAGCCCTATCAACAAATCGGTGAATCCTCTTCTGAGAAAGTTGTTGTAAGTACATCTGCTTATCGTAAGATCCTGGGTTAGGCAATAATCAGAACCAGGAAATTGGCGGTGTTTCAACCCCGTGACTCAGAAATCACGTAAAGCCGTTGTTTCTACGCCTGATCTCTCTCCAGTCGTGTTGGATTACCGTCCCATCGGACTTAGAGAAAGTGGGAATAGAGTGTAAAAAAGATAACGGTGACTTAGCTAACGAACGTTATCTTATAAAGTTTGCCAGCTTTTCTTTGGCTTAATGCACGCGATCTCATTTTATTTAATGCTTCTTCCATCCCTTTTTTGAGGTATAGTAATTTTAGTATATATACATTAAATAAGGTGAACTGAAAAAATCTTTAAAAAATCGATTTTAGATCATTGTCCAAAGTCACCACGTAAATATATAATAAACACTAAATAAATTACACATAACTGCAGCAACTTACTGATTTCTAACAGACAATTGTTCAATTGACAATTTGTTCGATAACTTGTTGCTATCTTGTAGGTAGTGACATAATCCCGATGCTGTAGAAATCTTGGGATTTTTGACCAATATAATGCGACAAGTAGGTTGTACAGTCCCCTCTTGATGTTAATCTAACACTATCAAAAGAATTCTGAAGAGAACGAAACAGGTGAAAATCTGAAGGTGCAAGGTCAGGACTGTATGGTGATCATTAATGGTTCCCAACCAAGCTCTCTCAATATTTGTTGACTAGCCAAAGATGTGTGTGGTCTGACGTTATCATGATGAAAAACCACTCCTTTTTTGTTGATCAATTGCGGCTGTTGTTTTTCCAATTCCTTTTTTGAGTCTCATTAGTTGTTGAGTTACAGTGAGCTCGTGTGCTACCCAAATATCGAGCTTTCTTGTATGGCCATGTTTTTTCAAATGGGTCAAAACTCTTTTGTGCTCAATACTCAATTCCTCGGCTATATCTTACTACTAATATGCCGATCATGCTCCACTTTTTCAAAAATGGCATCGACTTTATATGTATGAGGGTGACGAGAGCGAGCTGCATCTTTGACATCAAAATTACCGGACTGAAAACGCTTGAACCAACTTTGTGCTACTCTCTTACTGAGTGATGTGTATGTAATGTACAGAATTTTTTCGTTAAATTCACTCTTTTTGGCGAACAAAAAAGCAATTGAAAAATGGCGGGAAAGCGTTGTTTTTTACTTAATATCCTATACGTATTGATATTAAAACCAGCCAGATGCAAACAGTACAACCAAATAGATTTTACTTCAATTTTATATCACCAGTGATGTTAATTGCTTCTGTTTGAAGCCGCTCTGAATTTAGAGTTTGCTTATTATTAATATGTTTATTATGTCAAATGTTATACGGTGTCTTAACCGATAATTAAATATAAATTGAATTTAAAAAATAATGTAAGTGTAAAATTAACTGTACGTTAATGTTTTTTTATTTAACAAAATACGAAGAAACATATTCCCCGATCGATTAGGCTTTATTATTGTTCTTAAAATCCTCGTTACCAAACATCAAAATCGATTAATCCGTTCGAAAGTTATTGTTATCAAAAAATAAAAAAGTGTTTTATTTTAATAACGTTTTTAATGCAACGAGTTAACTATTAGATCGTAAAAATATTTGTCGAGCGTTTTGAGATCGAACATAGTGGGAAGTTCCAGGGATGGGGCCTGCAGGGTCAACTTTTATTTTTATTTCTTTGTTAAACATGTGACTTTTTATTTCTTTACTTTTTTATAGAATAAGGGTGACAAACGAGCACACAGTCCACCTGATGGTAAGTGGATGCTATGGCCCATAGACATCTATATTCGATTAAGAATCAAAATGTGTTGTCACCCCTGAGGACTAAGATGGAATGCCTCGATCCTAGTAAAACGGGTCTCCGGTTCTCTACATTCACCATACAAAACACAGCAGCAATAAGCTACCATTTTAAGCTCTTATTCTGTGAGAGCGTGGTCCTTCTCCGGTCGAGCCGACCCATTCGTGTTACAACTATACTACTAATATTTATTTATTTATTTATTTTATTTAATATTCTTTATTGCACACCATATAAAAAATTACTAATTATATATACAAAAGAAGTATGCAATGGGCGGTCTTATTGCTGATAGCAATTTCTCCCAGACAACCAGTGAATGGACAGGATTACACAAAAATTACAAGGGTAGGGCACATTGGTGTGATAAAAAAAAGAATACACATTTCATATATATATAACAAAACATACATAGACTACAAACATATATACATACAAAAAAATATATATTTAATTATTTAACTAAATGCAATCAATATACAACATATATATTATATTATATTATATTATCCTTCGTGCTTGATTTGATAAAGTGTTTCCGTTAAACTTATGAATTTTAGGGTTATTCGGGTTTCTTTCTGTGAAAAGTTTCTGTAACCTGCCTATGTATCCTGGTCCAATTGATCTTGCTTTAAAGTAACAATACATTAATTCTTGAAGTTCTTCTGTTGACCACTTTCTTCTTCTATCATCATGTTCTGTATTATTTGTGGTCATTGAAGATGAGCCGGCAGAGCTTGTAGGTAAGTCCGTACTCTGCAAAGCATCACCCATACCCATCCCTTCCCGTTGATCGGCTGTAATATTTTCGGGTTCCCCGACTCTCGCCCGCCTGCTCAGCAGAGAGCCGCTGACGGCCCGTACGCTGTCACGTCCAGCGTCAGCTCCAGACGTGCCCCGACGCTCACCCTCGGGCAGCGGCCCTATAATAGTACTACGTAATTGTCTCTCCATCATTGAAGGTATCTAGAGCTCCGTTGGTCATTGGTTAAGTTAATTAAAAGTCCAATGTCCGGCCCTCACGTGGCATAGATGGTCATGCGCGGACGTGGAGTTAGATTTGCGAGGGCCATATTTTAATATATATTATATATTATATTATATTATATTATGACACCTTCACGACTTACGTCGGTTTTAATAAATACCCCGTTCTGCATCCCACAGAAAAAAAGGTATTTATATATCCCCATTAATGTGTTTTAAATTAATATAATGTTGTAGTTTTTTATAGTACTTTTTTTAATATTGAGATGTAATTTAATGAAAATTATTACGCAAATTAAAAGAGTCATTCAAGATGTACCTTCTGTAAGTTGTTCGTCTTTTCTCATTCTTTTTCTCTCTCGTTCCCGTTTTTGTCGAGAATTTAGTGACTGTTGTACATTCGGATTATATGTGTTAGATGAGTTCGGTGCATTTAATGATTGTTGTATGCCTGTTATGCCTAATGATTGTTGCATAGTTTGCATGTGTTGCTCTTGGATGTTTGGTGAACGTTGTATATTCGATGTGTTTGTGGTGTTTGTTGTATCCGTTGTTCTTGGTGACTGCTGCGTGTTTGATGACTGTTGGGTGATCTGTATATGTAGATGGTCCGGTTGATTATGTATAAATACGGTATCCCCTAGCACTTTAGTGAGTATAGTTGATGTGTGAATAGCTGCTTGTTTTTGAAGGATACTAATGTTAATATGGCTATCTAATTTATCTATGTATTTCCTAATACTTTTAGCTACCACTCCCGTTGCTCCTATTACTATGGGAATGACAGTTGCTTGTGTATTCCACAAACGGCTAACTTCAGTTTTTAGCAGGTGGTATTTGCTTAATTTTTCAATTTCCTTAGGTCCTATATTGTAGTCTGATGGTACAGTTATATCTATTAAGAATGTTTTATTACTTGTTTTATCAACATATATCAAATCAGGTCTGTTATGTGTTACAGTAATATCAGTTTGGACGGGCATTTCCCACATGATTTTAGCAAACTCATTTTCCTTAATTTGTGGTCGGATGAGGGTTTCTTGCCACCAGAGGTTAGAAACTTCTATTTTGTTCTTTTTAGCCAGACACCAATAGACGTACTGGACAAGGTAATCATGTCGCTTTACGTAATATGTCCCTACTAGTTTGTCACATCCGGATATTATGTGTTGTGTGGTTTCATCTTTACAGGAACACAGACGACATTTTCCATCTACTGGCTCATTTAATATGTCGCGTTGATGTTGCCGCGTATTAATGGCCTGGTCTTGTATTGCAAATATTGATGACTCTGTACTAGGAGAAACCTGTTGCCTTTTAAGCCATTGATATGAAAGTTCTATGTCTATATTGGCCTGATCTAAAACTTTTTTAGGAAATTGTCCATGTAAGGGTTTTGTTCGCCACAGTTCATTGTGTCTTTTAACTATTGCCATCTTAATTTCTTTATCTGTATATGTATTTTCTTGTGGTAAATGTAATTCTCTTTCTATCTCTTGTGCTTCTTTTATAATTGAATATTTATCTCTATGTATGTCGTGTTGCATTATTATTTTAATGAGATAATCGCTTTCTGTTTTCAGATATTGTTTATATTTTACTATCTGTGCTTTATACATGTACTCTATATTTATCAGACCTCTTCCTCCTTGTGTTACAGGTAAGTATAGCCTTTCTAATTCTGCTTTTTGCTGATGTACCTTTTTAATTGCTAGTAATTTCCTTGTTTTTATATCTATTTTCTTAAGATCGTTATTTTTATAATTTATTATGCCAAATGAGTAAAGTAAAACCGGGACTACGTATGTATTAATACCTTTTATCAAATATCGTGAGTTAAGTTGGGTGTTCAGTAGTTTCTTGATTCTTTTAAAATATTCTTTAGTTATTTGATCTCTTATGATGCTGTGTTCTATCTTTCCTGATTCATGTATTCCTAAATATTTATATTTATCTCCTATTGCAAGTTGCTCAAAAGTTTCACCGCTTAAAAGAATATGACCTTCTCCTATTGCATTGCTTCTATACCCAGAACTCAGGTGTATTGTTTTGCATTTGTCTGGTCCAAATCGCATCCCTATGTCGCTTGTAAATACTTCCACACTATCCAACAGTACTTTCAAATTACTCTTATTGTTTGCATAAACTTTAAGGTCATCCATGTATAGTAGGTGATTGATCCAGGAACTGTCTTTGAGTTTATATCCTTTCAGTTTGTATTTATTAAGTATACAGGAAAGTGGGTTAATTGCTAAGCAGAATAACAATGGTGAGAGGGAGTCACCCTGGAAAATTCCACGCCTAACATAAATCGGTTCCGTGGTAAACGAATCATGTGATCCACGGGCTGTCATGATTACCCTCCATAGTGGCATAGCCAACTGAAGGAATCTTTTAATTATTAATGGACATTTATAGACATCAAGCACTTTAAGAAGCCAT
Source organism: Parnassius smintheus behrii (assembly GCA_036936625.1). NCBI lineage: Eukaryota > Metazoa > Arthropoda > Insecta > Lepidoptera > Papilionidae > Parnassius > Parnassius smintheus. The sequence goes on along the minus strand of JAUPFT010000030.1, from coordinate 4,936,656 downwards.
TCGTGAGATACACTGTCAAAGGCTTTTTGATAGTCAATCCATGCCATACTCAGGTTTTTTGAGCTTGATGTGCATCCTCCAATATGGCCTTATTAACCATTAGATGGTCTTTACATCCCCTCGTACCACGGCGACATCCCCTTTGCTCCACCGCCATTATGTTATTCTTATCGCAATGGTTATACAATACGTTGGCCAATATGGAAGTAAGTAATTTGTACATACTAGGTAAACATGCTATTGGTCTCCAGTTCTTTGGGTTTTCGGTGTTTTCATTTTTGGGTATTAATATAACTTGTCCCGTAACGAACCATTCTTCCATTATTTCTGTACCTGAAACTATCTTAGTGAATAATGAAGCTATGTATTTATGAACACTGGTTAGGTATTTTAAATAATAATTTTGTATTTTATCCATTCCAGGTGATTTCCAATTTAACAGTTTTCTGATAGCAAATTTTACTTGGTCTTCAGTTATCTCTTGTGTATCTTCTCTGTGTATTTCACTTGACAGCATTTCTACTTCTTTTATCCAATTAGCATTCAAATTGTACTGCGTTTGGTTTGATAAAATTGATTTCCAAAATACCTCCACTTCTCCTTTACTCGGTATTTTAATGTCTTTGTTGTTACTACACCCTAAACTTCTGTAGAATCTATGCTCGTTTTCATTAAATAATCTATTCTGAGCTTTTCTAGTGTTAATGTCTTCATATCTCTTTATTCTACCTGCTAAAGCTTTAACTTTTTGCCTAATAGTTTCTGTTATATTATTGCGATCATTATCATTCCGAATGCTGTATTTGGTATATAATTTTTCTTTTATTTTCATCATCCTGCGTGTTTTGATTCCCTTTTCAATTTCTATTAATTGTCCTAGTTCCTTCCTAAATATATCTATTTTAGTTTGTATTCTTTTTTTCCATGGTGGATCACATTTTGTTTTTATAATATTATTAGTGATATAAGGTTTTTGATTGTTGTTTAATATAAGAGTTTTAGCTGCGGCGTATATTATATTATTTATCTCGCGTAAACTATTATTAGTAATTAAAAGATTAGGTAAATAATTATTTAATGTGTGTAGATTTTCTAAGAAACGCCTATTGATTTTAGCTTTAGGTAGAAATACTCGATCTTCAAGTCTGGTTTCATTAGTTTCCGCTAATATTTGAAGGAAGTGCAAGATTAATGGATCTTGATCATCATTTACCACTATATTACTTGTCATCTGATCTATTGTTTCAGCTTGTTCAATGGTATGTTGTAAATTTTGTTCCGTAATGTGTGCGAATGTAGGTTGTGTATCTTGTACTACAATGTCGTTTGAATTTGAGTTATCTACGGGTGTGATACCTTCTGCTTCTTTTCGTATTCTGTTTAGTAATTCTTGTGATAGTACATTTTGCTTAATAATCCTTCGTGCTTGATTTGATAAAGTGTTTCCGTTAAACTTATGAATTTTAGGGTTATTCGGGTTTCTTTCTGTGAAAAGTTTCTGTAACCTGCCTATGTATCCTGGTCCAATTGATCTTGCTTTAAAGTAACAAAACATTAATTCTTGAAGTTCTTCTGTTGACCACTTTCTTCTTCTATCATCATGTTCTGTATTATTTGTGGTCATTGAAGATGAGCCGGCAGAGCTTGTAGGTAAGTCCGTACTCTGCAAAGCATCACCCATACCCATCCCTTCCCTTTGATCGGCTGTAATATTTTCGGGTTCCCCGACTCTCGCCCGCCTGCTCAGCAGAGAGCCGCTGACGGCCCGTACGCTGTCACGTCCAGCGTCAGCTCCAGACGTGCCCCGACGCTCACCCTCGGGCAGCGGCCCTATAATAGTACTACGTAATTGTCTCTCCATCATTGAAGGTATCTAGAGCTCCGTTGGTCATTGGTTAAGTTAATTAAAAGTCCAATGTCCGGCCCTCACGTGGCATAGATGGTCATGCGCGGACGTGGAGTTAGATTTGCGAGGGCACGTGGAGTTAGATTTGCGAGGGCCATATTATATTATATTATATTATATTATATTATATTATACTATATTATATTATATTATATTATATTATATTATATTATATTATATTATATTATATTATATTATATTATATTATATTATATTATATTATATTATATTATATTATATTATATTATATTATATTATATTATATTATATTATGACACCTTCACGACTTACGTCGGTTTTATTAAATACCCCGTTCTGCATCCCACAGAAAAAAAGGTATTTACATATCCCCATTAATGTGTTTTAAATTAATATAATGTTGTAGTTTTTTATAGTACTTTTTTTTAATATTGAGATGTAATTTAATGAAAATTATTACGCAATATTGAGATGTAATTTAATGAAAATTATTACGCTATATATTATATACGCTATAATTATTATATTATATTATATTATATTATATTATATTATATTATATTATATTATATTATATTATATTATATTATATTATATTATATTATATTATATTATATTATATTATATTATATTATATTATGACACATTCACGACTTACGTCGGTTTTAATAAATACCCCGTTCTGCATCCCACAGAAAAAAAGGTATTTATATATCCCCATTAATGTGTTTTAAATTAATATAATGTTGTAGTTTTTTATAGTACTTTTTTTAATATTGAGATGTAATTTAATGAAAATTATTACGCAAATTAAAAGAGTCATTCAAGATGTACCTTCTGTAAGTTGTTCGTCTTTTCTCATTCTTTTTCTCTCTCGTCCCCGTTTTTGTCGAGAATTTAGTGACTGTTGTACATTCGGATTATATGTGTTAGATGAGTTCGGTGCATTTAATGATTGTTGTATGCCTGTTATGCCTAATGATTGTTGCATGGTTTGCATGTGTTGCTCTTGGATGTTTAGTGAACGTTGTATATTCGATGTGTTTGTGGTGTTTGTTGTATCCGTTGTTCTTGGTGACTGCTGCGTGTTTGATGACTGTTGGGTGATCTGTATATGTAGATGGTCCGGTTGATTATGTATAAATACGGTATCCCCTAGCACTTTAGTGAGTATAGTTGATGTGTGAATAGCTGCTTGTTTTTGAAGGATACTAATGTTAATATGGCTATCTAATTTATCTATGTATTTCCTAATACTTTTAGCTACCACTCCCGTTGCTCCTATTACTATGGGAATGACAGTTGCTTGTGTATTCCACAAACGGCTAACTTCAGTTTTTAGCAGGTGGTATTTGCTTAATTTTTCAATTTCCTTAGGTCCTATATTGTAGTCTGATGGTACAGTTATATCTATTAAGAATGTTTTATTACTTGTTTTATCAACATATATCAAATCAGGTCTGTTATGTGTTACAGTAATATCAGTTTGGACGGGCATTTCCCACATGATTTTAGCAAACTCATTTTCCTTAATTTGTGGTCGGATGAGGGTTTCTTGCCACCAGAGGTTAGAAACTTCTATTTTGTTCTTTTTAGCCAGACACCAATAGACGTACTGGACAAGGTAATCATGTCGCTTTACGTAATATGTCCCTACTAGTTTGTCACATCCGGATATTATGTGTTGTGTGGTTTCATCTTTACAGGAACACAGACGACATTTTCCATCTACTGGCTCATTTAATATGTCGCGTTGATGTTGCCGCGTATTAATGGCCTGGTCTTGTATTGCAAATATTGATGACTCTGTACTAGGAGAAACCTGTTGCCTTTTAAGCCATTGATATGAAAGTTCTATGTCTATATTGGCCTGATCTAAAACTTTTTTAGGAAATTGTCCATGTAAGGGTTTTGTTCGCCACAGTTCATTGTGTCTTTTAACTATTGCCATCTTAATTTCTTTATCTGTATATGTATTTTCTTGTGGTAAATGTAATTCTCTTTCTATCTCTTGTGCTTCTTTTATAATTGAATATTTATCTCTATGTATGTCGTGTTGCATTATTATTTTAATGAGATAATCGCTTTCTGTTTTCAGATATTGTTTATATTTTACTATCTGTGCTTTATACATGTACTCTATATTTATCAGACCTCTTCCTCCTTGTGTTACAGGTAAGTATAGCCTTTCTATTTCTGCTTTTTGCTGATGTACCTTTTTAATTGCTAGTAATTTCCTTGTTTTTATATCTATTTTCTTAAGATCGTTATTTTTATAATTTATTATGCCAAATGAATAAAGTAAAACCGGGACTGCGTATGTATTAATACCTTTTATCAAATATCGTGAGTTAAGTTGGGTGTTCAGTAGTTTCTTGATTCTTTTAAAATATTCTTTAGTTATTTGATCTCTTATGATGCTGTGTTCTATCTTTCCTGATTCATGTATTCCTAAATATTTATATTTATCTCCTATTGCAAGTTGCTCAAAAGTTTCACCGCTTAAAAGAATATGACCTTCTCCTATTGCATTGCTTCTATACCCAGAACTCAGGTGTATTGTTTTGCATTTGTCTGGTCCAAATCGCATCCCTATGTCGCTTGTAAATACTTCCACACTATCCAACAGTACTTTCAAATTACTCTTATTGTTTGCATAAACTTTAAGGTCATCCATGTATAGTAGGTGATTGATCCAGGAACTGTCTTTGAGTTTATATCCTTTCAGTTTGTATTTATTAAGTATACAGGAAAGTGGGTTAATTGCTAAGCAGAATAACAATGGTGAGAGGGAGTCACCCTGGAAAATTCCACGCCTAACATAAATCGGTTCCGTGGTAACCGAATCATGTGATCCACGGGCTGTCATGATCACCCTCCATAGTGGCATAGCCAACTGAAGGAATCTTTTAATTATTAATGGACATTTATAGACATCAAGCACTTTAAGAAGCCATTCGTGAGATACACTGTCGAAGGCTTTTTGATAGTCAATCCATGCCATACTCAGGTTTTTTTGAGCTTGATGTGCATCCTCCAATATGGCCTTATTAACCATTAGATGGCCTTTACATCCCCTCGTACCACGGCGACATCCCCTTTGCTCCACCGCCATTATGTTATTCTTATCGCAATGGTTATACAATACGTTGGCCAATATGGAAGTAAGTAATTTGTACATACTAGGTAAACATGCTATTGGTCTCCAGTTCTTTGGGTTTTCGGTGTTTTCATTTTTGGGTATTAATATAACTTGTCCCGTAACGAACCATTCTTCCATTATTTCTGTACCTGAAACTATCTTAGTGAATAATGAAGCTATGTATTTATGAACACTGGTTAGGTATTTTAAATAATAATTTTGTATTTTATCCATTCCAGGTGATTTCCAATTTAACAGTTTTCTGATAGCAAATTTTACTTGGTCTTCAGTTATCTCTTGTGTATCTTCTCTGTGTATTTCACTTGACAGCATTTCTACTTCTTTTATCCAATTAGCATTCAAATTGTACTGCGTTTGGTTTGATAAAATTGATTTCCAAAATACCTCCACTTCTCCTTTACTCGGTATTTTAATGTCTTTGTTGTTACTACACCCTAAACTTCTGTAGAATCTATGCTCGTTTTCATTAAATAATCTATTCTGAGCTTTTCTAGTGTTAATGTCTTCATATCTCTTTATTCTACCTGCTAAAGCTTTAACTTTTTGCCTAATAGTTTCTGTTATATTATTGCGATCATTATCATTCCGAATGCTGTATTTGGTATATAATTTTTCTTTTATTTTCATCATCCTGCGTGTTTTGATTCCCTTTTCAATTTCTATTAATTGTCCTAGTTCCTTCCTAAATATATCTATTTTAGTTTGTATTCTTTTTTTCCATGGTGGATCACATTTTGTTTTTATAATATTATTAGTGATATAAGGTTTTTGATTGTTGTTTAATATAAGAGTTTTAGCTGCGGCGTATATTATATTATTTATCTCGCGTAAACTATTATTAGTAATTAAAAGATTAGGTAAATAATTATTTAATGTGTGTAGATTTTCTAAGAAAAGCCTATTGATTTTAGCTTTAGGTAGAAATACTCGATCTTCAAGTCTGGTTTCATTAGTTTCCGCTAATATTTGAAGGAAGTGCAAGATTAATGGATCTTGATCATCATTTACCACTATATTACTTGTCATCTGATCTATTGTTTCAGCTTGTTCAATGGTATGTTGTAAATTTTGTTCCGTAATGTGTGCGAATGTAGGTTGTGTATCTTGTACTACAATGTCGTTTGAATTTGAGTTATCTACGGGTGTGATACCTTCTGCTTCTTTTCGTATTCTGTTTAGTAATTCTTGTGATAGTACATTTTGCTTAATAATCCTTCGTGCTTGATTTGATAAAGTGTTTCCGTTAAACTTACGAATTTTAGGGTTATTCGGGTTTCTTTCTGTGAAAAGTTTCTGTAACCTGCCTATGTATCCTGGTCCAATTGATCTTGCTTTAAAGTAACAAAACATTAATTCTTGAAGTTCTTCTGTTGACCACTTTCTTCTTCTATCATCATGTTCTGTATTATTTGTGGTCATTGAAGATGAGCCGGCAGAGCTTGTAGGTAAGTCCGTACTCTGCAAAGCATCACCCATACCCATCCCTTCCCTTTGATCGGCTGTAATATTTTCGGGTTCCCCGACTCTCGCCCGCCTGCTCAGCAGAGAGCCGCTGACGGCCCGTACGCTGTCACGTCCAGCGTCAGCTCCAGACGTGCCCCGACGCTCACCCTCGGGCAGCGGCCCTATAATAGTACTACGTAATTGTCTCTCCATCATTGAAGGTATCTAGAGCTCCGTTGGTCATTGGTTAAGTTAATTAAAAGTCCAATGTCCGGCCCTCACGTGGCATAGATGGTCATGCGCGGATTATATTATATTATATTATATTATATTATATTATATTATATTATATTATATTATATTATATTATATTATATTAAACGACTAGTGTGGGAGCGAAGTGCAAGGTAATGGTTCTTTACTAGTTTTTTAAAAACCGGTAGGGATGGAGCGCGTTTGACTGCCAATGGGAGTTCATTCCATAAACGAACGGCCTGTACAGTAAAAGACTTGTTCATAAATTTACTCCACTCGAGAATTCGTTCGAGATCTGCATTAATGACATTGATAGCATTGGGGAGATCGTTGGGACAAGCTTTAGTATATATTTGATGATCTGCATAAAGGTGGTAGGAAGAAGTTAAATTATTAGATATTGAGTTTATAAAAACTGCAAAAAGTAAAGGAGACAAAACGCCTCCCTGCGGCACACCAACACATACGTTACACTATGATGATAATGTATCATCGATGCGTATACGTTGCTGGCGCCCAGACAGGTAACTTCGAAACCAACCAATCGCTGTTGGAGATACGTTAAGAGAGTGCATTATATCAAGTAGGACATCATGGTCAACGGTATTAAAGGCATTACTGAGATCTAATAAACAAAGAACAGTTACTTCGCCGCGTTCCATTCCTAATCGGATGTCATCGGTAATGTTCACCAATGCTGTGATAGTACTGTGTCTAGGTCGAAATCCTGACTATAAAGGATTAAAGAGAGAATTAGCACAAAGAAAGCTGTTGAACTGGATGTAAACAAGGCGTTCAAGGACTTTTGATAAGAAGGGCAGTAAAGAGATGGGACGATATTCAGAAAAGGACGAAGGATTAATTTTCTTTGGGATAGGAATAACTTCAGCATTTTTCCAACTTACTTACTTACTTACTTATCGTCACGCACAATCCCTAACGGGGTAGCCAGAGAGAACAGATCGCCAAGTGTCACGATCCTTACATACCTCTTTCGCTTCTTTCAGGTTCATTAACTTCTTCATACATGCACGTCTAGGTATCCGAGTACTCTTGACCCTCCCCTCTTCGAGCAATTTGCTCACATGGTCTTCGAAAGTTAGTCTCGGTCTACCTCGACACCTTTTAATATTTACTTTCGCTCTATATATTTTCTTCACCATTCGGTCTTCACTCATTCGTTCAACGTGTCCAAACCATTGGAGTACGCCCCTATCAATTTTTGTGATAAGGTCATCTTTCAATCCTGCCATATTGCGAATCTCTTCGTTTCGCTTTCGGTCGGCTATGGTAACGCCACACATTTTACGAAGAGATCGCATCTCCACTGCATTCAACTTGCTTTTATGCTTCTTCTGGCATACCCAGGTTTCGCTGCCATATAACAAAGTCGGTACCAACACTGCGTTATGTATTGCAAGGCGTGCACTCTTCACCACGCCTTGCCTTTTTATTAATGCATTCAGGGCACCATTGACTTTGTTTCCGGCAGCGACACGCCTATCCACATCTAAATCACATCTTCCATCCCGGCTGAAAGCACTCCCCAAGTATACAATTTCATTTACCTGTTCTAGACATATTTCCAAGATAATGGAAAACTACTTGTAGAAATGGAGAAGTTAAGGATATGACAAATAATAGGAAGAATAATATCAAGAATAGGAACAATCATATTACCACTGACACAATCACTTCCCACTGCATTGGAAGTAATAGATAAAACGCTCTTCTCAACGCCGCAAGCAGTGAATGGTTTAAAAATAAAAGAGGAGTGATTGGGAGTGGGAATAGTTGAAAGAAATGTTAGTGTATTAGCCTTAGCAGTACTATCTAAGCAGGATGAAGAAGAGAAATGTTTATTTAAAAGATTAACGTTTAAATCATTTGTCGTTGGACTATTCTTAGATTTCCCAACACCCAATGATCTAAGAAATTTCCAGACCTCTGCTGTATCCCCATTTTCAACTGACTTATGAATATGAAGGCGTTGAGCATCCCTACACACCTTATTGCAGTGATTGCGAATGTTTATATACTTTTCCCTATTAAACGCATTTGGGTTACGTTTATACTTAGCCTTAGCTATCGCTTTTTTATTAATAATATGTTTAATATCATCGGTAAGCCAAGGTGATGGACGATGTTTAATTTTGACTACGCATGTAGTGGTAGGTGCATGAACATCATAGATTTTTATAAGGGCTGAAGTAAAGATTGAAACTTTACTATCTAGGTTATCTGCGTTAAAAAGATTTAACCAGTCCCAAAGTAGCGCATCCTTTCGAAGACTGTCTATATCCATGCCACCAAAATTAAGCTGCCGTAGAATTTTTGGTTTGAATTTGGGAGATCGGATATTATAGGATAGAAAGATAAGGTCATGATAGGATAAAGCATCGGCCGCATATTGGCCGTGCTTCGTGACAAAGTTGCAAGAGGAAACTAAAATAAGGTCAAGGAGAGAGGGATTCGAGTTTGGAAAATGATGCGTGGCATTTAGTGGTAAAATAGAGAGATTACTAGAATATACGATTGACTGAAGAGAAGCCCTGGTATCTTGTTTAAGGAGGCGCGTGTTAAAATCACCCATAATAATCGTGTGTGAATAGGAGGGAGTAAGCTTATCAATGATGTTTTTAAATGAGTTAAAGAAGTCAATACGCATAGAAGGGCAGTAATAAACACCAAGAAGAACTTTTGAGTGTGATAGTGTGACTTCAATGAAATGATGCTCACCGGCATTTAGCGGCGGTGGTTGTGCAGACATATCGACAATAGTGAAAGGAATGTGTGAACGTAGATAAATGGCAACACCTCCACCGCCACCTACTAAGCGATCGTTTCGAATTAATTGGAAGCCAGGAAGATTGTAACAGGTGGAGGGAAGGTATAGCTTCAGCCACGATTCAGAAATAAGAACAGCATGTATATGATTACAATTAAAAGTCGTCAGCATATCGGGGAAGTGGGCCGGAATGCTCTGTGCATTTATATGAACAACGTTGAAGTTGTTAGGGACATCAGAAAACTGCGAGACAAGAAACTCTGAGAGATGGATGAAGGTAGAACTGTCACTATCACTTACCATAGGACCAAAACTGTCATCATTGGCATTGAAAAACATCTCACTTACGCCAATTATATCGTTAATAGCCATTACAATATATATATATATATATATATATATATATATATATATATATATATATATATATATATATATATATATATATATATATATATATATACTTAATATATATTTAAATTAAATGTCTAAGTTATTAAAATAAAATTAACTACTAAATTAAACGTAGTTCTTACAGCAAGGCAATCGTGTCCACCCACCAATCGAGTGTTATTACAAATTATAACATAACTAAGAACAAAAAACAAAAACAAAAACTCAGTTCAAAATCACATAATATAGAAAAAAAAAACACAAATTGGTAATACCGAATAATACACAAATACACTACTTACAAACGTTTGTAGTATTAAATCTAAGGTAGCAGAATTAATAAAGTTGTCAGTGTTCATATTACAGCTTTTGGCTGAAAGACTGGTAGCCGATGTGACCATAACTTACTAAAATAACCTCTCAACTGTGAGAAACTCAAAATGAAATATGTCATGTCTGTGTGGCTGAAATCAGCCACATCACAGACTTGAGTTATTTTTGGCTTTAATTTTTTAAAAATTGTAATATCTTCAGTTCTTTTTTAAATTAAGGTTTTATTTTCTTTATCCATTACTCAGAAGTAGTTTCTGTTCCTATTTCTTTAAATCATATCAACTGCAATATTATAATAAATTTGTTATACTACATCTAAGTTAGGGCACTTATATTCATATTTATTTCTATGTTAAAAATAAAATATAAAGAAATGTTTCATAATAATAATCATTTAATTACATCAACTGTACATATTTTAACAGATTTATTACAAAAAAGCAATCCACTTCATACAATTATTTTCAGCAAAACAATGTTTAAAACTTTCATTCTAAACCAACTACTCTGAGACTATACAAAAGTGACCTCCATAGTTTAACGTATATTTATGTAAATAAGCGCTTTGCGTGTTAAAGCTTGATGCTTACTGTAACTTGAGCTTATCAGGTAAGCAAAATCACAAGTGGTTCATGGGTATGCTCCATGGAACTAGAATAAGAGTTACACAAAAAAGGGTCCTTTTTTTTACTTAGAAATTAGTGGTTACAAGAAATCAATTTTTAAATGATTAAGTTGTTTGTTTGAACAAACTGTTATATTTTTCAAGATATACATTCAACTAGCTTTAATTTTAATTAAAAACCTTGCATAGTTTCTAAGAACTTTCATAAAATCAATGCTAACTTTTACAACACAAAAATAGTACAAAAACATCCAAAATGTGTCAAGACTAATATGGATGAGACTAAGATTGATTTGCTTTAAAATATTTTTTTAGTTTCTACTTTGTATTAATAATGAAACAATAAACAGAGTAAAAGTAAACATAAGTAAATTATTACGTTGTTCTACTGCTCTTACGGCCGAGTAGCGTAGCAGTTGGTGGTCCTGCCTCATACATCAGATGTCCCAGGTATATCCATTTGTGCCCTGAGTATCCATTTGCGTGATGAACGTAGATGTTTATACTCGGGTCATGGTTATAATATAATATGATATAATAGAATATTATTTATTCAATATAGATAACATTTAATTCCTATTGAAAGTAATCTTTTTACTTTACCACTGGTTCGATAAAAACCTCGTCCAGAAAAGACCCAGCGATAAATCCAGCTGAACTTTTTTTTTAAATAAATTTTACACTGTTAATGGTCACAAAATATTTACAAAATTTAGTTTAGAAACAGCTTGGGAGCAACCACCTCAATCCCAGGGGTTATTATCAACTTTTCTTCTTACTTATTCTAACTTAATTAATTTAATAAATAATATAATAATAATTAATTTTCTTCTAACTTATTAATTCATTTATATTATAATAAAACTTTTCATAGTTTTGTTTAATTAAATATTTAAACTTAGAAATAGAGAGACCTTGTATATTTTCTGGGACTTTGTTGTAATAGCGTATATATTGCCCCAAGAGTGTATTACTGAATCTGTGGAGTAAAGAAACTAGTATCACAAGCTTGTGTTTGTGAATTTTCACAAAGTATATATCACTTTTTTACTAAAACTACTTTTGTTTTTGTGAACACAAATTAAATTTTCGTAGATATACTGAGAGGCCAAAGGTTAATTATTTATTTATTATATGAATGCCGCATTTCCCCATAGCAAAATCACATATGAAATTATGCTATGGAAATAACTGAAATAAACTAATCTAGCTGTCTCGATACTAGTAATCCCTAATCACCCCCCTCCCCAGTTCACTGTATACATACACCATGGGACCATACAGTTGGTGTGTTTTATCTGGGGATTTATTTATTATTTACTTCCCCTTCAATTAGTGGCATTAACTTGCGAGTATTTAGTCGGTTATTAAATATTGACCTTAAATGCTATGTCTGAAATCAGTGTCACTGTTCAGTGTCCCTGTAAAGTTTTGTGTGGTAAGGCTCGAAGCACGAGAAAACGCAAAGTGGCTCATTGCACCCTTTGCAGTACGTTGTGACACGCTTTCCGCACTCAGCGCAATTGCGACGATAGCGGTTGCACTTATTAGCTTTCTCCGTCACAACGTACTGTAGCGGATAGTGCACGAAACCTTGTGTATTATTGTCTGTTCCGCTGTGTGTAATATGGGCCGAAGGCCTAGGTTGTAACGTAGTGTGACGCGACAATAACTGAACTACCAAAGTCTTACGAAAACTTCGGTGATTCGCTAATTGTTGAGACTTGTGTATTATGTAGGCATTTAAGATACTTACATTTAATAGCCGTCTAAATAATTTTTTATACCACACTTGCGTTCGCTTCCTTTCAAGGGGGAACATGGCTAGCATCTGATCTTTACGATCGACACCACCCATGCAAATGTTGTAATCATGGATTACGGTAGGTTTTAATGTATCACCGCACTTCATGGTTGCTAGTCCATGGTATGTCGAAATAAGTGCTACGCGATTCTTATCCCGCCATACCATGAGATCCACATCCCCTGAAGTGCAGCCACTCACCTGACCGACAGCCATATTTTGCTTAGTAAGTGTCGTTAGTTCGACGGGAACAAACTGACGATTTGTGCGTAACGTCCCCACGCAGTCAAACCCACGACACTTTAACTCCCGCGCGAGCGCAGGTGCGTTATAAAAGTTGTCCATCCATATGCAGTGGCCTTTGTGCTCAAGACCAGTTAACAGTCTGAGAACAATGGATGGAATAACACCAGAAACTGGACTATCGTCTTGTGGTTTGGGATCTTCGTGTCCTGCGTGGACTTCGAAGCGCCACAAATAGCCAGACTTGGACTCGCATACTTCGTATGTTTTAATTCCCACTGCCGCTGATTTATTTTTGATAAATTGATTTATATCTAACCAGCCCTTCCACATCGTCAAGCTCTCATCTATTGCAATATTTCGGTCCAGATTATATAGCTTAGAGAATTTAAAATTTAAATGTCCCAGAATGGGCTGTATTTTAAAAAGTTTTGCCTGCGCACGGGTCATTAATGCAGGGTTGCATGCGGCGTTGTTTGTGAAATGAAGACACCTGCTCAACAGTATAAAGCGATCAAAACGCATCGCTGTGGTGAATTCTGGAGTACAGAAAATATCTTTACTATAATTCCAATACTCCTCTATACGTGTTTTAACCACAATTCCGGTCGCTTGAACTATGGCAAAAAACACGTACAATTCATCCACAGTGGTATCGTACCATTTTGTGATGCGGCTATTGGGGTGCAAAGTCCCTGTTTGCATCATGATCGCTGCTAACTGTTGAGCGTAGCGGTTTGTCTCCACAACGATTTTCTCCATAATCTCCCGGTCCCAAATTGCAACGAATGCTTCATATGGACTGGTATATTGGGCAGTGGGTCCACAATTAATTGAACAGAACATTTCTCTCCTCTGCTCTGGTTCAATTTGAGGCTGCGGGAATGCTCTCCACTGAAAATCATATTTGTTGCAGGGCACAAGCAGCTCCTCATGTGGTTGTATTACAGGGGCCGGTGCTGGGCCTGCTGGTTGCTCCACAAGCGGTGTGATTATTGTTGGGGCAGGTGTTAAGCCAGTGGACTGTTTCACATGTGGTGGTCTTAATGGGATGGGTGCTGCAGATCCCGAGGTAGAGGCTAACGGAGGCCATGCAAAATTGAGCTCCGCCGATGCATTTCCCACCTCTTCGTTGTCCTCGAGAAACATTCTTATTGATCTCGGGATAAGCATAGTGGGAGAGCCCTCTTCCTGGTCATCCTCCCCATCGCTTTCTTCTTCTTCACTGCCTATTAAAAACATTAAGGAAATGAACGATAGAAAGTTAAGTTGGCAAGATGTTGGTGCAGATGAAAATGAAATAAATTAACGAACCATATTGAAGGCACTCCGAAATTTCATGGTCCCGTAGAAGTCGACTATAAATCCTACAACAAAATTATTAACATTAATTATAACAGTACAGAACAATAATATATTTGCGGTAATTGAATATTTTACTAAATATACTTACAAAGAACGCTTGCAACCTCTACTCACTACTGGGGCCCTTGCCGTGGATGTTGCATTTCCGTGGAAGCTCCTTCCTGCAGTCCGAGGCGTGAATGTTCCACTTCCACTACACTCTACGTACCTAAAAAAAACATGAATACCGTAATACCACAGATAGATACCGACAACATTAAAATTTATTACACTTACATTGCCGGTGAAGGGACCTCCAAGTACTCTGACGCAGTAGGCGTCGATGACTCAAACACTGGGACCACCAGAGAGGGTGCTGGCGAGACCATTTCAAACGGCGCTGGAGATGGTGCCGTTGAAGCATGTACCGCATCAGGACTCTGTCTGAATTATAAATTTGGATAAGAAAAAGGAACAAAGATTAGAAATATTTAAAATATATAAACAATAATAAGTGCTCACATATGTGGCGAAGATGGCCCAGCATCATTCACCTCAACAGAATGTGGATGTTGATGGCTTAACTCGAACAATGATGAATTTATGTTGAAGCTAAAAAATTAAAATACATTTAGTCAATTCTACATAAAATCATTATCTATAGTTCAATTAAGAAACAACAATAAAAATACATACACTGATGTTGGGGGCAAAGAGCGCTTTCTTTTAGCGTGTAAAGGACGCTCCAACCCATACCCTTGCTGTACTTCTTCTATCATCGCGCTAAATAGGCTAAAATAGTAATAATTTCCTGTAATTAGTATATACAAAAATTCATCAGTATAGAAGATCTTAGAACGTAAGTAAAAAGGTAATGATTACGGTTCTGAGACGGAAGGTCTTGACATGCCCCTTCCAACTCCAGTAAAAAGCGCGCTGCGTTCAACTCGCGCTGCGCGCCCGCCTCGTATCGCTGGTCCACCTCGCATTGTGCTCACACCATATGCTATACTCGTAACAAGTGGCGCGTCCACATCAAGCGCCACACCTGCCGTGCCACCACGTGTGCGTACGCCACCACGTGTGCGTACGCCACCACGTGTGCGTACGCCACCACGTGTGCGAACACCACCGCGTGTGCGTGCACTAATACGTGAACGACTGCCACCTCGTGTATGGACCATGCCACTGACACTCCTCTGACTGTATAAACGACAGTACCAACATGCAAAAGAAAAAGAAAATAAGCCAAGAAAACACAAGAACATTTTTTTAAAAATAAAAAGCACTTTATCTAGGTGGAATTTCGATCTCGGCAAGCGACTTAATCTGTTTATAACGAAAAGGCAGCATATTAAACCCATACAGAGCGGTGCCGCGATTCCCAGCAGTCGCTGCCGAACAGTAGCTGCCAAGATCTTTAGGTCAGAAAAAAGATTAAATATCTGCAATTTATTTCGGAAAATATAAGATGCGAAAATACTTTACTTTTCAAATCCTAATGCCTAGTGAATGTTCCAGTCCAGTACAAAAAAGTAGACTAAAGTACCAGAAAAGTTAATAATTTGAAATACATGTATTTAAAATGCAAATACCTATTACCTATTTTTATTTTGCATTTTAAATAAAAATAGTCTTTGTAATATTCAAAATGGTCTTACATACCGACATCGTAAGTCAAACTGGTTGTAAGTATTTTTCTATATTTCAAACAACACAATTAATCACTGATCTCTCAACAAATCGATTAGAAATGTATTTAAAAAAGTGTTTTTTTTTTTTAAAAATGCGTATTTTGAATTTTTTACTTAAATACTTTAATTCAAAACTATTATATATATTTTACATGAAATTAAAATATTATCAAATAATTAGCATTTTGAATTTTTAAATACTTCTAATAAACCATTTTTCCCATTACTGCCAAAGGCTTATCCATATTCTCCATCGTTACCAAAACAAATGTCAAACCTAGTCTGTGAAGTTGGAGGATATCAGCCACTTAACGACTGTTACATACTTTTGAAGCAATTTCTCACTTTTTACATCAAAGTATACTTTGTGCTTTCGTATTTAGCTTAAATATTAGTTTCACAATATATTGCACAAAATATATTGACACAGAAAGCAATTAAGTCACTTAAAAAGTAAAAACTTGCGACATTACGGTGGTCATTCCTAGGACTGAGTCGAATTCAGTTACAAAATTTTTAATGAAAATTGCCAACAAGCCTCGAAAAGTAGATAAATAATTAAAGATAACTTACCGCTCCATTGTATTTTCCATGATATCCGATATAATAACTTGTAATTCACAATTTTAATAGCAAAATTACCACACGTCTATTCAACGAAATCAACGGAACTTCAATGACAAGTTTCTTTTAATTTTTTCTATAGACGTTGCTAGTAGTGACGTATGTTATACAGCAAAGTTCATAACGAACATAGTCACGGCCTTATTCCACAGAGAAAGATAAAGAAATAAACGAATTTAGCCGCGAAATGCGACCGTGTAGTAATGGCAGAAATCAGCCAGCTCACAGACGCGCCTTATTTTTTACTGGCTGAAATCAGCCACCTCACAGACGAGAGGTTATATATTTAATAATCTGTGAAAAAGAAAGCAGCCGCTGTCACTGTCCGCCATAGATTACTGTATATAATACATGGAGGCCACACTTGGAACAACAGCTTGAGTCAAATACCTACGTATCTTTATCTCACTCTCTGTGGTCTGACTTCTCTTTTTAGTGTGGAATACAGTATTGCTATGTTTTTATTTAAATCTCCTGGTAAATTCTTAGAAATAGTGTCCACACTAACCAAATCGAAAGTTAAGCTCTATAAAACAATGTACCAATAAATAAATAGTTGAACTACGATTAGTTACACTAAAAATTCCAAAATTGAAGGTCTCCTATGCATTTTTGGGTTAACGAATCAGTGAATTACAATCCCATTTCCTAAGAGTCCGGTAATGTGGCAACATTAGCCCTATATGTCAACATAAATTTGACAAATATGGCGGTTGTTTACTTAGCAGTTCACAGCGTTGTTTGAGATATATAAAGTTAATTATTGTTATAATTCAAGAAATGATGCAAACTAAAATGCAAAAAAATGTGTCCAGGAGGTGATATAAGATTTCATGCGTAAGTGTTTAAATAGTGACTTCTGGCATTGAATACTTGTAAACATACTTCTTTGTATTTTCACTTAATTTTTTGCTGAAACTTTTTACCAGAGTTCTAAACATATTAGTAAATCATAACTTTATCAAAATCAAATAGCTTTACATTGAATTTAATTGACTTTGAACAATTTTATTGTTTTTGTTTAAAAGAAATCGCACTGAAGTAGTGTGACCATATTAAGGATGTATTTGAGACTTTCCGTGTCCTTAACTAATTATATGTACATGTTTCTTATTATGTTACCGGAAATGCATGAAATTTAGGAATTATATACAATTCCTATGTATTCTATATAATGACGGATTTCATAGATTTCATAATATTAAATTATTAATTAGTAACATAATAATATATTCTTTTTATTTAGTTTTTTTAGGCAAATAATTTACTTTTTATTTAGTTTTTGTTTCTCATTATTCTGATACTTTACTAACGTTTACAATAATTACGAATATTTTTTTTAGATTTCCTAAAAACAGTACTCGGAGAAATTTGTGGTTATCCATTGTACCATTGAAAATGAAGTATTATGAAAGTGCAAGGATTTGCAATTTGCATTTTCAAGAATCAGATTATGATTCAACAACAAGGCGCTTAAAATCAACAGCAGTTCCTACTGTTATAATAAATCAAGAAACAGTATCACCAGGCAAGGTAAAAATTTAATATAATTTAATTATCTAATTTATCGTAATATATATTTAGAAATGTAGTCGTTTAAATGTATGATATAAAGCAACATTTTGTAAAATATGTTATCATTTGCAGACAACAAGTGCATTACATGAAGAGTCTATTGTGCAAATAGCTGCTCTGGCTGTACCAAGCACTAGTTCTGACATTTATGAAAGTAGTTCTGCACTTAAGGAAATTGGAGTGAAACATACTGCCTGTTATATTGAAGACCAACTAGTAAAAAACAATGTCAAAAAATTCTTGAAAATTTATGCAATCTTAACAAGTTACCTGTAAGTTTCCTTTTCCTTTATTACTAAATACATAACTTTTCTTGTATTTATTATGACTTTAATATTACATTACATAATATATTATATAGCTTAAAACACATACATATTTAAACTCTTTAGTGCCAATCGCAGTGTGGTAACCGTCACTACGACAATAAGCATGAAGCTTCTTGTTTGATGCTACATTTATGCATGCTCATGAAGGCCCGCTCCGGAGTATCATTTCTGTCTACTAATGGTCTAATAAACTATTACGTGATGTAAATTTGTACTGACATTATGATGTAGAAGAGTTATATGATCCTTTTTTTTTTGTTTTTTTGAGTTCTCTAATCTCCGGAACTATACCAGTCAGATTTGAAAATATTTTTTTGCATTTTTAAAACCAATTCTTCAGGAAGATTATCTAACATCACGCTACGACCCTTATGAGTGGAGCAATACGATGCAAAAATAACCGATTTCACAAAGTTTTCTTGTTTTCTTAGGTCAGCAGTGAAGACGACGATCCCGCGAAGATAGATAGGGGCGTGCAAGTGAAAATAAAGTCTAGTAAATAAGAAATACTTGAGAAGAAAACTAAGATTCTTAAGCAAAAAGCGGCGCGCCACACTAAAAAAATTCAGGATATGTCTTCTTTAAAATGGCTTTGAGACAACACACGTCGTCGATTTCAATAAACAGAAAAGTTTATTTAATTCTCGCGAAGAACCAGAATATTAACAAGACGTTGAAAATATGTTTCAAAATTTAGAAAAGATTCATGCTAGTCCATACCAGGAAAATATATTATATTATATAACTGGCTACATTATAAAACAAATTCTTACCCGCATTTCTTGTGAACATTGTATAATGCGTTAGTAGCACTTAACTATGTGTCAACAGATCATTCATATCATATGATTGTAAATAAATTTAATTCATTTACGACGTTTGTGAACCGAGGCAAACTTTATTTTCCTTCGGTAGCAGCTTACAAAATTGTAAAATATTGTGACCAAGTTTTCCAATGAGCTAATTTGATGGGCCAACTTAGAGCCAATAACATTGAAAACAAATTAATTAATGTCGTGTCACAACATTTTACTCCTCTGTTGCAGGAAATGTTTAACCACCCGATCACGGACTCAATTAATTGTAATGATTTGCATGAAACTATGATAGTTAAGAAAATAGCTAATTCATTTTTTAATATGCGTATACGTGCTCACTTAAAGAGTCATACAGAAAATATACTTAGTGATTTATGTGGTAAGAGACAGAAACTACACAGAGCAATGATATTTAGTCATGTATAATAGACAATATTCAATAAATGATTTTAATATGGAAAATGTTTTTTTTTTTTTTTTGAGGTTTTTTTTATATATTACCGTTCCTATTATAGTACATATGTTACTAAATATCTATGAAAACCGTCATTATATAGAATTCCTAAGAATTGTAGATAATTCTTAAAATGAACAGGATGTATATGATGTGATACTATATTCCACGTATTATACACATTTCAGCTCAGAGCAGCCTGACACTGATGGGTAAGGTCAGAAGTCTAAGGCAGGAGCTCCGCTAAGCTCTTTTAGTCTTCATGGTTTTTTTTTTAAATAATTGTCCAAAAATAGATTTATAGTCTGTCTGAACAGTAAATCAGGTATATTTTGCCCAATTCATGGAACACCCGGAGTGTTATAATAAATTTTAATTTTATATTTCGTTGGTACCGTTTAGGATTGGATACAATAACTAGAAAATACATTATCGAAATGGTAGTTATAAAATATTCTCTGATATATTTATTTTCCACATTTTCTAAATAGGCTCGGCATTATACGGGTTGTAACGGAAATGCGTGGTCATATTTTAAATACCGGTTCTGCCCATGGAAATGAAAACCTTTCTTCATAAAACCAGTCAATTCCCAAAAATTGTACAAAAATATATTATCTATATAGGCTAGATCTTAGTAGTAAACAGAGATGTAGATATTTAAAATAAACCACTTAATGTAATGCAACCTACTTATAGCGATATCCTGGGAAAAATAAAATAAAGGTTACCTACTTAGAAAGAGAGGGTCTGCCCACAGAGAGCGAGATAGTAATACATAGGTTAAGCTTCAAGTAGGTATTCGGAGTGTGGTCTCCATCCTTATCTATAACTTCAGGATATAATATGTCTGCATATTTATTAATCTATGTGACTGCCACGGTGTTGTTGAAAAAGTATATTATACACAAAGGACACAAAGACTATTAGTATTGTAAACATATTATTATATACATTTACTTTTACGTGCACAAGATTGAAAGAGTACTAATTAATAAACTATAATACTAATTAAAAATAATAATAAATAAGAAAACTAATTAAAAATGTATATAAAACAATTTCTACACGTAATAGGGTCAATGTAACAGTCAATTCATGATGTGCTAAGGTTTAGAATAAAATAATTTACCTAGTTTCAAATAGTGTAAAATAATTGCAGCGGAACTTATCTAAATTGTAATTTAAAAGAATCATTGCATAAGTTACGTTAAAGTAGGGATAAAGAAATCAAGCATGCATAATCATTTCTTAACTGCGCCCCCTCTCATGGTCTTTGTTGTTGCTGGCTTCTTTTCAGTCACTTTAGCTGAAGCATCTGGGCACTGATCTAACTTATGAACTTCGCTCACTGTAAGAATTCGAAGACGAGAGCCGTTAGGCCTGAGAATATAAACAGATCCATCCTTAGTCCAGCAACTAGAAATTCCGAGCTTATCTCGTGCAGCCATGAAAGCATCGTGTCTTGATTTAATTAGAAATTCGGAAACTGTGACACCTGATCCCTTAAGCAGAGTCTTGGAATACCAGACTTTATTCCGTAATATGATATTTTTGAACTTTACAAGAATAGGTCGTGGTCTGTTTGCGGTAGCATGACGGCCCATTCGATGGCACCTTCGCATATCACTGGTTGAGCAGTCACTTATCTTCAGTTGTTCATTGAGAACCCTTGTAACTACCAGAGCAGTATCTTCTTTAGAGTTCTCTGGTACACCATGAAATAGAAGCATTTTTCTACGACTTCTTACTTCTAACTGATCGACAGTATGGGCCACGAGCTCCATTTGCTGTTGTAGACTGCTCAGTGCTTGGACCACAAAAGCCTTGAACGAAGTGAACTCCGCAGCAAGTGATGCAGTGTTGGACGTTGAATGAGGAGATTTACGTAACTCATCTTCGGAGTTCGTCATTCTCTTATGGAAAACCTCCATAAGTTCGGTCATGCTATCCTTAATTGAAGACTCCATTTACGTAGTAAAACACTGATGTTGGATAGAAAATACAAGATTGTGCCAGTGCTGACATATGCTGTTATGTGCTAGGTTATGAACTTGAAAAAACACTCATGAGGTGGGTGGTACTAGTTATTCATTATATAAAAACATAAAAATGAGACAAATTACACAAAAACCATTAAACTTTAAAATCTAAATAAGAACAAGATTTAAGCGTGTTGTTTAGCCAACTACCCACGACGAAAAAATATATATATAATATAACTGCAGCATGGCTCTACCGCGTAATTCTACCCTATAAAAAATCCCTATCTTATAAAAAAAATTAACAGATTACTAACACACTGTAATATTTTGTAACTTAAAATTAGGTATTAAACATGGTAGAGTCATTGATTAAAACTACTTTTACACGAGGGGACTCCCCCCCCCCCCCCCGTGACCATGTGTGCTGGAAAGCGTCCGAGATGTGGGGAATTAAAAATAAAGGTAATTGAAAGTAAAATAAACGCGATAAAATCCGTAAAAATAGTTTTAATCAATGTGTAGTGTTCGCTTAAATATAAGAAATCATTATGGTAGAGTCATGATATAGCTTCGTGTTGTCGTCTATAATGCCCCGGGGGACAATGCAGGTATCGGGCCTCGGGGTAGCCCCCATTACCCGGGTATTCCTCATATCCCATAGCTATGGGACAGTCCTTTTAGCCTATTTTAGGCTAGATAGCATTGGACGGATTTTTCCGTGATGGTAGAAAATATTTTTCCGTAGTTATCCAACTACGGAAAAAGGAGGTTATCTGATTAAGTCTGAGTTGGCCTTTCAGCGGCATTGTGGGTTGTTACTCAACTCTCTAATCACATATAGAGAGGAGTTCTCTTGGAAGAGGTCACCCGTCCGGTGGCCGAGTGTGCAACGGCGCAAAGCCGTTGAGGTGTTCATGTGGCCCGTTATCGGCGCGGTCGAACATGCCGCGCGCTAGCCGGGCCACGAAGTCGGTGATGCTCTCGACCTTCAAGTCGGCCGCTATTACGTCATTCCGGACGTAGCGACCTGCTCCGACGATCGTCCTTAGTGTCAGGTTCTGCTGGGCCTGCAGTCGCCGCCTCAGAGGGTCGCTCAGAAGTGCGTACCAGGCCGGAGCAGCGTAGGTGATGATAGTCCAGATATACATCTTGTATATCCGGAGCTTGGTTCTTGTTGGCAGCTTGGATGCCAGGACCGGCAAGAGCGTCGCCCGCGCACATCGAGCCCTGCGGACGACGAAGTCGACGTGCGCTGCACCCAAGGTAGGTTACGGCCTTCTGGTACGCAATCTTCTGGCCGTTGAGGGTCAGCGGAGGTGGAAATTTCCTGAGACGGCGAGTGAGCAGAGCCAACTTTGACGACCATCCTCCACTCGTCCAGCCATGGTGGCAGCAGGTCCAGCAGACGCTGCATCTTGGCAGTGGCTATGTTGGCTCTTCTGGACGAGGTGAAATAGGCGCTATCGTCCGCATATAGCGCCAGCTCAACGTCGTCCTCCCACTCTTTAAGCCTGCCTGCCAGTGTAGGTATATCATTGGTACAGGACTGGAGACAAACAGCTGCCCTGTGGGACGCCGGCTCTGATGGTGCTTGTTGCGGACTCGGCGTCCTCTACGCAGACGTAGAACTTCCTGTCTTCCAGGAAAGACGCCATTAACCGTAATATAGCAGGAGGTACACTGGTCTGTTCTTCCAGCTTGTATAATAATCCTATGTGCCACACCCGGTCGAACGCCTTCTCGATGTCGAGAAAGACGCCCAACGATATGCGGCCACGATTGTACTCAGCCGCAAGCAGGTGCAGCACTCTGGTCAGTTGTGTAACTGTGGAGTGACCCCTCCTGAATCCGTGCTGCTCCGCCCGAAGTTGGATGCACGGACGGAGACGTCTTAGCAGCAATCTTTCAAACAGTTTAGCTATATGCGGTAATAGCGTGATCGGCCTGTAGCTGGCAGCTCTACGCCTGTCGTTCCCGGGTTTCGGCAAGACGATCACTTTGCCTTTTTTCCAGTCCTCCGGGAAGTGGGATGTCCGCAGTATCCCATTGTAGAGTCGACCAAGCTCTACTAGGACTCTATTGGGCAGCTGTCGGAGTGCAGCGTTGGTAATCTCATCGTGCCCCGCCGCCTTCCTCGGTTGCAGGCAGGTTACTGTCCTCCGCAGTTCAGCGGGGGAGATGAACCAATCTCCTGCAAGAGGCGGCGCAGGCGACGACAGGAACTCCTGTACGCGACTTTCCTTCCAGGCATGAAGCTCCATGAACTCCGCACTTGCTGGGTTCGGCATAAATTGCTCCTCGAAGTGCTCGACTAGGATATCCGCTCTGCCCTTGGCATCGTAGCAGCCTTTGCCCGCATTGTTGGTCAGCGGGCAAACGGGAGGTTTGGTTTTGGTAGACTGCCGGTTCAGTTTATAGAGCGACGCATCATACTCGTCCGCCTTCTGGATGCGCCGATCCCAGGCCTCCCCTCTGAAGGCCTGGACTGCAACCGACAGTTCCTCCGTTAAGGTGTTCAGCTGTGTCTTTAATCTGGGACAGCGAGTACGCGCCCAGAGCTTTCTCAGCGCTCTTTTGCGCTTGATCTGCACGCTTATCTCACACGGCAGATCGTCTCGCCTTGCTGTAATCGGGACGATCGTAGAAGCCGCGTGGAGGGCCTCCTTGATATTGTTGGTAATTCTAGTAGCAGCGGCCTCTACGTCGTCCGCTGTGCTTATAGGTTGATGTGCTGGAGGTCTCTGCTGGAGGTGTTGACAGTAGAGCCTCCAGTCGACACGGGTTTTAAACGCTCTGGGCGGCGTAGTCACTGCCTTTAGGCCAAGGGTTATCAGTAACGGGAGGTGCTGTGAAGGGAGGCCGTACAGCACTTCTACCACTATCGGATAGTTGACGTTCCTAGTGAGCACGATGTCTAATACATCCGGGTGCCTCCGTGAGTCGGTAGGAACGTGTTTTGGTTCCTCGGGACCTAAAACGTCATACAGGTTCTTTTCTGCATCTTCATATAGTTCAAGACCCGGCGGGGTGATCACTCTGGACCCCCACGCCGGGTGTTTAGCGTTCAGGTCCCCGGAGATGATCGTGGGTGTTTCACCTTCCATCACCGTCCGGATGTCTGAGGAGCAGAATGGAGTCCCTGGTGGGCGGTATGCTGCGTAGATCCTAAGTTCCTCGCCCGCCGCCTCCATTCTTATACCGATAGAGCGCATTGTCTGGTAAGATGGTAGTTCCAGCTCTTGATGGACGATGTCCCTCCTCACTAGAACCGCCGTCCCTCTGTAGGCGGCCCCTTGAGAAGTGACCTCGTCCCTTCTGTAAATATGGAAGTTCGGCAGCTTTATGTGCGTCTTTGGCTTTAATTTTGTTTCGCCCAGCAGTATGATATGTATGTCCGGTTGCTGGGCGACTGTGCGGAGTTCATGCAGCTTCTGCTGTACTCCGTCCGGGTTCCAGTACATGAGGCGCAGGTTACTCACCTCCGTAATGCCTGGCCAGGAGGTTTGCCAGCGCCTTCATAATCGCTGTAACTGGATCACATCAGCTGTTTCAAGGCCGGCAGTAGGTGGTCTCCTATATGAAGGCGTTGGTACTGGTCTCGGGCGTTGGTCTTCTTGCTGTCTTAGCTTCTGGGTAGAGCGCGCTCTGTGTGTCGGGCGGGCTCTCTCTTCGGGTGGAGCCCTTTCTTGCACTCTACCCACACCCTTTTTGGTGGTCTCCTGTGTAGCCTGCGCCTGTGAGGCTGCTGGTCCTGATGTCGGGGTAGAGGTAAGAGCCCGAGGAGGCTGCGACTTCTTCCTGCTTCTCTCCCGCCGCCTCTTCTTTGAGGGTTGCCGTTCTGTGGCAGGGTTGGCGGGGGGCTGCAGAGTCGCCCCGGTGGTTGCCCTTACCTCTGCGGGTTCCACCGTTTCCTTGTGTGGTACGGGTGGGGGGGCTGGTTGTCTGCCCTTCCCCGTGATGGTAGCCCACCCGTCTTTCTGGATGGTGACGGCTTTTGGGCGACTCTGGGGGATCCTTTTCGGGTCCTCCGGGAGTAACCCCGGTAAGGTAATCCCCTGCCTCCGAGCAGTCCTCCTCAGGACTGGATAGCGACAGTCATTAGCTGTATGGTTCTTGCCACAATTGGCACACGTGGGTTCCTCTTCCCTACCCCGAGGGCAAAGACTCGCTATATGCTCCCCGGCGCAGAGTACGCACTTCACCGGCCTGAAGCAGTTAGCTGAGGCGTGTCCGAAGGCCTGGCAGCGGTGGCATTGGGCCGGTCCTGCTTTCCTTTGCCAGGCCTCTATAACTACTCCTCTCATGAAGAGTAGTTCGTCAATTTCGTATAGTTTTTTGAGCTGCTCCAGGCTCAGGTGGTCAAATTGGGCAAAGTAGACACATCCTGGTCTGCCCCTTCGTGGTGGAATCGCTTTCACGTACTTGACCGGGAAGCCCTTTGTCTTTATGGCCTCCTCTATGGTACTGGTGTCTGTGCCCATTGGTAGGCCCCGGATGCCCACTTTGGTCGGTTTGTCTTCATCCGGGGTGTAGCAGTACCACGACAGGTTTGGTATCTCCTTGGAAAGTTCTACCATGTAACGTTGAACAGTCCGACATTCAATGGCACTCTGAGGTGTAAAACGTACTCCCCTCCCGAACGGATGGGCATTCAGTGGGTGGCCCAACATTCTGTTGAGCTCCTTGAAATGCCTCGTCCAATTCGGGAGGCATTCAGCCACTATGGGCGGGTATCTGGCTTTCTCC
Source organism: Parnassius smintheus behrii (assembly GCA_036936625.1). Classification (NCBI taxonomy): domain Eukaryota; kingdom Metazoa; phylum Arthropoda; class Insecta; order Lepidoptera; family Papilionidae; genus Parnassius; species Parnassius smintheus. The sequence goes on along the minus strand of JAUPFT010000030.1, from coordinate 4,910,155 downwards.
TGGTCGGCAGGCTTATCAGAAGGCGCTGCCGCCGGTTGTGGTCGCGGTACTGCTGGCGCTGTTACCATGTGGGCGTAGCTAGTAGATGGCCGTTGGCCATCATCCTGCGGACGCCCGGACGGATTTTCGGTTGTTTTCTTAGGAGACGTGGACGGCGAGTGTCCAGTCGATGTGTTGGGTGCTAAGGTCGCATAGGTTGTTGCACTCCACCCGTACGACCCTTCTCCTCCCTGCTCTAGATCGACAGCATCCATGCTGGAGTGATGTTCCTCTGATCTAGGAGGGGTGGGTTTATTCGGCGATGGCGACTTAGTTGGTGATCTCCTTATTGGTCGTTGGTCTTGTTCCTCCTCGGATGTCGAGTATTCCGAGGAGTTAGAGGATCCGAAGCATTGCCTCTTTTCCTGAAGTGATGCTGCAGTCTCAGGTGGAGTGTGCCTTCTCCACGACTTCTTAGCCTGCTGTTGTTGGGGGATCGGTTCTAGCCCAGTCGTACCTTCAGGTACGATGGGCGAGAGCGCGGTCCTCGGTGCGGGTCCTTTTCCTGGAGATAAGGGTTTCCTGGTAGGGATCTGCGAGTAGGAAGACACTACTCGAGTCCTTTCCGGATAAAAGATGTCACGGTATGCTATCGGTCTATCCAAAATACTTGTTCGGTCCGGTGGTTTCCTGGTTCTAGGTGGTGGCTCCCCCTTATCGTTGTCCTTATCGGACATGGTGAACCTACCTAATGAGTCAGTAATCTAACCTAACGGCCCTGTCTATATCCAGCCGATCGGCAGTAATGCGCGACGCGGATGGAGGATGTAACTAAGTTGGCGTAGTCACTTTGGGCGCTGCCTACCCCTTTTATAGCAAAAGGGTTGGGGGAAGTGCGGAGGTGGCACTTTGATGCGCGACTAGGCACGGTATGCACGGAACGCATAAAGTGCCAAGAATCACCTAGGGGCCGGTGACCTCGACGCCTCACGGAATCACGGGACTCAACTTCGGCGGAGTATGTCGTACCGGCGGTCATTTGCAGCCACTGATAACTACAAACAACGCACACCTAGGAGATCCTTGATATAGCTGGTTTATGGCTGCAGTACGAATAGGTGAGCTTGACCGGGGAGGGACTAAGATGACGAAGGGAGGGAGAAAGATGCGCAATAAACGAAGGAGCGTAATGTGCTATACTTAATTTTGTGTGCGACAGTGAAAAAATAGCGTCTCTATGTGTCTCGCTCAAACTCCGTAAAATTACTCGCTCCTTCTTTGTGATTAACGTCACTATATGTCTCGCTCACACTTCGTCAACTTCGCCCGTTTCACTCAAACTAGAATCTTAAGTAACGAGCTTGAGGAAAGCCTTGGAGTACACAAAAATCATTTTAGACAGTTAAGGCAAATTAATTTACAACTGGGTTTCTTTAAAAAAAATCCATAATTTAACAAATAGTTTTGCAAGTGTTATACCATTTTGGAATCCTTAGTAAATGCGCCTACTTTTAAAGTTACTTGCCAAACTCGTATAGTATATTTCCTTTCAGTACAGTCGTTTAAATTTGGGCAAGAATTAATTTTAAACACATGGTTGGGAAAAAAATTACATATCCTTCTGGACTGGAGCAGTTCAATGTAAATATTAAGCCGAAGCATTATTTATTGCATTGTTCAAGATTAAATAATAAAAAGAAAATTGAAAAAATAATTGAAATTTGTAACAACAGGAGTTAAAAGACCTTTACAGGATGTAGATTTCCTCGTTTTTTTTTATAAATGCCTGTAATTTCAAATTACATAGCTAAGATTTTTTTAATTTTTCTGTAAACTATTATGACTTAACCGATTACCCAACTATACACATAGGAAATGAACACATAGGAAATTAACAATTTTATGAGTGCCTGTGAAGAACGAATTTGGGTTGCCAGCGTACTGTGAAATTTTATAGCAAACTGCTGGCGCCTGAGCTACCAGGGCTTGTTTTGAGTCTTTGTATGGCCTACAAATAATTCCTCTATCTTAATCGTCCCGTAAACTTCCACTGCTAAACATGGAAGGATCTCTCCCGATGTAGGCAGGATTGGCCTCAGTCGTCACGTTAAGTTAAAACAATTGCGTGCATTGAGTTATCCAACACTAGAGACTAACTAGGAAGTCCGGAGGTAAGGACTCGTCATAACTAACAAAACGGAACCCAAATTCGGCACATCTAGTTCTACTAGTCAGGAGTTCCAGTTATAATCGCCGAATTAAACCTTCAGGTCACTCCATCAAGTCCAGTGGTAAGGTCTCATCATAACTAACAAAACGAACCCAAACTCGGAACGCCTAGTTCTACTAGTCTATAAGTCTGTAAGCGACAGTAGCCTAATGGCAGGGCGCGGACCGCAAACTCAAAAAGGTCGTGGGTTCGAATCCGCCATTTGACTGCTAGCGTGAACCACTCGTAACACAAGCAATTTAAGCTTACCACGAGTGGTTAAGGGGAATATTAGTAATGTTTATAGCATTGTTAATATTCTTTTTAAAAGAAAAAAAACACCTTCAGGTCACTCCATCAAGTCCGGTGGTAATGTCTCATCATAACTAACAAAACGAACCCAAACTCGGCACATCTAGTTCTACTAGTCAGGAGTTCCAGTTATAATCGCCGAATTAAACCTTCAGGTCACTCCATCAAGTCCAGTGGTAAGGTCTCATCATAACTAACAAAACGAGGTCAAACTCGGAACGCCTAGTTCTACTAGTCTAGGAGTTCCAGTTGTAATCACCGAATTACACCTTCAGGTCACTCCATCAAGTCCGGAGGTAGGTAAGGTCCAATGCGAAAATGAGAGTCTTTTACAGCCCACAGAAATTGAACTGAAGTACTTCACAGCCTCGAAAAATTGGGTATAATAAAATCAGATGTGTACCAAAGGACTAATCTTGATCACCAATGGTTAGTACAGGTCAAATAAAACCAGAGCCTAAGGGGGTAAAAGAACAAAAAACTAAGGATTTATTTAATTAATACCGAGTGAATAGTAGTAATACTAAGTGAAAAAAAAAAAGATTTTAAGTATAATATTTTTTATTTATTTACCAAAATATTTAATAAAAAAATGATAAAAATGTTATACTAGGAAATCAAAATTTAAACAAAATGTGATGTTATTTTTTTATTTAAATCGCAAGTAATCGTTGCTGTGCTGAAAAACAACTCAATTTTTAATTTAATTTTAGTTTTAGTTTTTTAACAATGATTAATGAAACTTAAGCAATATTTATCAAAGCAATCTTAAACTTAATAATAAAATTGAAATAACAACATATTTTGCCCACCAGAATTCAATAATCAAACAATTGACACTCTTAAGTATAAATAAATGATATGTAACTTCAGTTTTTTAAAATTATTGCTGATAAAACTTACACAATTAATATTTCTTTCAAAACGTAATGATCTTTTATAATAATAAAATTAAAATAACCACTAAATATACTATTGAAATAATAATTTTTGTTCCAAATTCAATGCACCCCGTGTTTAAATACCCAGTGTTTATGGATTAGTGTCCAGCTGGGAACATTGGATAAACATTTTGAAACATTGGATAAACATTTTCAGGATGAATGTCTTTAACAGCTCCTAAAGACGGTAGATCAAATAATCCTTATGAAAAATATAGTTAATTGCTTTCCACACATACTTTTTTTTTTTGATTGTGTTACCATCAAGTTATTTTCAAAAAACCTTCAGAAATATATATAACACAAAAATGTTTCTACCTATGTCCATTATAGACAATACATAAGAAACCATCCAACCAATTTTAATGAAAATGTTTGTGTGTTTGCATGGATACCTAGATAGTTTATATTTACATTTGGACCCGGTAGATGACACTGTTGTCGAGATCCATAAATCACCTGTGTTTTTGTAATCCTTACACAAACAGTTTAAAACATTTTACTTCCTCACTATTTATCATTATGTAATAACATGGATAAGCATGTTAATTTTATTATGATGTGTAAGTACTTACTAATCAACCAAAACATATTAAAACAAAGTTTTGACACCGCTCCTGTCTGTCTATCTCAGTCAATCATCAAAGTTCAAAAACTTTATTAACAAGTTTGTATAAAAAGGGTTACTATACTATAAAGGAAATCTATTATTTCGAGCCCTTTTTGTAGTATTTTTTTAAAAATACGAAAATTTTATTGCACTCATGATTTTTCATTTTAATAACCAGTTCAGTTTTTTTCTATTATGTCGGTAAAATCAAAAAATATTCTTCATATTTTATCAGTATGTATTTTTAATCTAAATATAACTTCCAAAACACACGATTTCCAAAAAAAATACCGAGAAATGCTCGGTCAGGTACTATACAATATAATATGTACAAATCTTCCTTCAATTCTATATGAATAGGGTTGCGTTCGGAACACAAGATCTAGAACACTAAAATGTACAAAAATTTACTTATCTTTTTATTTCAATGTTATCTTTATATTCCTGGTAGAATTGGCCGACGAATAAGAAAAATATAACTCAGATTGAAATAAGCTATTTATTTATAAACAATAAAGCACGGAACAGAAAAAAGGATTTTATGTAACTGAATTATATTTTTTATGAACGCACCATAAGGTATGACGTAGAGACGAGTGAACTTGAGCTCTACAAAATATAACAAACTAATAATGTGTGTCTGTCTGAAACTGTTTGCAAAATGCGTAAAGGGTGTTTAATGTAACCCGGACCCGGCAAAACCATATTTAGCAAATGTTTGCAAGTTTAATTTTGTGACTACTTTGGTAGTTTACCGATTTATAATAATTGTATTTATTGTTGACCAAAAACATATTCAAACACATTCATATATGAAACACTGACACGCATGACGTAGGTAATCAGTATTGTGACGATATTTCAGAAAAATCACGGGCCAGCCTGCTGTTAATAATACTACCGAAAACATAATTGCGTTTTTAGAATAATTAATTACTATACCTACGATAAATTACAATATAGTCTCAAATATATACTAGAGAAATATTGCAATTCGAATCAATGAAAACATACATACAAAATATGTAATATACACAAGAAATTACGCGCGCAAATCATAGCGCGTGACAACCGAAATCAGAATATTATATTTTACAAGTCAAACAAGTGAACGTACGTAAGTTTGGCAACGCTTTTGTTTCGTCAATTCAAGGTCAGGAATACGTTAGTACCGTAGACTTCTCTGTCTACGGTTAGTACTCTTATCAGTTTGTTGTCAGGAACGACGGCAACGTCGCTTTACCTACGACTTTTGGTATTTATGTTGCCACACAACGATAATAAGTAATAAAATTGTTTACAAAAAACATAGGTGTCTAAGGTCATTAGTTTTATGTTATTTTATACTGTTTTTTTAACGGTTGGAAAGGAAATGAACCAATTATTGAACTTAAGATATTGATTTATCAGAATTATTTAAGATCACTTGGATGCCATCTAACGTGCCAATGTTTAAACGTCGCCTTTCGTTTGCTTGTCAAAGTCACGCATACTACCAAAGAAGTGTCAAATTTTTCCGGGATTTCACTATTGTTTTTCTCAGTATATAATGTAAGTTATTGCCTATAAAGGTCAGACGCGTACACATTTCATTGTAGAGAAGTGATAAAATGATTAGTTTTAAAGAAAGAGTGTCTGTGTTTAGTGTATATTTTGGTTAAAAAAATGTATGGGCGGTCGACGCATCCACCTTAAAATAAATTATTGGACTGGAATCATACACGAAAAAATAATAGGCCCATTTGAATTACCAGGGAACCTAACTGGCCAAAGTTATTTAGAATTCATTGAAAACGATCTTCCAAATTTATTGTAAGCGGTGCCCGAGGAGGAGAGGGAATTGTAATGGTTGCAAAATGACGGCTATACTGCGCATTATGCTGTATTTGTTCGTGCATATTTCAATAGAACATACCAAAACAGATGGATTGGCCGCCTGGTGCCAATTTTGTGGCCCCACGTTCGCCAGACCTAAATCCGCAGGATTTTTTATTAGGGCTGTCTTGAGGAAGAAGTTTACGCAATGCCGATCCATTCCTTGGAAGAAGAATTAAATAGGTAGCCGAGTCCGGGCAGTCGCATGACTCGCATCCGCGATCGACGCTACTATACGTGACTGCTCAGGAGAGCATTTATGATTTATTCGTAAATGTAGGACTGCATTAGAGTTAGTGGCAGACAGGGGCGGAGCAAGACCTAAATGGCCGTAAAATACTGTTGCGCGCCTAAGTTGACGTCTTGTACCCGGCACTAGCGCCATCTAGTGTCGGAGACCAGAGCGAGGAGGGCTTCCCACAAAATGTCAATCTTGACTTTCGACCAACAGCGCCATCTAGTATCGAACAGAAGGATTAAGCTTTCTGGAAGCCCCACACTCGAACTTTCTGCGCCTGGTCGGTTGGCGCGTGTATTTACTTGAATATTCTGGATGTTTCGGTGAAAAGGCGTACTTAAAGGCGCTGCAATACGCGATCGGGGAACTATTGAATTTGGCGAGACAAGTGAAGCTTCGGAGCGAAATAAAGTGAATCAGTGTGATTAATTATTAGTGTTTTAAGTTTTAACTGGTGTTCGGTAATAAAAGTGTTAATTTTGGTAATTCAATCGGTAGTTTTTATTGTCACGAACCTCAAGCTCGTAACAATTGGTGTCAGAAGTGGGATAAAATCATGCCGATTTTACCTAAGGAGGAAACTGAGGGTGTCCGTACCCAAAGTCAACGCCAGCAGGAGACGGACCAAAGAAGATTTGGTGGTGCAACGCCGCAGGCGTCGGAGGGCCAGCCGCCGGCGGCCGGCCTGTCAGTAGCACCTACATCTGCAGCACCTGACTTAGGTTCTCTGATGGTGATGCTGCAGGAGCAGGCTCGCTGACAGGAGGAGCAGGCCGTTGGTTGAGAGCAGCAGGAGGAACAGGCTCACCGACAGGAGAAACAGGCTCGCCGACGGGAGGATCAGGCTCGCCGACAGGAGGAACAGGCTCGCCGACAGGAGGAACGGGTCCGTCAGTTGGAAGAGCAGCTGCGGGGCGGACAAGAGGAACAGACCCGTTGGTTGAAAGAGCAGCAGAAGGAACAGGTCCGCTGACAGGAAGAGCAGATGCTCCTCGTGAAGGAGATTCACGCTAACTTCGGGAAAGAGATAAGGGAGGTGCAGGATAGGGTTGCTCAACATGACAATCGCCTGTCGGAAGCTGAAACACAAATCAAGGAAGCTAAAACCCAAATCGACCAAGTGAACAATCATAATAAGAAATCAATAATCGGGTTGATTTTTGATTTATTATTATGTAAAATAAATAATCGGGTTGATTACGTGATGGCTGACGTGAAGAAAACGTTGGACGACCTCAAACTGGGGGATGGAATTACAGCTCCCGTAGTAGCTACAACGCCTTCGCTATGTGGGTTCAAGGTGCCGCCGTTCGACGGGACTTCTTCCTGGTCGGCCTACAAAATCCAGTTCGAAGCTGTTAGGAAGGCTGGAATAAAAGTCAGGCCATGACTGCTCTCACACTAAGCCTGCACGACCAGGCCTTAACACTTCTGGAAGCTCTCAGTGTGGAAGTGACTTATGAGCAGCTCCTTGAGGCATTGGAGGCGAGATATGGCGACGCTCACCTAGAACACGTCTTTCATGCGCAGCTTAAAGATCGCGTGCAGCGCATCAACGAAAACCAGCAGCAGTGGGCTAAGAGGTGGAGACGCTGGCGCGAAAAGCATACCGATCTGTACCTGCGCTCATTGAAGGGAACCTGGTGCAGATATTAATCGACGGCATCCGCGACCATGAAGTCAGAGCTGCTGTGAGGCTCGGGCACCACGTGACGCTTAAGAACGCCGTAGCCCATGCACTGGAGGTGGAAGCCGTGCGGCAGGATCTTCGTTCCCATCGCGTCAGGGAGGTTGCAGCAGCTACATCAGTTCGTGACTGTAATAATGGATACAGCCCTAGGTGCTATGGCTGTGAGGAAAGGGGCCATCTTCGATCCAGCTGCCCTAAGCCTAACCGTAGAAAGGGAAGTTGATCAATCTCGAGAGGGTAGTGCAGCTAACGGCACCGCCTGGTGGCGGCAGGATCATCGTTCCCCTCACGCTAGGGAGGGTGCAGCAGTTACGGCTCGCGACCACAATAAAGGATACAGCCCTAGGTGCTATGGCTGTGGGGAAAGGGGCCATCTTCGATCCAGCTGCCCTAAGCGAACCCTAGAATGGGAAGGTGAACGATCTCAGAAGGGAAGTGCGGCTAACATCACCGCCCAGCAGCAGCAGGAATACGACTTTACTATCAGACATCGCAGCGGGAAATCTCATGGCAACGCAGATGCATTGTCAAGAAGACCTTGTCCTAAAGATTGCAAACATTGTACTAGGCAAGAGGGTAAGGAAGTGGTATCCGTGAGGATGCTCAGAACAGACCACCTCAGCAACGAGTGGAAGGACAGAAGATCCGGACATCAAGCCGATTGTGGAATGGATGAAGGTCCGTGCTACCAAGCCTAAGTGGAGCGACGTCTCAGCGATGAGTTCGACCACTAGAAGCTATTGGGCCCAATGGGATAGCTTGCTGATTCAGGATGGAGTCCTGCGCCGTAAATGGGACAATGGTCGAGGAGACAGCTGTCGTTTACAAATGGTTGTCCCCAGAGCTAAAGTGCCGAATGTTCTACAGCTGCACCATAGTGGTTGTTCAGGAGTCCACCTGGGAGTTAAACGAACTCTGCTGAAGATCCGAGAACTGTTTTACTGGGTCCACTATCGTGACGATGTCGAGGATTGGTGTCGCACATGTACAAGTTGTGCGGCTGTGAGGGGACCTCAGACACGTAGTAGAGGAGCATCGAAATTGTACAATGTTGGTGCACCATGGGATAGGACAGTCCTTGACATTGCGGAGCCGTCACAGAAAGGCGCCGGAGGGACTCCTAAGATCGTCCATGTGGATCGCCTGGCACGTTATTATGGGGCCGATAATGCTCGGCACGATTATGTCTTAGGAGGGGGCAGTGTTGCGCGCCTAAGTTGACGTCTTGTACCCGGCACTAGCGCCATCTAGTGTCAAGGACCAAAGTGAGGAGGGCTTCCCACAAAATGTCAATCTTGACTTGAAGCCCCACACTCGAACTTTCTGCGCGTGGTCGGTTGGCGCGCGTATTTACTTGAATATTCTTTATTTTAAAGGCGCTGCAATACGCGATCGGGGAAGTATTGAATTTGGCGAGACAAGCGAAGCTTCGAGCGAAATAAAGTGAATCAGTGTGATTAATTAATAGTGTTTTAAGTTTTAACTGGTGTTCGGTAGTAAAAGTGTTAATTTTGGTAATTCAATCGGCAGTTTTTACTGTCACGAACCTCAAGCTCGTAACAATACGATGAGAGCGATTATGAAAATAAAAATTATGAAAAAAAAACGAATACAATGTTATAAATGTTAAATGTTGTTTTTTATTAAACCCCAATGACCAGGTACATTTAATCTAAATAATATTCCAATATTGCAAACTGTTGTTTAACCAAATTTCACTCCTTTTAAACCCGAATAGCAATGATTTACTATTTACATTAGATACAATGATCAATAATACCATTTTGAAATCAGCTTTAAGTATATTATTTGTTTAATTATTTTTTTACTAGAAAAATAATTCAAGTTGTTTTTCGAAAAAGCCGGGTAATAAAAGTCATATTTATTTATTGCTTATCTATCAGCTTAGTTAACTTAAATTACTATCCTATACTATTAAACGAGCAATTCTTGTATATATGTATATATATAATCGGGATCTCGGAAACGGCTCCAACGATTTTCATAAAATTTAGTGTCCAGGGAGTTTCGAGGATAAAAAATCGATCTAGCTAGGATTTATTTTTAGAAAATGTCTTTTTGTCCGTGTTTTAGGCAATGAAAAACTGCTACAATATCGTTAGAATAAGAAGGTAAATTTTGACAGATTGTTAATGATTATATATAGCTTAATTGGTATAATGGGCGGTCCCAGAATCGTAAAACCCCGGTTCGAGCCCAGACCGACCAACCGACTTTTTTAAATTTTTTTTTCAAGTTCCTTTCTTTTTTGAGAAAATCTATTTTTTCGAGCCCTTTTTTTTAGTATTTTTTAAAAACACGAAAATTTAAATTAAAATAATTGCACTCATGATTTTTTATTCAAATAACCAGTTCCGTTTTTTCTGTTATGTCGCTAAGATCAAAAAATATTATTCATATTTCATCAGTATGTAATTTGCATCTAAATATAATTTTAAAAACACACGAATTAAAAAAAATCGAGCGAAAAATACCGAGCAAAGCTCGGTCAACCAGGTACTAACAATAAAAACCGATAGAATTCGTTAATTTGTGGTCGTGGTGTGCAAGAATGTAAATTAAGGTAACAAAAAATATTATTTAAAAAAAACATGTTGTTTACTACTTTTTATCCGCATTTTTTTCTGAATAGCCATTCGTTCTACCAAGACCCATTTCAAGGTTTTTTTTTATAGAAGAGGGGGCAAACTAGCATGCGGCTCACCTGATGTTAAGTGACTACCGCCGCCCATGATCCACCGCAACACCAGGGGAATTGCAGGTGCGTTGCCGGCCCTTACGAAAGGAGTAAGCTCTTTTCTTGAAAGTCCTCAGGTCGTATCGGTCCGGAAAAATTTCCGGTGGTAAACTATTCCACAGAGAGGTTGTACGCGGAAGAAAACTCCTCTTGAAATGTACAGTGGTGGACCGCCAAGCATCCAGATGGTGTGGATGGTATCGGGACGTTTGCCGCGTAGTGCGTTCACGAAATTTGGCGGCTGGGATTAATCCGAACAATTCCTCAGAGCACTCTCCACGGTATATGCGAAAGAAAATGCAAAGAGATGCAACATCTCTTCGCAGTGCAGTGAGCTCTGCGCTGGATGCGGTCAAGTGGAAGGAGCTGATACTGGGGAGCCCCAGCCCAGAGATGGGAACAGTATTCCATGTGCGGCCGAACCTGCGCCTTGCAAAGTTGCAGGCGGTGTGCCGGTATGAAATACTGTGCCGCTCTGCTGAGCACACCAAGCTTTTTATAGGCCAATTTGGCCTTCTTTTCCAAGTGACCATGAAACTGCACGTCACTCGATATGTCGACGCCGAGGATTCCGATACTGATTGAGGCAACAAGGGGAGTGCCTTGAAACAGAGGAGATACGACAAAGGGGTTCTTTTTAGCGGTTAACGCGCAAACTTGTGTCTTCTGGGGGTTAAACTGGACTAGATTTAGTCGCCCCCAATCCGAGACTCTGTTCAGCAAAAACTCGACTTCAGACACAAGTTTGTCCCGGCACTCGGAGACGTTTTCCCGAGAAATATTGGCTCGGCCGGTGTGAAGAGTATCACCAGTGCTGTCATCTGCATAGCAATGAATGTTACGGGTTTGCAACATATCATTGATATGCAGAAGAAACAGCGTTGGCGATAGCACGCAGCCTTGTGGAACACCAGCGTTAATAGGCTTGCAATCGGAGCTTGCACCGTCTACAACGACCTTGATGCCCCGATCTGCAAGAAAGCTGGTGATCCAATCGCACAATTTCTCGGGAAGCCCATAGGAAGGGAGCTTCGAAAGAAGCGCTTTGTGCCAAACCCGATCGCAGGCCTTCGCAATGTCCAAACTAACGGCCAATGCCTTCCCCTTGGACTCTACTGCCTCCGCCCATCTGTGAGTTAGGTAGACCAGAAGATCACCAGCTGACCGACCATGGCGAAAACCGTATTGGCGGTCCCTAATCAGCTGGTGATCCTCAAGGTACCTCATGAGCTGGCAATTTACAATCGACTCCATTGTTTTGGAGAACAAGGAGGTGATGGCGATAGGCCGGTAGTTGGACGGGTCTGAGCGGTCACCTTTTTTAGGGATCGGGTGGACGAAAGCCGTCTTCCATGATTTTGGGACTACGCCTAGGGAGTAGGAGTATCGGAAAAGACGCGTTAAAACCGGTGCCAACTCTGGAGCACACGTCCTCAGCACAATTGGAGGGATTCCGTCAGGCCCACTCGACTTGTGGATGTCCAGGGAGAGGAGTGCTTTGCGAACCGAGCGCTGTGTTAACTGCACTTCCGGCATGGAGCACTCACACCGCGGGATGGTCGGTGGCGTACTCCCACCTTCATCGAGGGTCGAGTTGGACGCAAAGAAAGAGCCTAGAAGATCGGCTTTCTCCTTTGCGGTATGGGCCAGTGAGTCGTCCGCCCTGTGCAGAGATGGAAGAGATGGCTGTCAGAAATTCCCCTGGACAGCCTTGGCGAGAGACCAGAATGCACGGGTTCCAGAAGGAAGGCGAACTAGTTTCTCGCCAATTCTGCCTATGTGCTCTGACTTTGCCTTGGCAATGACTCTTTTGAAGGACCTAGAGGCGGGATTATACTTCTTTTTTAGAGCGCTGGTGTTTACATCCCGGGACGCTGATGCGTCAGCCCAGGCTTGGTAGCACTCCTGCTTATAGCATGATGCTATTTTACAGGAGCGACCAAACTATGGCTGAGATTTGCCTCCAATGGGCACCACAGAGGAAGGAATAAAAAGTTCCATAACCTGAAGTACCACATCGGTGACAGAATCCGCAACAACGTTGGGATCGTCCCGCGAGAAGCAAACCCGCCCCCAAGGGTAGGATGCAAAGAAAGACCGCATCCCATCCCAATCGGCTGACCTATAGTGCCAAACACGGCGGCAGCCTGCAGAATGCAACTGCGATTTCAGCGTGAGTGGCACCACACTCCGAACAAGACAATGGTCCGAGGAGCCTAAAGGGGCGTCGACGGAAATCTGATATCCGTCCGGGTGAGAGGTCAGCAGAAGGTCCAACAGGGAAGGTGCATGATCCTCCACATCTGGAATCCGCGTAGGCGAAGTAACCAGTTGAGTCAGACCATATGACAAGGCAAAATCATGAACAGATCTCCCCGCATGATCGGTTAAACGTGAACCAAGCCATTCGGCGTGATGGGCGTTAAAGTCGATCACGATCTCTGCGGAGGGGATCTGCTGTAGCAACGAATATGTAGCCATTTATTTATTTAAAAAAAGATTCTCGGTCTTGTCACAAGGTTTTGTCAAACTTGTTTAGTCGTTGAGAAAATGGAATTGACTCGAAAAAATTCAAGAGCGATGATTTATTATGACTTTCGAAAGAAGGTTTAACACAAAAACAGAGTGTTGACCGGATGATTTCTGCATTTGGTGATGAAGCCCCATCCAAAACCACAATTTATCGCTGGTTTGCTGAATTTCAACGTGGACGTGTCAAGCTCAGTGATGATCCCCGTCAAGTTCGTCCAAAAACTGCAGTCACCCAAGAAAACGTTGATGCTGTGCGTAAGCTGATTGAGGAAGATCGACATGTGACATACCGTGAAATTCAGGCAACTTTAGACTTTGGCATGAGTCAAATACAAATAATCTTGCATGAACAATTAGGTGTAAAAAAGTTGTTTTCCCGATGGATACCGCATTCGCTCTGTGAAGAGCAAAAAGCGGCTCGCGTTACTTGGTGCGTCAGAACTCTCGAAAGATTCCAAGCGGGATCCACAAATGCTGTATACAACATCGTATCAGGTGATGAATCCTGGATGTATGCGTACGAACCCGAAACAAAAAAGCAGTCACGAGTTTGGGTGTTCGAAAATGGGCTGTGCTTTAGTTTACGGTCGCACGATTTTCGTGATAATTTTAATATTAATAGGTAGGTAACAGGTCATTGAAGTAAATGCTAGAAGGATTTTCTGCGGAAACTTATAGTTTTCGTGAAATTAATTTTTCAAGTTTTATAGGTTAACTACTACAGGAATACTGTATACTGTAGGAATCGTATAGAACAGTATTGTTTTGGCTTTCGGCCCTTGACATTTACATAATGACATTCTAAAGCATTAGAAAGAGACGACATAATGGTTGCATCTCCTTTTACCGCGTGTTATTTCAGACCTAAAAATTTTTTTGGCTGTATATGGTAAATCTAACTTACCTGCTTGCTGCTTAAAATCTTCATATATTTTGTAAGTTTTCTCAAGTTGTTCTGTCATTGTTGTCCAAACTATTCTATTGTTGTAAGAAGATCGCTCTCCTTTTTCATGTAAGCTGTTTTTATTATTCGTTCACGGTGAATGGATCGTGTATTGTTTCCGAACAACAATAAGTAAATTGTAAACGACACTTAAATCTTATTTATGTTCATAATGTGTCCAATTAACTTCAACGAGAAATAAAATTAATTGTCCATACTATTTTTATGTCATCACAATGAAGATAGTTAAATATAAGTTTTATGCGTGTACTTTATAACATGTCGTAGGATAATATGATGAATAGATATCTAGGGTAATCGCGAAAACACGGCTAGTTAGATGATTGTTCTAATCATTTCGACAGATTCTAAAACCGAATCAGCGCGCCCCGACTCCACGTAGTTTTGTCTGCCCTACCCCTAGAGTGTTTTTGTAAATCCGTAGGCGCGGAGGGAGAGCAGCCCCCGCCCGCTGTAGCAGATCGCAGTCACCCGTGCGAGCCGTAGCGGCTGAGGCTGGTTGCCGAAGGCGACCAATAAGCCGAAGCTGCGGAGGTGAGCATGGGTGACTGCGATTTGCTACGCAAGGGCGAAGGGGCTGCACTTCCCGCAGCGCCGAAGATGTTACAGAAGTAACTTTTCTTTTCATTTTTTATTCTATTATCACAGAATTGTTAGGCGAACAGGAAGTAATTTTATAAAAATTAGTGTACAAAATAACATTAATTATATTAATCATATTAAACGAGCAATTCTTGTATATATGTATATATATATATATAATCGGGATCTCGGAAACGGCTCCAACGATTTTCATAAAATTTTGTGTGCAGGGAGTTTCGGGGGCAATAAATCGATCTAGCTAGGATTTATTTTTAGAAAATGTCTTTTTGTCCGTGTTTTTAGGCAATGAAAAACTGCTATAATATCGTTAGAATAAGAAGGTAAATTTTGACAGCTTATTAATGATTACAAATAGCTTAATGGTATATTGGGCGGTCGCAAAATCGTAATACCATGGTTCGAGCCCAGACCGACCGACCGACTTTTTTTAAATTTTTTTTCAAGTT
This sequence comes from Parnassius smintheus behrii, assembly GCA_036936625.1. Classification (NCBI taxonomy): domain Eukaryota; kingdom Metazoa; phylum Arthropoda; class Insecta; order Lepidoptera; family Papilionidae; genus Parnassius; species Parnassius smintheus. The sequence goes on along the minus strand of JAUPFT010000030.1, from coordinate 4,894,998 downwards.
CTTTTTTGAGAAAATCTATTTTTTCGAGCCCTTTTTTTAGTATTTTTTAAACACACGAAAATTTAAATTAAACTAATTGCACTCATGATTTTTTAAGCACTCATGATTTTTTAATCAAATAACCAGTTCAGTTTTTTCTATTATGTCGCTACGATCAAAAAAATATTATTCGTATTTCATCAGTATGTAATTTGTATCTAAATATTATTTCCAAAAGACACGAATCAAAAAAAAACCGAGCGAAAATTACCGAGCAAAGCTCGGTCAACCGGGTACTATTATTAATACAAGCAACACACACATTAATAACATATGATCTATCGCGTTTTTGCTCGATTAGCGCATCCTCCTATTATATTCCTATTAATTCATAGTAAATAAAGTTCTTAGAAACATTTAGATATCAGTAATATACATATAACTACATAACAAATATATCAAATAATTATAGTCCTTACGAGAATATAAATAGATTACTGAAATTTCTTAAAAAACGATACTTAGTATGCATAACGATATAAGTCGTTGTAATGGAACTACGTTATTACAGATACAAAGTCAATGAACGCGTTCGCGTATTTGCTCTTTTGTTTTATTTGTGCCTACATTGTCCTCTATATAATATATATATATATATATATATATATATATATATATATATATATATATATATATATATATATATATATATATGAGTTCAGGCCAGAACAAAACTGGTGACACGTCAGGATTGGTAAGAATTGAGTCCGTTGAACGTAGATCAGCCCCAGAATCGAACCCCTGATAAATTAATCAATATCAATATTTTATAGGTTAGGATAGATTTTTTAATATATTTCAGAAACTATACGTTTCCGCATCCTCCCCTATGGGGGGGGGTCACCACTACTCCCCCCCCACCACCTCCCCACCCCCCTCCGCGTGCGACCGTAAACTAAAGCACGACCCGAAAATGAGTTAAAGCCAACAAAAATTGTTCGTTCACGGAGTGTTGCAAAAAAAATGGTGGCCACGTTTGTCTCCAAAACCGGCCATGTTACGACTATTCCTCTTGAGGGACAAAGAAAGGTTAATACAGAATAGTATGCTAGCATTTGTTTGCCAAAGGTCGTTTCTGAACTCCGTAAAGAGAACTGCAACCGCCGCATCATCCTCCATCACGACAATGCGAGTTCTCACACCGCACACAGAACAAAAGAGTTTTTAGAGCAAGAAAACATAGAATTATTAGACTATCCGCCGTACAGCCCCGACCTAAGCCCTAATGATTTCTATACTTTCCCTAAAATAAAGAATAAATTGCGTGGACAGAGATTTTCATCACCTGAAGAAGCTGTGGACGCCTACAAAACGGCCATTTTGGAGATCCCAACTTCCGAATGGAATGGTTGCTTCAATGATTGGTTCCATCGTATGGAAAAATGTGTCAAATTTCGCGCAGAATACTTCGAAAAGCAATAAATACATTTTTAAATAGTAATGTTGTGTCACTTCCTTGATTCCCGAAATTTTCAGTGCCGCCCTCGTATTGATATGGTAACTGGTAACAATATAGCACTACATTTCCGCTTCGCGTTCGATGTGTGCAAAAATATTAAAATAATATAAAATTTATTCAAAGGCTTGGATTTATATTTTTGTTATGTTTGATTTTAATGAAGGTAAACCTATTTATATATTTCATTTCCTGTAATTGCTCCTATAAGGGAGCGTTGATAAATAGAGCGGGTTTACTGGCGGGATGTTAACTGGAGAGCATACAGTAGCAGTTAGATGAGCAATAAATAACACTTCTTGAGAGTTTCTTCTTGTTTTATTTCTTGATTCCTTATTATTACATTGCCGGATTTGGAATAATTTACCACGAAAAACGCCCCTTTTTTATAAGCGGCTGTAACCAATCATAATTAAGAAAAAATCGCACACGACATTAGTGAATCTATTGACCAATCAGAGCGCAGAGTAACCCTTTCTAAGAGAGATTCACAATTTCCTTAATAAACGTGGTAAAACATTCCTTACAATATTTATATTTATTCCTAACGATAGATACAACTTATTTCTATTATTCTAAACATAAATCATTCAATAAACCTTTATTTTACATTTATAAAAAATAAAAATAGTTTCGCGGTCGCCTCACGGTTTAGCTCCGGAGTAGGACTATATTTTTTGCCGAACATACAAGTAAGGATCTCCTAGGTGTGCGTCGCTTGCAGTTATACAGTGGCTGCAAATGACCGCCGGTACGACATACTCCGCCGAACGTTGAGTCCCGTGATTCCGTGAGGCGTCGAGGTCACCGGCCCCTAGGTGATTCTTGGCACTTTATGCGTTTCGTGCATCCTGTGCCTAGTCGCGTGTAAAGTGCCACCGTCGCACTTCCCCCAACCCTTTTGTTGACAAAAGGGGTAGGCAGTGCCCATAGTGAAGATAGTCACCTATATAATCTCACCATCTTATAGATAGGGCCACGTATAGAGCAACCGACAAGTTAGGTCACACCTATCATGTCGAGTAAGGACAAGGGGGAACCACCCCCCAAGTCTAAATTACCGCCGGATAAGAAAGGAGTGTTGGAGAGACCTCTAGTAATTAGGGATATAATGAACCCGGAGCGCACCAGAACGGTGCCAGCGTTCTCCCATATCCCTATGCGGAAACCCGTCTCGCCGCGGAAAGAGCCCGCAACGACGGTCGCGCTCACGCCAGCCGTGTCTAAGTACACGGTTAGGCAGGAACCGTCGCCCCAGCAACAGCGGGCCAAGAAAACGGCCAGACGCCACACACCACCGGAGACCGAAGCCTCTCTATTTGAGAAGAGGCAACGGATAGGCTCCCAGCTGTCGTCTGACGAAGCTCTATCCTCATCTGAAGATGAAAGGTACCACCAGGTGGTGACAACGAAGAAGGTGCTTAGATCACCGCCGAAGTCACCTTCTCCACCACAACCCCCCCCTCGCTCTATATCACCAGATCGACGTAGCCGAGATTCGGCTCAGTATGAGCAGGGGGGCGAAGAGTCCTTCAGCTGGGGGTCAACCAGCTATGCAACCCTAGCTGCATCCGCTGGCCGATCATCGCCAGTGGCAACTACAAACCCGTCCGCGCTTCCGCAGGACGATGGTCAACGACCATCCACCAGCTATGCCCATATGGTAGCTGCACCAGCAGTGCCACGACCACAACCGGTGGCAGCGCCTATTGAGAAGCCTGCCGACCAGGAAAAAGCAAGATATCCACCAATAGTCGCTGAATGCCTACCGGACTGGACGAGGCATTTTAAGGAGCTCAACAGAATGTTGGGCCACCCTCTGAATGCCCGTCCGTTCGGGAAAGGCGTACGGTTCACGCCGCAAAGCGCTAACGAGTTCCGTACAGTTCAGCGCTATATGGTGGAGCTGAGCAAGGAAACACCAACCCTGTCCTGGTATTGCTATACCCCAGAGGAGGATAAGCCCACTAAGGTGGGCATCCGGGGGCTACCAATGGGCACGGACACCAAGGCAATAGAGGAGGCCATAAGGGCAAAAGGCTTCCCTATCAAGTATGTCAAGGCAATTCCACCACGTAGAGGCAGACCTGGCTGCATCTACTTTGCCCAGTTAGACCACCTGAGCCTGGAGCAACTCCAGAACTTATATAACATCGACGAACTCCTCTTTATGAGAGGGGTCGTCACCGAGGCCTGGCATAGGAAGGCTGGACCGGCTCAATGCCACAGATGCCAGGCCTTCGGGCACGCCTCTGCCAACTGCTTCAGGCCAGTGAGGTGTGTGCGCTGTGCCGGGGAGCACATAGCAAGCCTTTGCCCTAGGGGTAGGGAAGAGGAACCCAAATGTGCCAACTGTGGCAAAAACCACACGGCAAACGACCGCCGCTGCCCAGTCCTGAGGAGGACTGCACGAAGACAGGGGATAACCTTACCGGGGCTACTCCCGGAGGACCCGAAAAGGATCCCCCAGAGTCGCCCTAAAGCCGTAACCATCCAAAATGACGGGTGGGCTACCATCACGGGGAAGGGCAGACAACCACCCCCCCCCCACCCGTACCACACAAGGAAACGGTGGAACCCGAACAGGAAAGGGCAACCACCGGGGCGACGCTGCAACCTCCCGCCAACCCTGCCACAGAACGGCTGCCCTCAAAAAAGAGGAGGCGGGAGAGAAGCAGGAAGAAGTCGCAGCCTCCTCGGGCTGTTACCTCTACCCCTACACCTGGACCAGTAGCCCCTCAGGCGCAGGTTATTAAGGAGACTACCATAAAGGGCGTGGGTAGAGTGCAGGAGAGGGCTCCACCCGAAGAGAGAGCCCGACCCACACACAGAGCACGCTCTACCCACAAACAAGAAGTCCAACGCCCGAGAACAGCACCAACACCTTCAGATAGGACACCACCGATGGCCGGCCTCGAAACAGTCGATGCAATCCAGCGCCTAGTTGGTATTGCCATCGAGGTCGGCACACAAGTCCTGGCCGACATCAGAGCCGGGACCGACCCGATAACAGCAATTATGAAGGCGCTGGCAAACCTCCTGGCCCGTCACTATGGAGGAGAATAACCTGCGCCGAATGTACTGGAACCCGGACGGAATACAGCAGAAGCTGCAGGAACTCCGCACTGTCGCCCAGGAACAGGACATAAACATTATACTGCTGGGCGAAACAAAATTAAAGCCAAAGACGCACATAAAGCTGCCGAACTTCCATATTTACAGAAGGGACGAGGTCACTTCTCGAGGGGCCGCCTACAGAGGGACGGCGGTTCTAGTGAAGAGGTACATCGTCCATCAAGAGCTGGAACTACCATCTTACCAGACAATGCGCTCAATCGGCATAAGAATGGAGGCGGCGGGCGAGGAACTAAGGATATATGCAGCATACCGCCCGCCAGGGACTCCATTCTGCTCCTCAGACATCCGGACGGTGATGGAAGGCGATGCACCTGTAATCATCGCCGGGGACCTAAACGCAAAACACCCGGCGTGGGGGTCCAGAGTGATCACCCCACCGGGTCGTGAGCTTTATGAAGATGCTGAGAAGAACCAGTATGACGTTTTAGGTCCCGAGGAACCAACACACGTTCCTACCGACCCAAGGAGGCACCCGGATGTATTAGACATCGTGCTCACTAGGAACGTCAACTATCCGATAGTGGTAGAAGTGCTGTACGACCTCCCTTCACAGCACCTCCCGTTACTGATAACCCTTGGCTTAAAGGCAGTGACTACGCCGCCTAGAGCTTTTAAAACCCGTGTCGACTGGAGGCTCTACTATCAACACCTTCAGCAGAGACCTCCAGCACACCAACCAATAAGCACAGCGGACGACGTAGAGGCCGCTGCGACTAGAATCACCAATAACATCAAGGAAGCCCTCCACGCGGCTTCTACTGTCGTCCCGATTACAGCTAGGCGAGACGATCTGCCGCGTGAGATATGCGTGCAGATTGTAGTGTTATGCTTATACATACTTACATATCATTTTACACTATTTTAAATTTATTTTTCCATTCTGTTTTTGATGTTCTGCATTCGCCTCAAAACTTGATATTTTGCTTCACCTTTATTTCTATAGGATCCTGTAATATTTTTAAACCATAAGAACACAATAACAAATCATTTTCACTTCGTATTTTTCATGCTATCAGCACTTTTTAAATCGGTGTCAATGGAGTCTACCTTTTTCGGTCTTTTATTTAGTTCTCCGTAACTCTGCAATTTCGGGTTTCGTGCGCGCTGTTGCGCTACTCTTTTTCCTATATAAATAATATCTCAATTTTCACTTAAATCTTGCCGTTTCTGTATTACGAGCCTAAAACCAAAATTTGACATGTTTTGACATCGTTGTTTATCAGGTTGTCATGGCAATTTTTATTCAAATATCGTTACCGGCCTGATGTTTTTACTCCAAAATACTCCTTTCTTCTTGGCCATTTACAAGAATTTGCTTTTAATTTAAATAATTTCAAATTTAATGAGAATAATTTTCCGTTCTTAGGCAGATCCGTCAAAAAGCAAAGATAAGCCGATCAATCGGCGAATGGGGGAGTCTGACTTGAGCTTTGATACTTGAAGCATCTCCTAAAGGCCTTTTCCGCACTGCCTCGGGATCCTGCAAGCCTCTGCCCGCTCCTTAAGTCGTCGCCTAGCCACGCCTACGCCTCCGCCTACTAGTGCGCTGTGTTTGCTTACTTCAAGCGCCGCGTGTACCTACTTCAAACGCTGCGTGCCTACTCCAGACGTTGCGTGGACCTACTCCAGACGCTGCGTGTCTATTCCGGACGCTGTGTGTGTCTACTCCGGAAGTTGTGTTTGCCTACTTCAAGCGCCGCGTGTACCTACTTCAAACGCTGCGTGCCTACTCCAGACGTTTGTGGACCTACTCCAGACGCTGCGTACCTGCTCAAGACGCTGTGTGTGTGTCTACTCCAAGCGCTGCGTGTACCTTCTCCAGACGCTGCGTGTGCTTTCTCCAGATTCTGCGTGTACCTAGAGCAGCAGCTGTGCACCTATCATAGGCATAGCCTGTGCATACTTCGTTGCAGTATCTTTATTTTTGTTATTTTTTTAATAATATTGTAAATCACTATTTTCATTACATCCCATCATCACCTTCATACCTTTTTTTATAAAACAAACTGTAAAAATTTTCAAATTTTTAAATAATTTATTTTATTTTGGTTGTTTTCGTTGTAGTTAAGTTAGGTTCTTTAGTTTTTTATTGTCGCTTCACGACAAGATCAAGCGCAAAAGAGCGCTGAGAAAGCTCTGGGCGCGTACTCGCTGTCCCAGGATCAAAACACAGTTGAACACCCTAACGGAGGAACTGTCGGTGTTAGTCCAAGCCTTCAGAGGAGACGCCTGGGATCGGCGCATCCAGAAGGCGGAAGAGAAAGACGTGTCACTTTACAGACTAAACCGGCAGTTGACTAAATCCAAACCTCCCGTTTGCCCGCTGACTGATAATACGGGCAAACGATGTTATGATGCCAAGGGCAGAGCGGATATCCTAGTCGAGCACTTCGAGGAGCAATTTATGCCGAACACAGCAAGTGCGGAGTTCATGGAGCTTCATGCCCGGAAGGAAAGTCGCGTACAGGAGTTCCTGTCGTCGCCCGCGCCACCTCTTGCAGGAGACTGGTTCATCTCCCCCGCAGAATTGCGGAGGACAATAACCTGCCTGCAACCGAGGAAGGCGCCGGGGCACGACGGGATTACCAACGCTGCACTCCGACAGCTGCCCAACAGAGTCATAGTAGAGCTTGGTCGACTCTACAATGGGATATTGCGGACATCCCACTTCCCGGAGGACTGGAAAAAAGGCAAAATCATCGTCTTGCCTAAACCCGGGAAGGACAGGCGTAGAGCTGCCAACTACAGGCCGATCACGCTATTACCACATATAGCTAAACTGTTCGAAAGATTGCTGCTAAGACGTCTCCGTCCGTGCATCCAACTTCGGGCGAAGCAGCACGGATTCAGGAGGGGTCACTCCACAGTTACACAACTGACTAGAGTGCTGCACCTGCTTGCGGCAGAGTACAATCGTGGCCGCATATCGTTGGGCGTCTTTCTCGATATCGAGAAGGCGTTCGACCGGGTGTGACACGTAGGACTATTATATAAGCTGGAACAACAGACCAGTGTCCCTCCTGCTATACTGCGGTTAATAGCGTCTTTCCTGGAAGACAGGAAGTTCTACGTCTGCGTAGAGGACGCCGAATCCGCAACAAGATCCATCAAAGCCGGCGTTCCACAGGGCAGCTGTTTGTCTCCAGTCCTGTACGCGGCTTACACCAACGATATACCTACACTGGCAGGCAGGCTTCAAGAGTGGGAAGACGACGTTGAGCTGGCGCTATTTGCGGACGATAGCGCCTATTTCACTTCGTCCAGAAGAGCCCACATAGCCACTGCCAAGATGCAGCGTCTGCTGGACCTGCTGCCACCATGGCTGGATGAGTGGAGGATGGTCGTCAACGTTGGTAAGACGACCGCTCTGCTCACTCGCCGTCTCAGGAACTTTCCACCTCCGCTGACCCTCAACGGCCAGGAGATTGCGTACCAGAAGGCTGTAACCTACCTTGGGTGCAGGATCGACAGGACGCTGCGCATGACAGCGCACGTCGACTTCGTCGTCCGCCGGGCCCGATGTGCGCGGGCGACGCTCTTGCCGGTCCTGGCATCCAAGCTGCCAACACGAACCAAGCTCCGAATATACAAGATGTATATCCGGACCATCATTACTTACGCTGCACCGGCCTGGTACGCACTTCTGAGCGACCCTCTGAGGCGGCGACTACAGGCCCAGCAGAATCTGACACTAAGAACGATCGTCGGAGCAGGTCGCTACGTCCGGAATGACGTGATAGCGGCCGACTTGAAGGTCGAGAGTATCCACGACTTTGTGGCCCGGTTAGCGCGCGGCATGTTTGACCGTGCCGATAACGGGCCACACGAACACCTAAACGGCTTTGCGCCGTTGCACACCCGGCCACCGGACGGTCGACCTCTTCCAAGAGAACTCCTCTCTATATGTGATTAGAGAGTTGAGTAACAACCCTCAATGCCGCTGAAAGGCCAACTCAGACTACCTCTATAGATTACCTCCTTTTCCCGTAGTCGGTGAACTACGGGAAAATTTTTCTTATCCGGCTACATTAACAAATTAATGTAGCAACAACCATGCCAAGATAGGCTAAATAATGACTGCCCCATAGTAATGGGGTATGATGACATCCGGGTAATGGAGTATACCCCGGGGCCCGATACCTACACGTACCTAGGTGCGTGCAGATGACAATTAACATACAAGTGGCGCCGCCAAGAGGTAGGAATGTACAACACTTTTTCAGGAATTATGCTTAAGAATCTATACAATATTTTTTTCATGAAATTTAAATCTTTCTCATAATGAAATAACATTATACAGCGATTAATTGACATATTAATGTTTCTTTTGAAGTACTTTAAAGGAAAAAGAATTATATTAATCACTTATATGTTAAATAGCTCTTAAAGTTATGATAAAAGAAATCTTACTAGAAAATAAGCTTATACTTGCGTCTAATGTTCTAATCAGACCTAAATAATATTAAATAGATTCATATAAGTCACTTTAAGATAAAAATAGAAGTGTTTAATTTACTTTCCTGTTTTTTCAGCACTAATCAGTCTTTACACTTAGCTTTATTTTACGAATAGGAAACAGTTAAGATTAATACCATCACCTAATTTTAAATCACTGATAAGGAATAATTAAGATTAAATGCTAACACTTAGTTTTAATTCACTGATAATAAATAATTAATATTAAATGTTCGAATTCACTTTGTCGTCGCTAACATTCTCCCCCACGGTGCGTAGCACTGCATCCTCTGGAGGCGACGACTCCGCTGGCACCAGCACGATGACACGTCGAGTTGGACGGCGAAGTATTCCGCCTGATGTCCGCACGTCCAGCACCCTGGTTCTTCCGTCTGGTCCGGGATAGGTTTTGACGATTTCACCGCGAGGCCATGAGTTTCGCGGTAATGTGGCGTCCACTATTAGCACGATGTCTCCTTCCCTTGGGTCTCTGGTTTCTTTCCCCTCGAGTTTCCTTGGCATCAGGAGAGGTAAGTATTCTTTAATCCACCTTTTCCAGAAGTGGTCTGCGAGTCTCTGGGTGGTTCTCCAGCTTGCCTTTCCGATGAGCTCCGTGTCGCTGAACTCTCCCGGCGCCATAGCTCCGCATGATCTTCCCAGCAGAAAGTGGTTCGGTTTTAGGCTCTCCTCGTCTCCTGGGTCCATGCTGATCGGGGTGAGAGGTCTCGAGTTGACGATGTGTTCAACCTCAGTCATTAGCGTATGGAGTACTTCCTCAGGCGGGCTCTTCTCGGTGAGGACTACTACTAGCGCCGTCTTGACTGTTCGTACGAGCCGCTCCCATGTTCGGAGCTCCCGGGGGGATGAACTTCCACTGGATGCCCTTTTCCTGTGCGGCCTCCTCTAATTCCCTTTTTGCTCCGACGAAATTAGTTCCGTTGTCGCTATATATGGTTTTCGGAGTTCCTCTTCTGGCTGCCATTCGTCGGAGTGCCATGATCATTGAGCTGGCGCTGAGAGAAGGTACCAGTTCTAAATGTACTGCTCTAGTTGTGAGGCAGGTAAATAAGGCTCCCCAGCGCTTCTCGTTTCTTCTTCCGATGGTGACTTGCATCGGCCCGAAGTAGTCTACGGCTGTGCAGGAGAACGGAAATTGATGATGCTGCAATCTTTCACTCGGCAGATCTCCCGTTGGTGGTATCTCTGGTGAACGCTTCTTTGTCTTGCACCATTGACAGCTGTGTGCGACCGCTTTTAGAGTTGCTCTTAAACCCAAGATCCAGAACCTTTGACGAATTTCGTTCATTACTGTAGCGGTGTTTCCGTGAAGGAATTTCCTGTGATAGTGTTGTATTATTAGACGAGTTATTTTTTGTTTTCCGTCTAAAATGATAGGACTCATTATTCTTCCGTTTCGGTCGTGAAATTTCATTGTTCTACTCCTTAATTTAATTATTCCGTCGTCTCCAATGTAAACGTCGATTTTCTTAAGTCGACTCGAATTTTCTAATGGCTTTTCTGACTTCAGTTTTCTTATATCTGATGCAAAATTATTTTTATTAATATCTCTTCGGCCTTTTTTAGGTGTTCTGCTTCTATGGGTGAGTATAGGCGCTTATTTTTACTTCTGCTGGTCGACGGGATTGAGGTTTGTGCTTCTTTCTTCTGGATTTTTTGTGGTTTCCAAGACTCATCCTTCTGGCGTGCGGCGGTGGTGGTCGCTTTACGGCTCTTCTTTAGTAGGTGTGTAAAGGCGATCACTCTGGCTGTAGTGCGCAGCAGTCGCTCCCAGCTCGAGAACCTTTCTAGGTTTAATAGGGTGTCTTCTGCTGCCATCGTTGCCAATACCTTTTGCTTGCTTTTTTCTTCTGGCATAACAATTTCTGGCTTGAAGTCGTGAAATGGCCATTCTTCTTCTGGTCGACGGAGAAATGACGGGCCTTTGAACCATCTAGCGTTGTGGTCGAATTCGATTGGGGTTCCCCTCGTGGCGTCGTCCGCTGGATTCTCCTTGGTTGGCACCCATCTCCAGTCTTCTGGCTTGGACCTTTCTTCGATCTCGGCGAGTCGGTTGGCCACAAAGGTTTTGAACTTCCTTGGTTCTGACTTTATCCATTGCAGCACTGTGCTGGAGTCGGTCCAGTAAACCTTTCTCGTTATGTCGAGCTCTGATTCCTCTTCGATTTTGGCGGCTAGTCTGCTTCCGAGTAAAGCCGCTTGTAGCTCCAGCCTCGGAATTGACACAGGTTTCGTTGGCGTTACCCTTGTTTTGCCGGCGATCATGGAGACATGGACCTTTCCTCCGGGCTCGACTATTCTCCAGTAGACTACTGCTGCATAGGCTTCTTCACTCGCATCGGAGAATGTGTGTAGCTGTCCTTTTCTGCCTTTGGGTGAGACGCACCTCGGGATCTTCAGCCTCGTTAATGTTGACACTTCTTCCAGGTATTTCATCCAGACTTCCTTTTGATGTTCATTGATTGGTTCATCCCAGTCTATTTTCTTTCGCCAGATGTCTTGGATTAGTTTCTTTCCTTGTATTAGAACTGGTGTAGCAAAACCCATTGGATCGAGGGTGGACATTACTGCGCTTGTGACTTCTCTTTTTGTTGAAGTCCTTCTGCCATCTTGCAGGTCCTCCGGCGTGTTGCATAGCCCGACGTTGAAGGCTAATGTATCTTCTTTCACCAGCCATCTTAGTCCCAGAGTCTTCTCTTCCTTGGTCAGTTGTAAGTGTAGGGTATATTATAGTTATTTTCGTTATTGTGTATGTAGGTAGTGGGTACCAATAAAGCTCTCAGTTCGCTGTTCAACTCCGCCTTTTATTGACGTTACATTGGCGACGAGTCCGTAACCACGCGTTGTTTCGTATTATTCAAAACGTTATAAAGTGGTCGTAATTATGCCTATGGGTAAATTAGAGCCGTTCGATTTAGCCAGTAAACAGTGGCCCGCGTATATTCGTCGAGTTCAACAATTTATATTGCTAAACGAAATCAAGTCTGAATTACGAGTTCCTATGTTAATAACCGTGGTCGGCGAGGCGACATATTCGTTGATGTGCGATCTATGTTCTCCTGCACACCCGGAAGACAAAACTTTCGAAGAATTAGTGAGTTTAGTGTCGAGTCACTTAGAACCACAGCGTTCCGAGATTGCAGAGCGCCACGTGTTCCGCTTGCGCAGGCAACTCGGAGGTGAATCACTTGCCGAATATTTGCAAAATCTGAAACATTTGGCTTCGACCTGCAATTTTGGAGTGACACTTGAAGAGAATTTGCGGGACCAATTTGTATCAGGTCTTGCGAGCGAGGCGATGCGGTCCCGTATTTTTGCCGAAAGAAACATTCGGTACAAGGAGGCGGTGGGGTTGGCTTTTGCGCTGGAGGCTGCGGAGAGACACGCGGAGGTGAGTGATGCCACGGCACCAGCTTCGACCTCAGGTGTTCGGAGCAGCAGTCTAGAAAGAGGCGAAGGTTTACATCAGGCCGGGGAGCGCCGAGGGCGGCGAGACCTACGCTCGGTCTCTAGAGGAGGCACCATGGAGACGCGACGGAGTCAGCGAAGCTCGGGGCCATGTTGGCGTTGTGGAAAGCCACATAGGGCGGATAAGTGCCGATTTGCGCAATACAATTGTGATAAGTGTGGTAGGCGCGGACATCTTAAGGTGATGTGCAAAGAAGTGCGCGACGGGAGGCAGTCGAGCGGCCCCCAGCATTATGTGAGTGATGTGAGTTCCGAAGGAGAGGATTTTTTTAATATCCAGCTGAAAGCTAAAGGTAACGAGTCTTATAAATTAACTTTGAAAGTAGATGGACAGCCGTTAGTTTTCGAAGTCGATACCGGTAGTCGCATTTCGACAATAAGTGAACAATTTTATTTGTGTCATTTTCCGTATAAATCCCTTATCAAAGATAATGTAAGATTACATAGTTATGTCGGTTCGCGAATCGAATCTTTGGGTTTTATATTGGTCAATGTAGCATTGGGAGAGGTCAGAAAAAAAAATTGTTCTTTATATGTAATTCGTAACGGAGGATGCCTTTTAATAGGTAGACAATGGATTCGAGCTCTTGAAATAAATCAAATTAATATTAGTGTTAGTGAAATTCTAGATGATTCATTCGTGAGCCGACTCATTAGCGAATTCCCCGAAGTGTTTACAGATCAGTTAGGCACTTGTACCGAAAGCGTTCAACTACAGCTCAGTGACGAACAACCGGTGTACGTGCGCGCGCGGCCCGTGCCATTGGCGCTTCGATCCCGGGTCGAACAGGAGCCGAGGAGGCTTGAGGCCGAGGGTACCATTTTTAAGGTGGACCACTCCGAGTATGGTACTCCTATAGTACCGGTTATAAAAGAAAACGGCGATATACGAATTTGTGGAGATTATAAAATTACGATAAATCCAAAGCTCAAGCGGGAGTTTTATCCGTTACCGCGAATTGAAGAACTTTTTGCCAAATTAAGTGGTGGTGAAGAATTTTCGAAAATTGATCTAAAAAATTCCTATCAACAATTACTGCTAACGGAGGATTCTCGGCGTTACACTGCAATTACTACACATCTAGGCACATTCGTATATCGTCGAACCCCATTTGGGTTGTCGTGTGTTCCCGAAAAATTCCAGAAAATTATGGAAGAGACACTCAGCGGTATACCCGGTACGGTAGTTTTTTTGGACGACGTTTGTGTCACGGGAGCTACGCGAAATAAACATCTGAGTAATTTACGAGCTGTACTTGAACGGTTGCGGACTATGGGCTTTACCGTTAAATCCGAGAAATGTAAGTTCTTACAAAAAAGTGTAAAGTACCTAGGTTTTATTATTGACAAGCAGGGATTGCATCCCAATCCGAAAAAGATGGAAGCCATTTCTAATGCTCCAACACCACTGAATGTTACCCAATTAAAAAGTTTTCTTGGTCTCCTTAATTACTATGGCAAGTTTATTCCTAATCTCAGTACCATTTTACATCCCTTACATTTGTTATTAAACAAAGGAGTTAATTGGAAATGGACTTCAAAATGCGAGCAGGCCTTCCGAGAAGCTAAAAGAGCTTTGTTGGGCGAAAAGGTTTTGGCTCACTATGAGGAAGGGCGGCCACTGGTTCTGTCGGTGGACAGCAGTGCGTATGGGCTGGGCGCAGTACTAGCACACGTATACCCCGACGGCACCGAGCGACCGGTCAGCTGTGTATCGCGTACGCTTAATGCTTCAGAAAAAAATTATAGTCAATTAGATAAAGAGGCTCTGGCCATATTTTTTGGAATAACGAAACACCACCAATATGTATTCGGTCGACGCTTTGTTTTACGAACGGATCATCAGCCGTTAAGTTACATTTTTGGGAAAAGAGGCGGGATACCACAAACGGCAGCCAGTCGCTTACAGCGGTGGGCTGCCCGATTGGCCGCCTATGATTTTTCAGTGGAGTTTGTTCGCTCGGCTGCTAACGACCCGGCCGACGCGCTGTCCCGCCTTCCTCTGCCAACCGAACGTCACCAGTCCTCGGTCACGTCTTACATTAATTTACTGGAAGATACTATTCCGGTAAACTTCAAGGATATTAGTATCGAAACAAAAAAGGATACGGTATTGAGCCGAATTACAGGCTATGTAATGTTCGGTTGGCCCTTCTCGACCAAATGCGACGACGAGAAGCCGTACTTTGATAGAAAGCAAGAAATGTTGCTTGATCTAGGCTGCTTAATTTATAAATATCGCGTCGTAATCCCTCCCTCACTACGAGAACGAGTTTTAATGGAAATTCATGAGGGTCATTTAGGAATGAATAAAATGAAAAATCTAGCTCGAAATTACATCTATTGGCCTGGTATAGACCAGGACATAGAAAACTTATGTCGTAATTGCCAAGCGTGTTGCTCAGTTCGTGATAGTCCTCCCCGAGCCGTTCTGCATCCATGGGAATTCCCTCTAAATCCGTGGCAACGTTTGCATGCAGATTTTGCCGAATACGTGGGCAAGAAATATCTCATAGTTATAGACGCCCATTCGAAATGGATAGAGGTAGTACCGATGGGTCGGACGGATGCCAAAGAGACCATAACCGCATTTAGAAGTATGTTCGCAAGATTTGGCTTGCCGTCGCAATTGGTCACGGATAATGGACCGCCTTTTATGTCCATAGATTTTAAAAATTATTGTAAAAAAAATTGTATTAGGCATGTGTCATCGGCTCCCTGCAGACCTCAGGCAAATGGTGCTGCGGAAAATGCGGTGAAAACCATTAAAAAAGTTATAAAACGGGCGGTTTTTGAAGGGGAAGATATATTACAGGCAATAAACAGATTTTTATTTCAATACCGCAACTGCGAACATGCCACAACCGCGGTGTCACCTGCAGTGGCATTGTTAGGTCGCCGTTTACGCAGTCGCCTGGATGCTTTACGTCCCAACACGGCTGATGTGGTGCGAAGGGCTCAATATCAGCAGGTTGCCAATTCCGGGGGTTCGGACCGTAATATAGCTATAGGAGACCGGGTGTTGACTAGAAATTATACACCAAAAGGGGGCAAGTGGCGTGAAGGAAAGATAGTAAAAAAAACGGGACCCGTTTCTTATAGGGTCAGCATGGGGGATGGAATCGAGTGGAAAAGACATATCGACCAAGTGATACCAACCAATCGTAAAAGTCGTTATTCCCTTTCAAGGCCTAGCATTAGCGAATTAAAAGAGACCGAGGAGACCCCACACCTGAGGCCTGATAGTGGCACCGATGACTTATTTGAAGATGCAACCGGAGAGGGCATTGACCAGGACGAAAAAGGCAGTTCGAATATTACAGATAATGCAGAGAGAAACTCCTCGTCACCGCCCTCACCGAGTGTATCGGCTAGAGCACTGCGTGCTTATATTCGAGCCAAGAAAAAGGAATTGTAATTATTTTCTTTTTTCTGGGTAATAGGAAAGAATCGGAATTAATGTACAATAACATACATCCTTTGGTTGGATGATATAGTTAGATGTTTTTATTAAATGATATGTCACTTAGTCATTTAAAGGGGGAATGTGTGGGGTATATTATAGTTATTTTCGTTATTGTGTATGTAGGTAGTGGGTACCAATAAAGCTCTCAGTTCGCTGTTCAACTCCGCCTTTTATTGACGTTACAGTAAGGAGTTTTCTTTGTTTGCGTCTTCTACCTCTGATATTACCCCCGAGTTGTTGCTGGTCCATCCCTTCAGATGAAAGTTTGCTCTTGCGTGAATGTCTTTCACTTCTTTGGATATTTTCTTTGCTTCGGTTGTAGATGCGAAGCTCTGCAGATAGTCGTCCATGTAGTGGTTTCTCTTAATTGCTTTCACTGCTTCAGGATGAGTGTTCTTAAATTCCTCTGCGTTCTCGTTCATTACGTATATGGCTGTTGCAGGTGATGACGCTGCCCCGAAGATGATTGAAGACATTCTATACTCTTCAGGCTTGCCGGTTCTTCGGTTTCCGCGCCACAGGAACCTGAGACTGTCTCGGTCGTCTTCTCTGACTTTTACTCGAAGAAACATGTCTTGTATGTCTGCCATGACGGCTACTGGTCCCTCTCTGAAACGCAGCAGTACTCCGAATAATGATTGTAGCAGGTCCGGGCCCGAGAGCAAGGCGTCGTTGAGGCTCTTTCCTTCATATTTGGCAGCTGCGTCGAACACTATTCTTAGCTTCTTCTTGACCGGGTGTACAACAGCGAAGTGGGGTAGGTAGAATGTCCTTCCTTTGTTAGAGGTTTCTGGAGCCTTCTCTGCGTATCCTTTTTCGATTAGACTCAGGATCTGCTCCTCGTAGTGCTTTCTTGCTTCTTGATCACGATCCAATTTTTTCTCGATGCTGACCAGGCGTCGAACAGCTTGATTGTAGTTGTTGGGCAGGTGTTCATCTTCTTTTTTCCACAGGAGTCCCGTTTCATATTGACCGCTTGGCAGTTTCTTGGTAGTTTTCTCGAGGGTTTCTAATGCTCTTCTGTCGCTGTCGTTAGATGGTGAACGATTTTGGATCCCTAGAGACTCTAATTGGAAGTGTTCTCGGACGAGGTCTTCTATGTCTTCCTTGCCAGTGGTCGCTCTGCCATAATGAGTGAAGTGTACTGTGGCAGTTGTTCCTGTTTCACATCCGTGTAACACCCACCCTAAGTTCGTGAGGGAAGCTACAGGATCTGATGGTTTGCCCTTCTTCAGCTTTCTTGTCACTATCAGTCCCCAATTGTCTTGGCCTATCAGTAGCTTGGGCCTCTCGGAGACGTAGAGGAGTTAATTTTCAATTGCCTTCAGGTGCTCACAGTTTCTCACGGTGTCCTTGTTTATGCATTGTTCAGACAGCTTCAGGTCGTCGATGGTTCTTGCTACGATAGTTCTCTTTTCTTTTCTATGAGCCCCTTTTATTTTGAACTCGATCTTCTGTGAACTATCTTTTCTTAACACCTTTCCGCCAACGGTTTCGATCGTGAGTTTTTCTTTCTTTCCTTCGACTCCGATTTTTTTCAGCAATTGATGCGTCTAAGAGTGTGACCGTTGACCCTTCGTCTAGTAGTGCTAATACGCGAACTTGTCCTTTTGGGCCATAGAGGTTCACGGGGATCATCTTTAGGTAGGCCTTTTCTTCTCCTTTGGCGTTATGGATTGAGGCGACCTTTTCTTCTGAGATGCTATTGGTGTCTTTTGCTTCTTTTTCTATCGACGCCGGTGGTTTGTCAGAATGTAAGATGGTATGATGCCATCTTTTACACAGCTTGCAGACTGGTGCTTTACAGTTGATTCTTGAGTGTCTGAATCGAAGGCACTTGAAGCATATCTTTGCCTTCTTGGTCATATCCCATTTTCCATTCAGGTTGGCTTCTTTGAACCTTTTACATTCTAATGCGAAGTGTTCTTCCCCACAGAACGGACACGACTTCTTATATTTCTCTTTTGACGCTTCTTGAACCAAATGAACGGGTTTTCTTATTCCTCTTCTTTGTTCTGAGGGCGCTTCGGGCGGGGCGAAGTCTCCGCACATGTCGGCTTCTGTTTCTAGGAACGCTTCGATGAGTAATAGCTCCTGAATTTCCTCGTCTCTTCTGCTTCTGTGGTAGGCGAACCAACGGAACTTCATTGACGTCGGCATCTTGTCTACTATAACTCTCAGCGTTTCAGGTGAACTGAGATACTGTGGTTTCTTCAGGGCTTTGATTGTTTCGACTGCGTTCTTTACTTTGCTTGCAAATATGCATATGTCGCTCGGGTTTTCGCCGACTCTTGGGAGGTTCTTCATTTTTTCTAGTTCTGCTAATACTAGTGCTCCAGGTCTTCCGAATCTTGCTTCTAGTCCCTTGATCACTTCGCGTGGGTCTTCGGCGGTGAATAGCAGGCTTTGGACGGCTTCTCTAGCTTTTCCTTGGATCGCTATTCTAAGGCGCGCTAGGTTTTGATTGCTACTGAAAGAAGCAGCCGTATCCTCGTATGATCTTTTGAAGGCTAACCATTCTTCGCAGGCCCCGTTGAAGTGAGGGAGTTCTAGGTGCTTCGGTGAAACGGTGTCACGTGATTTTTCTGATAGCTTTAGTATGACTGAAGCTAGTTCCTGGATGTCACTTTTCTTTTCTTCTGCCTCTATTGGTTTGTGGTTCTTATTAGGCATGTCTCCGGTCTGGATGAACCAGCGTTCGACTTCTCGAGTTCGCTCGAACAGCTCTTCTACGGCACCATCTTCCTCTTCTGATTCCGCGGTGAGAAGTTCTAATTCCGCTTGAGCAACTTTCGACCGCGCTTCTGCCAATTCTAGTTCCCTTAATGCCATTGTCATCTTTGCTTGCGCTTCTGCTCTCTTCCTATGCGACGAGCGAACGGAAAGCGTGTCTGGATCGCGGGTCGTCTTCTTAGGGTGAGGCTGTTGCAGAGTCTTCATTGCGACACTTCTTTCTTGAATCTGCGGCGTTGGATGACTTCCTTCTTGGTGAGGAACTGACGTTTCGACAGTGCGTGTCGGGGGGGTGGTATGGGTTACGTCCCCCGGTGTTGATTCTTTTCCGGCAATGTTTTTGTTAAGAAGTACGGGTTGTCTGTGTACGCTGCTGGGCGATGCTCTTGTAAGCGTCGATCGATCTGAAGTTGACGTGTTGGTAATCGTCGTGTTTGTAGAATCACTCGGCGTATTCATGCTCCAATCCGTCGTACTGGTACCCGTAGTGGCGTTGCTTTCACTCGTAGTCTTCGACTGCACTGATTTTGATCTTGTATTTGAAGGCATCTTCCTAGTTTTCCTTAAACCCGATCCGGCTTCTCGAAGGACCAATGTAATTGCTCCTATAAGGGAGCGTTGATAAATAGAGCGGGTTTGCTGGCGGGATGTTAACTGGAGAGCACACAGTAGCAGTTAGATGAGCAATAAATAACACTTCTTGAGAGTTTCTTCTTGTTTTATTTCTTGATTCCTTATTATTACATTGCCGGATTTGGAATAATTTACCACGAAAAACGCCCCTTTTTTATAAGCGGCTGTAACCAATCATAATTAAGAAAAAATCGCACACGGCATTAGTGAATCTATTGACCAATCAGAGCGCAGAGTAACCCTTTCTAAGAGAGATTCACAATTTCCTTAATAAACGTGGTAAAACATTCCTTACAATATTTATATTTATTCCTAACGATAGATACAACTTATTTCTATTATTCTAAACATAAATCATTCAATAAACCTTTATTTTACATTTATAAAAAATAAAAATAGTTTCGCGGTCGCCTCACGGTTTAGCTCCGGAGTAGGACTATATTTTTTGCCGAACATACAAGTGGCGCCGCCAAGAGGTAGGAATGTACAACACTTTTTCAGGAATTATGCTTAAGAATCTATACAATATTTTTTTCATGAAATTTAAATCTTTCTCATAATGAAATAACATTATACAGCGATTAATTGACATATTAATGTTTCTTTTGAAGTACTTTAAAGGAAAAAGAATTATATTAATCACTTATATGTTAAATAGCTCTTAAAGTTATGATAAAAGAAATCTTACTAGAAAGTAAGCTTATACTTGCGTCTAATGTTCTAATCAGACCTAAATAATATTAAATAGATTCATATAAGTCACTTTAAGATAAAAATAGAAGTGTTTAATTTACTTTCCTGTTTTTTCAGCACTAATCAGTCTTTACACTTAGCTTTATTTTACGAATAGGAAACAGTTAAGATTAATACCATCACCTAATTTTAAATCACTGATAAGGAATAATTAAGATTAAATGCTAACACTTAGTTTTAATTCACTGATAATAAATAATTAATATTAAATGTTCGAATTCACTTTGTCGTCGCTAACATTTCCTAAATTTTATGCTTTCACTTACATTTCTTCATATGAAAATTTATTCAAGATGTCGCTAAATGTCCCTACAATCCGCTTTGATATATTTTTTTAAAGTAGGATAAATATGGAATTTTAAATAAATTATTGGTTTGGTAAATAATGAATGATAATACTTTTATGCAGCGAATGATTATTATTTACGACCAGACCATTTAAACTGCATAACAGGTACTAGTAGTACTAGTTAGTACGTACGAAATTGTTATTTTTTATTTAATCGCCATCTATCGAGCTTATGATAATTTAACTCTTAAGCAAACTGTGAAGCTAAGGTAAAGTATTCCCTCTGGAACGAGAATAAAACTTAACGGCTATCGGCTACTTATACTTAAGTTTTTCGACTACTCGTTCACTGGGATTAGGACTCGTATCACAAGTACATACATACCTTATGAGTACCATACCACTAAGCAGTAATGTAAGATAAGCACCTGCTCACCTGAGCAGCAGCCATCTAAATCCAAAAGTATTGTACCTACCTAAATGCATAAATAATTTACGATAGTCCGTTAGGTAAGAGATCGTTAGTTTATTACATTGGGCAAGTTATTCAATATTTGTATTCTTAATTCGATGTTCAGATATTCACGCTGACAGACGTTATTGATTAGCTTAGTAGGTAGTCGGAAGCCAAGACAAATGAATATACTTAATATTTTTAATCATTATATTGTTTTTCATATAAGTAGTTACTTATTGTATTATAAACAACAAAAATGAATGTTATTAGTTACCCACATACTCGATGTCTTGTTGCTGGTCCGTTGAACGTTGAAGAATGGAGATGAAGAGTCTGTAACTGTTATAATAGGTACAAAATGTTATTATAGCTACAATCCATATACCATGGAGGTTAGAGTGTGACTTTTTCTTCAGATTGTATACCATGGAGGTTTTTGTCTAACCTCCATGGTATACAATCTGAAGAAAAAGTCACACTGATGTGAAGTGTATTTCGTTACTCACAGATGGCGCGGTAACTAATGCGAAACATGATCATCGGTAGCAGTAAGTAGCAGCATCATGTCCGTTTGCAATTAGAGTATGTTAAACGCCTAGAAGATAATACAAGATATATTATTGAGCTGTATATCTATGCAGAAACTTTAAACATTAAATAAAATAAATTTCAGATTATAAAACAATAATCTGAGAATAAACATTCAGCCATCATAATTATTACAGCTCATTAGCCCATTATAAGTTCCCAACATATCCCAAGTAGGTAGATACCTAGATATTATATCCTCGTAAATTCTATGACTCCTCTTTCGCCGCCCCTTCGTAGAACTGTATTAGGATCTAATTCCCCAATACTAAGTAGTATGTAGTATTATTTATTCTGTGGTAAAGGTATATTTTACATTGACTCACAATTCAAGAGTATTACGAAGTATTTGTTAAATCTAGAAAGTCGTTATAATATTGAGGTACCTACGTTATTGTTTTTATTTTATTGTACTGTGGTTATGTGGTTATATTAAGGTTGCACCCATAGAGGAAAGTAATATATCGTACATAGAGAGCCCACTCGTGGAATTTATTGAAAACCGCAAATGTCAATTGATGTGATAAATAGCGCCATCTATTATCGCCATCCATAAACTTAACATCTATAGCTATAGCTGGCTATAGGTACTATATAGGCAATAGTAGCTTTTCCTTCATCCTTACTTATTTACTTATATTCAAGTTGATAAAGTTTTACTTGATTTTATTTTTCTCTAATAAAATCTTAGTAAAACTTTATCAAATTAAAAACAAGCCAATTAGTAAAGAGGCATCAATTTCAAAAGGTTATTGGATAAACAAAAAAACAACTTTTATTTTACAATATTATTTATTTATTTACTTTATTAAATCTCTATTATTAAATCATTAAAAAGACTTTTGACCAAAATAGAAGTGAAGCCGGGCCTTAATAAATGCATATTTATGAAAATTAAAAATACCGTCAAGGAGCTATGTACAGAAGACCGCTTATGCAGCTTAATTTTCGATGAAATGTCAATATCCCCTCAAATCCATTATAACGCTGCTAAAGACCAGATTAGAGGGTTCACATTTGATGGCAAGAAAATTGCTGACCATGTGTTGGTCTTCATGGTGAAGGGGTTAAAAAAGAAATTTAAGCAACCCATTGCGTATTATTTCACCAACTCAGTGAATAAACCTCAATTAAAAGAAATATTACAAAAAGTTATTAAGTATGTATATAGTACTGGATTAAAGGTCATATGTACTGTCTGTGATCAAAGTACAGTCAATGTAAGTGTAATAAATGACTTGGTAGAAGATACAAGAAAAAAATATTTAAGAGAAGAAAAGGAATTTAGGCATGAAATCATTGAAATAGGAAAAACAAAAGTAATCCCTCTATTTGATGTTCCACATTTACTAAAAGGAGTCCGAAACAATTTACTCACGAAAGATTTAAAATACTATGATTTTGAAGAAAAGTGCGAAAAAATCATCAAATGGGATTACTATAAGCAAACTTATGAAGCTGATAAGTCGTATGGAGAGGTGAGGTGCCTACTAAAAGTCACAGATGAGCACATCTATGTCGATAAAATTAGAAAAATGAAAGTGAAAACAGCAGCCCAAATTTTCAGCCACACGGTAGCTGCGACTGCAGGACATCTGGTGGCAAGAGGAGACATTCCGGTAGAATGCCAAAATGTGGTAAAATTTACAAAATTAATAGACAATCTTTTTGATTCTTTAAATTCTAACACATTTCATGTGCCTGATGGCAAAATATATAAAGGATGTGTTAGACGATCTAGTCCACACCATGGTTTGTGGAGAAATGCCATAAAAGTTTTGAAAACTGTAACATTTATTAAAAAAATTAAGGACAAAAATAACAAAATCCGTTTGATTGAAACGAAAGCTATACCATCTATAAAAAACTTCATACGTACAATTAAAGGAATACAACAATTATGGATATTGCTGTCCCAAACATATTCGTTTGATGCTATGCTAACACGTAATTTCAACCAGGACCCACTAGAGAATTTCTTTGGGAATATCAGAAGTTATGGGGCGAGAAATACTGCACCGGACACGGTTGCGTTTGAAGGGGCCTTTAAGTCCCTTTTAATTAATAATTTTAACTCGCCCCATTCTCTGCATGCAAACTGCGAAAAAGACGACGATAGCTGCTTGCAGAATCTAGATTTTTTTGTAAGAGAAAATATCGCGTCAACTTCTGATATTCCTAGTCCCATTTATGAGGAAACACCACAATTTTCTGAAAGCATAGAAGACGAAATTGTAGTGCCTTTCATCAATTTAAATACCAGTATAAATGATGCTGGTCAGGGCAATTATGTGTGTGGGTGGGTCCTAGGGAAATGCATAAAAAATGTTTCAAAAAGCTGCAAAGTATGTAAAAAAGATATGTATGGCAGACCTGAAAGCAAATCCAATGATTACATACGGGCAAAAGAATATAAAAAAGGTAAACATTCTTTAATATACCCATCTGAAGGAATGGAAAAATGTTTTGTCCAAATTCAAAATTTAGTGACAGACATACTAAAAAAAGATGTTCCAAAAATGGGCTTAAAAAGTAAAATAAAAATGTTTACCGACATATTTGTTGACTTTCCATTTAGTTGTGAAAAACATCAAAAAATATTACGAAATTATTTCGAAAACACAATTATTCATGTGCTTATATATAGTTGGTGCCGTTCAATAAACCGGATTTTGGTAAAATCAAATACCATGGTGAGGATGAAACTAAAGCAGCAGCCCAAACATATATAACAAAATATTAATAAGAAAATTACATCAATATGGATTGCGGGGGACAGTTTTAGATCTTTTTGAGTCATATCTTACACACAGGACGCAGATTACTGAAATAAGGAGAATATGTCCTATAAAGTTGACAGAAAAGGTTTATCGATCGACACCCCGAGCTGTGTACTACGGCGTTCCACAAGGAAGCGTTTTGGGTCCACTCCTGTTTCTTTTGTACATTAATGACCTTCCATCGGTGATACAACAATCTATGGTCCTTTTTGCGGATGATTGTACGGTCGTTTATGAAGGCAATAATACCCAAAGCTATGAAATTGAGATTAACAATTCCATTGGTCTTATAATTGATTGGCATGGAAAATAAATAATATACAAAGCTTCAAAAAATCATTAAAAACATTATTAATTACTAAATCTTACTATTCTATTAATGAATACCTTAATGACATAGAAATTAAATGATTGTTTTGGTATACATAATATTATAATATTTATAATTGATTTGACATACCACATATTATACATTTGACATGATATTATGATAACCCGATGACCTCAGACAAAATATTTATTTTGTATGAGCCGATGACATCGACATTTTTGATTTCTTTATATATATATATATATATATATATATATATATATATATATATATATATATATATATATATATATATATATAGTTTACTTACGTGACATTAGCTTCAGATGCAGTATTTATTGCTGACTCGTGTATTTAATAATAGTAATAATAATTTGAAAAGATGACATTTTTATTTACTTCACCTTTTTCTTTTTTCTTTTTTCTTCAATATAGACGTAAAGGCGCCATTAAGAAATGTGTTATGTGTCATGGGTATCATTGCAAGATGCTTTTCACTTATAATATATAACATTTTTGTGAATATTTAATACCACCTACAAATATGATTACTGTATTTTTATAATTTGCAATCAATTTTAAAAGTATTCCATTTTGCTGTTATTGGTAATAACGTGAAGAAATATATTTGTACACCACACTGTGGTAGAATACACGGTACCTACTGTAAATTTTTATAACACCTAACTTACTGTATTCACAAATAAATAAATGAATTTGAAATGAATTTGAATTTGAAATGAGCCCAAGCTTATAAAAATAAACACAAGGTAAATAAATAAATAATATTGTAAAATAAAAGTTGTTTTTTTGTTTATCCAATAACCTTTTGAAATTGATGCCTCTTTACTAATTGGCTTGTTTTTAATTTGATAAAGTTTTACTAAGATTTTGTTAGAGAAAAATAAAATCAAGTAAAACTTTATCAAATTAAAAACAAGCCAATTAGTAAAGAGGCATCAATTTCAAAAGGTTATTGGATAAACAAAAAAACAACTTTTATTTTACAATATTATTTATTTATTTACCTTGTGTTTATTTTTATAAGCTTGGGCTGCTGCTTTAGTTTCATCCTCACCATGGTATTTGATTTTACCAGACAAAATCCGGTTTATTGAACGGCACCAACTATATATAAGCACATGAATAATTGTGTTTTCGAAATAATTTCGTAATATTTTTTGATGTTTTTCACAACTAAATGGAAAGTCAACAAATATGTCGGTAAACATTTTTATTTTACTTTTTAAGCCCATTTTTGGAACATCTTTTTTTAGTATGTCTGTCACTAAATTTTGAATTTGGACAAAACATTTTTCCATTCCTTCAGATGGGTATATTAAAGAATGTTTACCTTTTTTATATTCTTTTGCCCGTATGTAATCATTGGATTTGCTTTCAGGTCTGCCATACATATCTTTTTTGTGTGTAGTGTATGTGTGTATTAAAAAATGTTGTAATATACGTATTAAGTAATAAGACAATAGAAGTCGCATAGACGCGTGACCTTGTCGCTGCTATGATGTGTTGACGAACATCATTCACCATTTTGTGAAGTTGCGCGGGGAACGTCGTCCGTGAATTTATGTTATTATAAATTTATAATGGTGAACTGCAGCATAATCAGTTGTAAAAACTCATCAAGGATGTGTAATTCAACTAATAAAGGCATAACATTTCATCAGTAAGTTGATAGTTTACTAATTTTCATTGTTTTAACTAATTTAGATCTAGACGAATACCTTACTATGATATTTACCTTTGTAAACTCTCACTTATTAGTTTTCGTATTGTACAATTAACATTGCTGCTTTTTTTTGCATTGACAAACTCACCAAGCAATGTAATGTGAAACATTAGATATCATTGTGCATTGTGCGTATGTTTATAATACGGTAAGATGTGGCGACATCGGTTATGGAAGTAATCGAGCGCTAATTCATTTCTATTGTCTTATTATTACTATTTCTGTGCACTGTATGTATTTATTTATATGTCATTAGGATTTACAAAATTATGGCCAATTACTATCCATTTGATTTTTAGTCGGGATTGGGTTCGGATGTTTTTTAGGAAAACACCATAGTGCTTTTCTTAAAAGTGCACTCTGTTTCCTAATCCCCTAAATATCTAAAAAAACTTACTATTGTTTTTATGAATCGCCTTCTTCTGCAGTCGGCAATAATTGTGTTCTGAATTGATTCTGGCAGAGTTTTCTGTAATAAGAAAGAAAAATTCATGAGAAATATTGATTTTGTTAGTGTGTTATTTTTAGATTTAATTTAGTCCAACTTTATGTATATAAATTTACCAACAACATGAATGTAATAAATATTTGGAATTAATATGTCAGTACCTGTCGTTGTCAATTTTAATGTAGCAAGGCTGCTTTCTTCATTCACAGGTTCAGGTACAAGTAAAACTTTCTCTGAAGTACCAACTTCATCAGATTTGCCTGAAACATAAGAGATATGTTTTAAGTCTAATGCTGAGCACAGATACATAGGAAGATGGTGTCATAAAACACCATGCAGATCGGCTCGAGATTTTATAGTCATGTAGCGCCGCACCAAGCTGTTCAATGTTGTCGTTTTATTTATCATTGAAAATGTAATTTAGACTAGATTCTATTTAGTCTAAATTACATTTTCAATGATGATGAATTTAACTGTATTGAGCCCAATAACTATAACATTTAGAGTATATTTTATTAGGTTAGGCCCAAAATTTTAAAATGATACAATTGTATTTAATTTGTTATAACAAGTAACTATATAACTGATGGGCGATAAGGACATTTTGAAGATGCTGATGGCACCTAGACGACTATTCCCTTAAAAAAAAAACTATTTCGCTTTTCTTTAATTGCTGCCTACGATAATAATTGCAATCAATATGTAAGTACCTGTTAGTGTTGATTTTAATGTAGCAAGGCTGTTTTCTTTATTCCCAGGTACAGGTATTAGTAAAACTTTCTCTGAAGTACCATCATCGTTAGACTTGCCTGAAAAATAAGAGATATGTTTTAAATCTAATGCTGAGCACAGATACATAGGGAGATGGGGTTATAAATCACCATGCAGGTCTGCTCGGCATTTTACAGTCGTGTAGCGCGCACAAAGCTCTAACACCAAGCTTTTCAATGTTGTCGTTTTACTTATCATTGAAGTTGTAATTTAGACTAGAATCTAAATGGTCAATAACTGTATTGAGCCCAATAACTATAACATTTAGAGTATATTTTATTAGGTTAGGCCCAAAATTAATTATGATACAGTTGCTTAAATTTACGCGAACACTACACATTGAATAAAACTATTATTTATGGATTTTATCGCGTTTAATTACTTAAATTTATTTTTATTATTATCCCGACGTTTCGGGTGCTTTACAGCGCCCATGGTCACGGGGGGGACTGAGATGTTTGACGTCCCAATGTCATAGTTAGTCCGGCTACCTTCAGTTTTTTAATATTAATTTTTGGTCCGATTTACGCAAAACGAGCTTATAGTATCATGAAGTCTTGCAGTGGTATGCTTGGGTTTGGGTTTAATTTTGTTGATTATAGGATCCCAAGCAGATGGTAGCACCCAACCATCTTCTCTATTGAAATTTGGATGTTTTTTAATTTCAATAGCCTCGCGTATCATCCTTGGTAGGAATCGGTGTTCTTTTGCGAGAACTTGTGGTTTATCAAATCTAATGTAATGGTGGGGACGATCTTGAACATGTTCACAGACTGCAGACTTCCCGGAGCTTCCAAATTTCAATAGAGAAGATGGTTGGGTGCTACCATCTGCTTGGGATCCTATAATCAACAAAATTAAACCCAAACCCAAGCATACCACTGCAAGACTTCATGATACTATAAGCTCGTTTTGCGTAAATCGGACCAAAAATTAATATTAAAAAACTGAAGGTAGCCGGACTAACTATGACATTGGGACGTCAAACATCTCAGTCCCCCCCGTGACCATGGGCGCTGTAAAGCACCCGAAACGTCGGGATAATAATAAAAATAAATTTAAGTAATTAAACGCGATAAAATCCGTAAATAATAGTTTTATTCAATGATACAGTTGCATTTAATTTGTCATAACAAGTAATTATATAATTGATTGACGATAATGACCTTTTGAAGACGCTGATAGCATCTAGACTACTAATCCTTTGTTTTTATTTTGCTTTTCTTTAATTGCTACCTATGATAATTGGAATCAATATGTAAGTACCTGTTAGTGTCGGTTTTAATGCAGCAAGGCTGCTTTCTTCATTCACAGGTTCAGGTACAAGTAAAACTTTCTCTGAAGTAACAACTTCATCAGACTTGCCTAAAAAATAAGAGAAAAATGTTATTTATTTAAAAAATTGATAAAAACTTATAATGTTAAAGAATTTTTAATTAGAAGTGGGATAAAAACATATAAACATCTAATTTTTCCACCACACAGAATAACCACCATAAATATGTTTTCTTATCATTATAAAATAAATATAATACAAGTTGAAAAATTACTAATAAGCATAAAAATAAAACAATACTAGCAATAGAGCCTCCATACTAATTAATATAGGGTTTAATATGGGACAACGCATGGTACTGTATTTGCACTTGTTAAAAACATGGGCAAAAAGATTTCCCATCATTTAGGCCATTTTTCTTGCCTAATATTATAAGTATTTCAGTTAAATATGCAATATTAGCAAAATGCTAACTTCAACTCAAGCCCAGTACCACTATTGTATAATAATTAATATGTAATAAGTTAAAATGCTCTTATTTGTATTATATGTAAATCTTACCAGGAAGATGAAGTGATGGCACAGCTAGAAAATTCAACCGGTTATTACGGTTTCTATCCCTGTCTGTAAAATGGATATCACAGATGACCTTCTTTCTATACAGTTCATAATCAGCAGGACTATCTAACTTCCCTCCAGCTATATGAACCCAAGCCTTGAAACGGTCAGGATTCTTTTCTGGATGTGGAAATTGATGATAGGAAGTCTCTGAAAAAAAAAGAAAGATCACTTTTAATATTTTTCTTGAAAAGTTTAAAGATCTAAAATAATTTTCCTGAATAATGATGCATAACAATTTTTGCTAATAGAGCCAATGATCCTACTAATATTTAAAAAAAAAAACAGACAAGTGCAAGTCAGACTCTTACAAAAAGGGTTCAATACCACCATATAATATTTGTAAATAGCTTTTCTAAACATGCAAAATAAAGTTTGATTAAGGCATTTAGTTTTTAAAAATACTCTTGCTCAAGCATGTGGATTTAAGTGTGCCAGTACTTATCTTTAATATACCTAAAACTGTGCTATGGCTTAGGACTTACAACTAATCTATAGTTTGTAACAAAGTGAAATGCTACACTTAGAAAGGCAATGATAACACCTACTCCTTAGGTTTTAAAGTTATTGGTTCAAATTGCCTTTAATATTTTACATAAATGATCATTTTATTTTAATCTTGTTTGTAAGAGGGTGACACTGAAAGTTTTTAGAACTGGCCACTTGTAAACACTATATAATAAAAAAGTAAGTTCAAATTTTGAAAATTGAACTATTTGCCAATATTATTGTGTATGTATTTTATTAATTTGTCATTTGTTTATGATTTATAGATTCATACCTCATTATTTGACAGAGGCCCAAAAACTCCATCGTGTTGATTATTGTCGTAAAATGGTTTAAGGATTTAACTGAGGTTACACAAATGCTGTGTTTGACATACTTACGGGTGACGAAAGCTGGATTTATTGTTATGATCCTGAAACTAAGAGACAGTCTGCTGTCTTGGTTTTTCCTTCCAATTGTTTGCTACTTGTCTTGGAAAATGTTCGGGAGAAATAACCTCACAGTAGGATCTTCCTTCACAACGAAAACGCCTCGTCTCACACCGCCAAGCAAACAATCGACTACTTGGCAACATCAGACGTGGAATTACTGGGTCACCCTCCCTATAGCACCGACCTCGCACCTTGCGATGTTTATTTTTTTTCGAAAACAAAAGAAAAACTTTGAGGAAAATGTTTAATGGACACCGAGGAAGCAATGGCTGCATTTCAAAATGTCGTCGAAGAGACCGCTAAGGGCAAGTAAGCAAAGCGCTTTTCTCGGTGATTCCATTGGATGCAGGAATGTATTGATGTAAATAGACACTATTTTGGAAAGATATAATAAAACTAATAACTTGCTAGTTTGTTCAGTTTTTGATTTTCTAAGAACTTTCAGTATCACCTTTTACGTTGCCCTATTGATATTTCAACTAATCTCACAGATTAAAAATAAAGATTATGTAAGTGTACTTAGTTAAGAAATCACCTGATTGCAAAAATTGCTTTGTAATACATGAGTATACAAGTTCTTTATTACAGAATTGTAATTCCATGGCTACTCCAATCCTCATTGATTTTGTTATTTATGCCATTTTACAAAAATTTTATATTGCTATAACTATTTTGTAATGTTGCTATCACATTATTCTTTGATGTAGCTATTAATGAAAAATATTATACACTTTGCTTGTATAATTACCTTGAAATGCATTAATTAAAGTACCTAGTGCATGTAATGCAGTGTTATAATTTTTACTAATATGTTGGTTGCAATAGAATACTTTTGTAAATTAGATATATCATGTATTGAACTAAATGTGAGTGCACTTAAGACTGGTTTGTAAGTAAAGGCTATACTCATACTTATTTCTGTCAAACATTTCTAATGGCTTATGGCCATCAACCGGGAGAGGGAAAGGTATAATTTTAATAAGTACCTACGAATATAAACACAGATAAATGCAGTGGTCCATCTATAATGTAAATCTTATCCTGTTTATCTATCATTTAGGACAAGATTGTAAGCCACGGTGGTTCAGATGGTTAGCGCTCACTGTAAACTTCACATTATGCAAGCAAATCAGGTTGGGTCCCTGCTGGCACCAATGAAATTGATAGTTGCAATTTTAAGTGTTGATACCACATGAAAACATCCTGAGGAAAGCTGCATATATGAGAAATAAGAAAAAAAATATTTCGGAGAAACGAGAAATTCGCTAACCTGCAACGGGGTAACACGGCGAACACTTCCTTGCCCTAAAACCATCTAAGAAACGGGGGTACCTGTGCCCAGCAGTGGGACGTATATAGGCTGTAACTTTATGTAAGTTGTAAGTTGAAGTTGACAAGGCACTGTGGAATTCTATGGAGGCAAGATGGCAGAGATATAATGATGATTATACTTACTGTTTGAACATCCCAATGCACACCGTTTAGGCATGATAAAAACAAATCACAAGCGTCTATATCGCAAAGAAACAGCACAAACGAAGCGTCCGGGTCGCAAAAAAACGATTGCACTAGAATGACGGAGGAACAGCTCAACTCACACTATTACTTCGGAAAATTCTTACACTTCACTACGGAGGATAGGACTCAACTCAACGTGGATCGGCGGATTAATTTCACGAAGAAAAGCACAAAGATGGGACGAAAACTACAAACACGCGCAAACGCAAGGAGCAGTCGCCATATTTGTGATGAGTGATGACGTGACTATTTGACATTTGACAATCAATAAGAAATCGTTCACAGTGCTGCTATCGTAATTATTACGCAGCTTGTAATCTACACAAATATTTACATATAATTATACTAAGTGTTAAATAAAATGATACGTAACGGAATTAATATTTTTTACATTATTTTTCAGTCATAAATTATATTTGCGTCGATCGTAACGCCATCTGCGGTGACATAAAGTAACTCGTTGTTTTGGATGGCGATAACAGATGTCGCATTTCGAAAAAATGACGTCAAATCTGTTAATATATGGAACTGTCCTACCCCTGACCTACGTTCAGTACCGATAGCGCTGAACGCTTATGTTTTAATTTTACTGTATTAGCTCACAATTTAATATACCTAAACGTAAACGTGTTGTTATTTCCATAAGAGATAAATACGAGATTAACAAACGATTAGAAAAAGACGAATCAGCAACCAAGTTATCTAATGAGCACAAAGTGGAGATAAAAAAACCAAAAGACGGCCATATAAAATTTTATATTATCCAAGCTTGATTCTACTGATGGATCCACAAGTCGTAAAATTATGAAACTCGCCACGAACACCGATCTCGATGACGCTGTTTACAAGCGATTTACACAAAAAAAAAACACAAGAAGAACATATCTCTGATCCCATTCTATGTAAAAAAGCAATAAATTTAATGTAAAACTTAGAGGGCTGTCGAAGCTTCAAGCAAGTACGGGCTGGTTAAAACGGTTTAAGTCAAGACTGGCATTCGTGAACTTCAAATAAAAGGAGAAAAACTATATTCTTTCAAAATCAAATTATGCGATGTATTGAAACAAGAAGATCTTGCTCTAGAAAACGTTTATAAACCTGACGAAACTGGGCTCAATTGGAAGGCTTTGCCATGAAGTAATAGTCTCACTATTGGACTAGTAAGTTGGTAGCATTCTACCCACTTAGAATATGCGTCGACTACAATTAGAAAGTTCCTACCATATAACGAAAAAATATCTATGTGCAAACGATCCCATACCTGTGCCGGGTAGGGCTTAGAAGCTAAAGGTGTGCGCGGAAGTGCGCATCGAAACTTATTACAAACTGAACACGGCCCTATTTTTTCCGCAATATGCCTATCTATATGTGGCCACCACATCCAGGTTCTGGCCTGCTCTTTTGTTTTTACCACGCCAAAGTGTGAAGAATGCAGTTCGTTTAATAGCTGCTCGCGGAATATTGTTGGTATGATTACTTTGTGGTCCCTCGAATACAACCACCTTCTAGAGCTAACTCTGACCGACTAAGAAAATATGGCTTTAATAACGAATCTGACACTTTTCTAGGTTACGCTTTAAGCATAAACTCTTAACACTTTTATTAAAAGATTATCTCGGGATGTTTCTTTTTTTATATCTTCCACAGTTATTGGTTTTAAAACTGAGTTATCTATAAATACATACAATATAAAATGTTTTATAAAGATCTGAGCATTCATTATGAATTGAAATCACGGTCTGTAAATCAATTATTTCTGTAATTGATTTACAGACCGTGATAAGAAATCAGCCACATTGCTGTCACTTCTACAATACTTTAATGTGAAATTATAAACATATAAAAAGATCGCGTAACGTTGAAGCTCTTTTTGTTTCCGAAAATGGTTAGTAAGGGCTTATGATCCATCCTTAGGACACCTAAACGGTACCGTTCGACCATACCAATAGTGGTAGAAATTTCAGAGCATACAAGGGGTGTCCGTTCTACTATAAATAAGAATCCTCTTTATAAAGTATAATTTACATTTTATTATATAATTCTTTACTATTGGTCGAGGGAACTGTGGTGTTTTAAAAATGTTATAACATAATAAGATAAGCTGGTAGGGAAAGAATTGTCAGTCTGATTTGATCTATTATACTGCCTGCTACGTAATCCGTATTTTATTGTAAATTTAGTCCTAAACAGTACAATGTTATCATAGAAGTTTTCCATCTGAAAGTTCTTATTATTCTCTTACTCAAAATATCTACAAACAGTATTAAAATCCATTACTTTCTGTTATAAAGATGTATTTCAATGTAAGTATATTAAAAATTGGTGGTATAAAAACACAACTTGAGTATATTGAGCAGGAGTTTCGGTGGTTTTAAATAAATATTCTAAATTCTCAGTAATTAATAAATAGTATGTAAATACATGCATGTGGCATCCCTTTTTTTAAATAATAAAACTATTTCATATAAATAATGTTATTTTATTTTTTTACCACATAGAGTCATTGTAAGTTCTTCTTAACTAAACTTAATATGGTTTATAGGATACAAAGTTGTGTTATGTCCGTATTTTCATTGTTTTTTTAATAAATTTGCATAGAATAACCTATTTTTCAACATATATATAAAATAATCAATCTTGTCTAAGTATTGGTAGGTACTAATATTGTATTTGAAAACTATATGCTTTAGTCCTGAGTTCATTTGATTATTTATTATTTTCAATCATTAGTTGTTTAGAACTATTTGCTAGTTTACATTCTTGTCCACTTAACCATTTAATTCTGTTTTGGGTCGAGGAAAACTAATATTATTTTTATTTAATATTGTTTACTTACATGAATGTTTAAATTATTTTCAATCTCCATAAGTGATTCTTCATGTGAACTGATGGAGGAAGATGTTGGAATACAGGCTTTTGTTTCCTAAGAAAAAGGTAATTATCTTTAAAACATTAATTAATACAAAATAGGTGTAGGAAGGTGCTTTTTAGAAATATATTCAATACAAAATTTTGTCTTTAATATAAACCACCTAAAACCCTAAAACACACACTGAAGAGCATATTGATAACTACAAAAGAGCATTTTCGTTGCAAAAACAAGAGACATGTGTATTAGTGGAAAAAATAAAAAATAAATCAGTTTTGACATACAACAAACTCAGCCTCTACCTAAAATTCCCATATCAAAAGCATTTTATTTAAGGCAAATATGGTTTTATAATAAAGGTATCCATATCATTAGTAGAGATGGCCACAGGTCTTATTTTTGCACTTACACAGAAGACTGGTAAAAAAAGGTAGTGTAGAAGTTCTTATTCACACATTTTTAGATTGTGACAGAGATTTTGGCCGCATAGAAAAACTTTTAAGAAGAAAAGAAAAATATTAATTAATAAACAGTATGTAAGAACATGCATGTGGCAAATCTATTTTTAAATAATAATACTATTTCATATAAATAATGTTATTTTTATTTTTTTACCACATAGAGCCATTGTAAGTTCTTCTTAACTAATCTTATCTAAGTATTGCAACTAATATCGTATTTTAAAACTCTATGCATCAGTTCCTAAGTTCATTTGATTATTTATTATTTTAAAACGCTCATTAATTGTTTATAACTATTTGCCAGTTTACCTTTGACCACTTAACGCTTCAATTTTGTATTGGGTCGAGAAAAAATAATATTATTTTTATTTAATATTGTTTACCTACTTACACGAATACATAAATTATTATCAAATTCCATAAGTGATTCTTCATGTAAATTGATGGAGGAAGATGTCGGAATACAGGCTTTTGTTTCCTGAAAGTTAATTATCTTTAAAACATTAATTAATACAAAATAGATATAGTAGAAAGATGCTTTTTACAGAAAATTGAATTTAAAGTTCTTGGTATTTTAAACTCTGAACGAGATTCAAGTTTTAATATTGATTTTTAAAACTTGAATCGCGTTCAGAGTCTAAAAGAAGCCTGTCTCAGTCATTTGTTGCTATTAAAATGCACGAAATAATGCTTGCAACTAACAAGATAATTGTACTAGATAGTACTAATATGTCATTAACTAAATATTTACCAGAATTGGTACAGCATAAGGTAATATCAGAGTAAGTTTCTTCTTTTATTTATATTAACATTTTATCCTTAAAATGTCTGTTGCAAATTTTTGATGACGGTTTTGGTGTCCAATCTGTTCGTCCTGTAGCTACAATCCAATTCCGATGTAAATTATCATGTTCAGGAGAACTGCAACAAACCATTAAATCTTTCAGATATTTAATTAATAGACACTGCAGAATACATATCTGTACACCGGAGGCAAATGATCATAAGTCATATTAAGCTAATTGTACAGTGCACACATTTTACAATCAGATCTCAATTTGAACATTACTCACATATGTCACTTTACTACACAATTGTGTAAAGTTCTAAATAAAAATTTAATTGTTGCTTAAAAGTAGGTTAATTGGTAGTTTTTAATTACAACAAGATATTAATAAAAATGTAATTAATTAATTAAATAATGGACTTGGGACATGCTACCTCTAAACACTAAAGATTATTTTTTATAAGTTACACGTAATAACAGAATATCCTAAGTCCTGATTCTCAAGGCACAATAAAAATCATGTTTCATTTAATCATGTAACTGACTTTGAAATTTGAAATGGTTCCTTATAAATATTTACTTCTCTATTAATAAAGGGAATCTTGAAAATTTTAAAATATTCAAGTTCCATGTTGTTGACTGTATATTTGTAAGAACATAGCCGAATAAATTGTTGTCAGTCCCAAGGTGTTAATATTATAAGTAGGGTCCAGATTAATACGTACTAAATCCATATTTTTACTTACTTACTTACTTATCATCACGCACAATCCCTAACGGGGTAGCCAGAGAGAACAGATCGCCAAGTGTCACGATCCTTACATACCTCTTTCGCTTCTTTCAGGTTCATTAAGTTCTTCATACATGCACGTCTAGGTATCCGAGTACTCTTGACCCTCCCCTCTTCGAGCAATTTGCTCACATGGTCTTCGAAAGTTAGTCTCGGTTTACCTCGATATTTTTACTTGAAATGGTTTTTGTTTTTAAATATATTTTCTACATAAATTGTGATATTTTGATCAAGAAAATGCAATTTCTATTTTCCATATTTTTCCGTATTTCAAACATAAATCCATATTCCACAAGAAATTAAATAAATTTATCCATATCTTCATTATTATCTGTTAGATGGATCAGCAGCTCTGTGAAGTGTCTAAAAATTAGTTTTAGTTAAACATGACCAAGTTTTCTTGCTACTTAGCAATGCTGCTCCTTATATAGTAAAAGCTACAGGTGCCCTACAAGTTTTGTATCCAAAAAATTTTCATGTGAAGTGCTTGGCTCATGGTATAAAAATATTAGGTGAATGCTTAAAGTCTCAGTTTAAAAAGGTTGACAGTTTAGTATTAAACATCAAAAGTAAGAAAATTTTTTTGGAAGCACCAAACGGGATCTCAAAATTTAAAGAGATGTATCCCGACATTTCTTTACCGCCAGAGCCATTGCTGAACCGCTGAGGAACCAGGCTGACAGCAATTGAATACTATGCCCAGTATTACACTTGAAATCAAAACTATTATTTTTTAATTGGAAAATGAACCTACTGATATTTCAATCTCAAAAGAACTTCTCCAAGATGACACTATGTAACGATTTGCTTTACATAAAAAACAATTAATACTTTTTATCACACCAGATAAAGAAAGGCACTCGAAAATTCTTCCACTTCTTTAAATGATAATTTGAAGATTATCGAAAATATTGAAAGTAAGATTTGGAATCAGAAGGTCCCGTTGCTGAAGAAGCGAGGCAAAAATTAATCTACGTGCTGGAATAAAACAAAGGATTCCATACCCTAAATAAAATTAACAGCATGCTGTGTCGAACATTAGAAGGCACCATAAATGAGCCATACTCACTTGCAGAATTATGCAAATTTAAATATGCTCCAATCACATCCTGTGATGTTTAAAAATCATTCAGGCAGTACAAAGCATTATTTCGTCCATACGGAAAGGGTTTTAATTTCGAAAATTTAAGGAAACACATAGTTATATACTGTAATTCAAATAATAATGAAACAAAAGCTAAGTAAAATTGTATTTTTTTTTTTGGTTTTTCTTAATAGAGAATCCTTTTAATGTAAAAATTCTTTATCTTTTATTACACATATTTTTCCCATATTTTACGATTTTAAGTCCATGTTATATGTACATATTTTTTATATTTTCTATTCATATTATTCCGGGCCCCAATTATAAGTGTAGGTAAGTTTTTATGTTTTCTCTCAATATTATCTCTAAATATGTGTGTGTCCTTTTATTAAAACTTTTAGTTCTATAACTTTGAACTGAGGAAACTTTTTAAGAAGGAAAAACATGCACATGACAACATAAATATTCTTATTTTGCCCTTAACAGTTATCTCACCATATGGTCATTTGTTCAATATCTGATCCTGGTACGTTTTTAGATGCCCAGTTTAAGATGCTTGAAGCTATTTCGTTTCCACCCATTGAGTTATAATGTACTACGTACTAGAGAAGCTATTCCAAACAAAAATTGTGCACTACTCGTATGTCTTTGCGCATGCGCGGTAACGTACTAAATGTATGTTTAACAAAACTTATTAACATAAAATTTAAATTACAAATATATTTATTTAAATTAGAATCATAAATGTTGTAAATAATCGTTCATAAATGCTGGGCACGCGAGAGTTAAAAATGGACGAATTTATTCCACTTTGACTTTGATGTGGAAACTTAAAAATAAAATAAAAGAATAATAAGCGGATTTAAACATGGAAATTTTTGCCAAATCATAATAACTTATATATGTTTCTATAAAAAAATGTGTATAATAATATATTCGTCCTATACTTAAGTACCCACGGAAATGTCGCATCTGAACATATTAATTTCATAATCTATATTCAGTGACACGAGATGGCGTCTTAGGAATAATTTGTTTTATTATTAATTTATAATACTTTTTTATTGAATAAGTATCTTATTAACCGATGAAAAGTAATTCCTTGGTTTTTACTGACATTTCTTGAATTATTTGTGCAATATCTAAGTACACAAGACGGCATATTTTTATCAAGAGATTTTTTTTTAAATCAACACAACACGTGACAACTCTACAAGCGCCTAGCGAGTGACTGATTAAAGTGCAGTGCATGAACCGCAGTTGAGTGGAACAGAGTAGCTGAATGCGGTGTCTCCTCTAGTACGTAGTACATAATAGCTCAATGTTTCCACCCCATTGAGCTTTAGTTTCATCCCACATAAATAAAGATGCAGAACTGTCAAAACCATCATAAATAGTGTAATTTAATGTTCAAAGTTTTCTCCTATAGAAATTAACTCCACTTGTCCAAAAAGGAGTTGGTAAACATTTTTGTAGGTCTGCATTTTAGGTCTGTATTTTTATTCAGACATATCCTGGGATTTATGTTTGTACCTATTATCAGATTCAATTAAAAGTAAATCTTTTCCTATTTACAGAAGTTGTTTCTCAGGGCCATTCTACATCCCTTTAAGTTGCTGAAAACATATTGCAATCATCACAAGTATAAAGTAATTTGTAAAGATCATATATTTGTTTGATATTTAAATTCAGTCCTAAATAACATCTCTTTGATCTCTCACGATTGTAGTGAAATTCATACTTTGGGAAAGATGAAATGTGGGACGTAACAGATTTAATAATATTTTTTTTTTATATGGCAACCTAACAATTACTGCCAACCTCCAGTCAATAAAAATACTTGTAACTTGAAACGAAACGACGGACAATCTAAAGAGAAACTACGATTCTGATTAAAAACCAAAATCTTAATGTTAAGAACCATAGAATACTATAATAATGAATCATGAAATGACTTGTACTGAAGTATATTAAATAAATGATGGATATTTGGTTGAATTAAAATAATACTAAACTCAATACCACATTAAAAATAATCAGTATTACTAAATAAAGACGATTGATAGCTAAATAATGAATAAAATTTTATAATCTAATATTATTTAAATCTAAAAATTCCATAAGACAATTGAAAACATTTTTACTTTTTTTAGAAAAACTTAAAAGAGAACAAATTTCTGTAGGAAGAGGAATTTTAAGATTTACCAAAGTGTTAAATAATGAAGTATGATCATATAACGGACACGAGAAGAAAATATGGTTGAGGTCACCAATATCCAAACCACATTCACATATTGAAGAATTTTTAATATGAAGCCTAGCAAGGTGAACCGAATTACAGCAGTGACCCAAGCGCATTCTACATAACATTGATGTATGTTTCTTATTTAAGGATAATTTATAAAACCAAGGCTTAGAAGGAATGATGGGTTGAATTTTGGCATAGTGACAGCCTTTTGTCGTTTTGGTTTTGTTCCAATGTTTTGACCATCTATCTCTATATACTAATTTCGTAGTTCTTATAAGGTCATAGCAATAATTTTTAAATAAGAAAGTATCCCCACAGACTATAGCTTGTTTAGCAAGTTTGTCAGCATATTCATTACCAGATATACCAATATGACGGAATCCAAACGAGAGAAATGTTGATGTTTTGGAATTGGTATAAGAATAGAAGTTTCTTAATTTCAAATATCAAAGGATTGCGGGAAATGTCATAGAAAGGATTACATAACAATGCTTGTAAAGAGCTAAGAGAATCTGAAAATATCACGCTTGATTTTAATTTAAAAAGATAGCAATATTTTATTGATTGTAAAATGGCTAACATTTCTCCAGTAAAAACTGAAGATTCGGGAGGACTTTTCATTTTTTGAACTATTCTCCAATTTTGATGGTATATTGCATATCCAGTACAACCTTTTGCGTTAGTCTTAGAAGCATCTGTAAAAATATAATGACAATCTGGGAAATTCTTGTCCAACGTAAATACAAATCTTTTATTTGATTCAATAGAAAATTTATATAATCCTATATCTAATATAACATTGGGTTTGAAAAGTGCAACTTCAAACGAATTGGAGAAAAGAGGCAGAGTCGCCGACCTATAAATAGGATCTAGTAAGGAATTATAATGTTCATAGCTTTTAACTAGGTCAGAAGTTTCTTTATTACGCCAGTATTTTCCTGAATTAATTGAAATGTACTGAGAAAGCAAACGAATTTTAGGGAGTAATGGATGGTTTGAAAATTGAAGAGCCCGATAAAAAAAGGAATCCGATAAATATTGTCGTCTAATAAAAAGTGGAGGATCACCGCATTCAATCTGCAAGGCATTGATAGGCGACGAATTCATAGCGCCTATAATTAATCTTAAAGACTTGTGTTGAATGATATCTAATATTTTTAATCCTTTTTTACTAGCTGGTTCAAGAAGAAATGAGGCATAATCTAATCGGCTTCTTATAATTGCATTATAAATTAATTTTAAATAATATGGATGAGCGCCCCACCACACCCCGCACAAAGCTCTAAGAATGTTTATATTTTTTTCGCATTTTTTTTGGGTATAAATTATATGAGGCATGCCGGATAATTTATTATCAAGAATTACACCAAGGAATTTCACTTGTTGAATATTTACGAGCGGATAGTCAAAAAGGCGAACTTGGATTTCAGGTAAAACTCTTTTGCGCGAAAAAATTACTGATCTGATCATCTAACCAAGAGGCCATAGAGAGGAGATCTTGTTCTATCGCATTAGCACAAGATTCTATACATTTATC
Source organism: Parnassius smintheus behrii (assembly GCA_036936625.1). Lineage (NCBI taxonomy): Eukaryota > Metazoa > Arthropoda > Insecta > Lepidoptera > Papilionidae > Parnassius > Parnassius smintheus. Next base: position 4,853,302 of record JAUPFT010000030.1, on the reverse strand, counting down.
ATTAACATAAACTAAGATATCATCAGCATATTGCAAAATTCTACACTTTGAAATAGACTGGTCCAAATCTGCCGTATAAATATTGTATAATAAAGGACTTAAAACAGAGCCTTGTGGAAGGCCTTTAAAAACCTTTCGAGTATATTTTAGATCATCATCAATTTTAATATGTATATATCGATCTAGAAATAAATTGATAATCAAATTTGTAAGTTTTTTGGATATATTAAGCTTAAACATCTTTTCTCTAAGGATGTTGAGTCTGACTGGTGGAGCCACGTGTTTAAGGCTGCCGAAGTCTAGTTCCCCCGTCGAACCTTAAACCTACTACGCGAGATATTAACTAAAGTGGACTGTATATGCGGATGCTTCTACGCTTACGTAAAAGCGACTACTATAGCATGCGGTATAATGCACTCGCTCTTCCCTAAAACTAAACTATTATGGTGCCAAATCACTGAAAAGGAATCCTGCCTTATTAGGAGAACAACAAAATTGGAGCGGGTTAAACTATATAAGGCAGTAAATAAAGGAGTGTTGACTCACCGGGGTTTCTTCTATCCTGTTGAGCACTATAGCTGCAACTTCTGGAACTTCTTCTGGAACACTCCGGAGAGAGGCGGTGCGCGACTATATCTCACCCGAGGTGAGGGAACTTCTTCTAGACAGACACTCTGGGGCCCCAGGGGTGCGTCGGGAGAGAAGCGTGGTAGTTTCAGCGACGACTGCGGTGGAAAGAGGCCGCGCAACGGTCGCGCGTGCCTTATATGTCCTCGGCCCCGATGATTACGTGACATTCTAGAATCATCTTCTTGCCCCTCCCACCCCACCACCCCGATGTGTCGATAGGAGGGTACGAATGATATCGTTTTTCGGAAAGGAACAAGCGGCTTGGCACCTCTACCGTCAAATATAATAATCCAATGGTTTTTTCCGCGCAACCATCTCCCCCGCCCTTGAAGGATTTCTTTCAAAATTAACTAATACAACTAGAGCTAAGATCAACTAACAAAATAACTAACTAACGCTAAGATTACCTAAATTCAACTACAATTTAATCTAGAAAGCTAATTTAAATTATGGAAGAGGCAGGGGGCACAAACGGACAACCGGACGCAAGTAAGACCCAACCGTGGTCTTAACGCGAGCTATCCTAACTACTCCGTCGGAACCGGGAAAGACCTCTTCGACAATTCCTAACGGCCAGTGGAGAGGCGGCGTATTCTCTTTGGTGAGCACAACTACAGTTCCTACAGCTAAAGGCTCAGTTGCTGTGTTCCATTTTTGCCGAGACTGCAAAGTATGCAAGTATTCCATCCTCCATCGTTTCCAAAACGATTGCACTAACCGATCTAATAATTTGTGGCGTGCGGAAATGCTAAGTCTGTTCTTATCCATACCTGCGGCTGGCAAATACTTTAAAGGCGTTAAATTCAAAAAATGTGCTGGAGTTAGAGCCAGCGGTTCCGAGGGGTCACTAGACAACGTACGACAAAGTGGGCGACTATTCATTACGCATTCAATTTGAGCGAGCACCGTACTTAGCTCTTCGAAGGACAAAATTTGATCTCCTATTACTCGGTATAAATGAATCTTTAGACTCTTGATATTAGTCTCCCAATTGCCCCCAAAATGGCTCGCGGCTGGGACGTTCAGAGACCACTCAATGCGGTTCTCGGCTAGAATGTGAGCGAACTCCGAATTATAATATTTGCTAGCTAAGAGCTCATGTAGTTCCGATAGAATACGTTTTGCACCGACGTAGTTCGTACCGTTATCCGAATACAATCTACTTACAGGGCCACGGCGGGAAAGAAATCTTTTAAATGCGCTCATAAAGCCTGCTGTGCTTAGATCACCAACGAGTTCTATATGCACCGCTCGAATAGTTAGACATACGAAAATGCAGACGTAAGCCTTTGTGGATCTTATACCACGCCCGCGAGTGAGCGTGACCTTAAACGGGCCAGCGAAATCAGACCCGGTGTGCGTGAAGGGCTTTACTGATTGTATTACTCTACAAAATCTAAGTTCCGCCATTTCCGGAAATGACGGCTTGGGGCGTGCCCGAAAGCAAGCTATACATCTGTGCACCCGATTGCGTATTAAACTACGTGCAGAAAGAATCCAATAATTCTGACGCAAAATCGACATCAACAAGTCGGGGCCAGCGTGCGAGTTCAATTTATGATGGTAGTCGACTAATAAGTTCATGATATGGTCTTTACGCGGTAAAACAATAGGGTGCCGTTGGTCGAAACTCAATTGCGAGTTGGACAAGCGTCCGCCTACCCTTACAATCCCACCCTGTAAAAATGGCTTAAGGCGTTGAAAGGCGCGACTACAAGCTCTATTCGATTGTAATCTTCTAATTTCTTCAGAGAAGTGCGCACGTTGAAGTTCACGCAATACTAGCGACTCGGCATAGTTGTAATCGGATGCTAAGACATACGAACGTCGCGGTAACAGCTTCGCGAATCGACAAACGTAAATTACGCTACGCAATAATTTCGACCAAGAGGACAAGCGGTTCGCCAAAGCAATGATTGGAGAAACCTCGCTCGAAACGTTCGCCACTAGAGCGTGTCTCTTCTCTTCCGGCGGTTGTGACACTGACGAAGGTTCGAAATCGGTTATTGGCCATTGCGAGGGATCCAAGTGAACCCAAGCAGGTCCGTGGAACCAAAGCGGGTGGTCCATTATTTGCATCGGGGTGAGTCCACGGGATAGACAATCGGCGGGGTTTTCCGTACCGGACACGTGATAAAAGTTCCGCGTTTCTAACTCGTCTTGTATCTTGGCTACTCGGTTCGCAACAAACGTATCCCAACGGTGGGGTGAAGAATGAACCCAGCATAAGGCGACGGTGGAGTCGAAAAAGGCCAATATCCTTTCTATGTGAACTCTATCCCTACATGCGCTGATAACTGCGGTAATAAGCTTGGTGAGTACTAATATTGCGCAAAGCTCTAAGCGCGCCAGAGAGACGACCTTACGGGGGGAGACTCTCGACTTAGAACTAATGAGGCTAATCGAATTTCTACCATTATTCTGGACGTGGAAATATACAACGCCCCCAAATCACTGAAAAGGAATCCTGCCTTATTAGGAGAACAACAAAATTGGAGCGGGTTAAACTATATAAGGCAGTAAATAAAGGAGTGTTGACTCACCGGGGTTTCTTCTATCCTGTTGAGCACTATAGCTGCAACTTCTGGAACTTCTTCTGGAACACTCCGGAGAGAGGCGGTGCGCGACTATATCTCACCCGAGGTGAGGGAACTTCTTCTAGACAGACACTCTGGGGCCCCAGGGGTGCGTCGGGAGAGAAGCGTGGTAGTTTCAGCGACGACTGCGGTGGAAAGAGGCCGCGCAACGGTCGCGCGTGCCTTATATGTCCTCGGCCCCGATGATTACGTGACATTCTAGAATCATCTTCTTGCCCCTCCCACCCCACCACCCCGATGTGTCGATAGGAGGGTACGAATGATATCGTTTTTCGGAAAGGAACAAGCGGCTTGGCACCTCTACCGTCAAATATAATAATCCAATGGTTTTTTCCGCGCAACCATCTCCCCCGCCCTTGAAGGATTTCTTTCAAAATTAACTAATACAACTAGAGCTAAGATCAACTAACAAAATAACTAACTAACGCTAAGATTACCTAAATTCAACTACAATTTAATCTAGAAAGCTAATTTAAATTATGGAAGAGGCAGGGGGCACAAACGGACAACCGGACGCAAGTAAGACCCAACCGTGGTCTTAACGCGAGCTATCCTAACTACTCCGTCGGAACCGGGAAAGACCTCTTCGACAATTCCTAACGGCCAGTGGAGAGGCGGCGTATTCTCTTTGGTGAGCACAACTACAGTTCCTACAGCTAAAGGCTCAGTTGCTGTGTTCCATTTTTGCCGAGACTGCAAAGTATGCAAGTATTCCATCCTCCATCGTTTCCAAAACGATTGCACTAACCGATCTAATAATTTGTGGCGTGCGGAAATGCTAAGTCTGTTCTTATCCATACCTGCGGCTGGCAAATACTTTAAAGGCGTTAAATTCAAAAAATGTGCTGGAGTTAGAGCCAGCGGTTCCGAGGGGTCACTAGACAACGTACGACAAAGTGGGCGACTATTCATTACGCATTCAATTTGAGCGAGCACCGTACTTAGCTCTTCGAAGGACAAAATTTGATCTCCTATTACTCGGTATAAATGAATCTTTAGACTCTTGATATTAGTCTCCCAATTGCCCCCAAAATGGCTCGCGGCTGGGACGTTCAGAGACCACTCAATGCGGTTCTCGGCTAGAATGTGAGCGAACTCCGAATTATAATATTTGCTAGCTAAGAGCTCATGTAGTTCCGATAGAATACGTTTTGCACCGACGTAGTTCGTACCGTTATCCGAATACAATCTACTTACAGGGCCACGGCGGGAAAGAAATCTTTTAAATGCGCTCATAAAGCCTGCTGTGCTTAGATCACCAACGAGTTCTATATGCACCGCTCGAATAGTTAGACATACGAAAATGCAGACGTAAGCCTTTGTGGATCTTATACCACGCCCGCGAGTGAGCGTGACCTTAAACGGGCCAGCGAAATCAGACCCGGTGTGCGTGAAGGGCTTTACTGATTGTATTACTCTACAAAATCTAAGTTCCGCCATTTCCGGAAATGACGGCTTGGGGCGTGCCCGAAAGCAAGCTATACATCTGTGCACCCGATTGCGTATTAAACTACGTGCAGAAAGAATCCAATAATTCTGACGCAAAATCGACATCAACAAGTCGGGGCCAGCGTGCGAGTTCAATTTATGATGGTAGTCGACTAATAAGTTCATGATATGGTCTTTACGCGGTAAAACAATAGGGTGCCGTTGGTCGAAACTCAATTGCGAGTTGGACAAGCGTCCGCCTACCCTTACAATCCCACCCTGTAAAAATGGCTTAAGGCGTTGAAAGGCGCGACTACAAGCTCTATTCGATTGTAATCTTCTAATTTCTTCAGAGAAGTGCGCACGTTGAAGTTCACGCAATACTAGCGACTCGGCATAGTTGTAATCGGATGCTAAGACATACGAACGTCGCGGTAACAGCTTCGCGAATCGACAAACGTAAATTACGCTACGCAATAATTTCGACCAAGAGGACAAGCGGTTCGCCAAAGCAATGATTGGAGAAACCTCGCTCGAAACGTTCGCCACTAGAGCGTGTCTCTTCTCTTCCGGCGGTTGTGACACTGACGAAGGTTCGAAATCGGTTATTGGCCATTGCGAGGGATCCAAGTGAACCCAAGCAGGTCCGTGGAACCAAAGCGGGTGGTCCATTATTTGCATCGGGGTGAGTCCACGGGATAGACAATCGGCGGGGTTTTCCGTACCGGACACGTGATAAAAGTTCCGCGTTTCTAACTCGTCTTGTATCTTGGCTACTCGGTTCGCAACAAACGTATCCCAACGGTGGGGTGAAGAATGAACCCAGCATAAGGCGACGGTGGAGTCGAAAAAGGCCAATATCCTTTCTATGTGAACTCTATCCCTACATGCGCTGATAACTGCGGTAATAAGCTTGGTGAGTACTAATATTGCGCAAAGCTCTAAGCGCGCCAGAGAGACGACCTTACGGGGGGAGACTCTCGACTTAGAACTAATGAGGCTAATCGAATTTCTACCATTATTCTGGACGTGGAAATATACAACGCCCCCGTAAGCCTTCTCGCTGGCGTCTGCAAACCCAACGACTTTTATGGCGCTATTCCTATCTACGTTTATATGACGCGGTATTTTAATTTCTCTTAATAAAGGAAGTTCCTCTCTAAAGCGCTGCCACAACCGAACAATGCTGTCAGGCGGCGAGTCATCCCAGTCGCATTCCAATAACCAAAGTTGTTTAATTAAAAGCTTAGCGTATAATACCACTGGAGCTACGAAACCCATGACGTCCCATAATCTAGCAACGCATGACAGTATTGTGCGCTTTGTGCATTTCTCTACGGGCGGATTTACCTTAAGGCTAAACACGTCGGACTCTGGTGACCAACACAGACCGAGCACCTTGTGTGTATCAGAATCGTCGAATTCCTTTATCGCCGAAAGACGGTGTGATAGTGGGATTGTATCCAAAACCGGACGCGAATTACTAGTCCACTTCACAAGATCGAATTGACCCGATTTCATGAGCCTTATAACCTCGGCGGTGGTTAGGGTTGCCTCCTCCACGCTATCGACCGAATACACAAAATCATCCATATATAATCCGCTCTCAATTGCCCTCTTAGCTTTAGGATAAGAGGGACCTTCATCGTGAGCGAGCTGTCTCACCGTGCGTAACGCATGAAATGGGCTCGACTTTAAACCAAAACAAACGCGGTTAAATTCAAACACCATTAGAGGTTCCTTTGGGTTGAAACGATATAAAATGCGTTGGAATCTACGGTCGCATTCACGGACCCCTATGCAAAGAAACATTTGACGAATATCGGCGGATAGTGCTATACTAAACAAACGAAAATTAACTATTATATTAAATAAACTGCCCTGTAAATTTTGCCCACTATAGAGGATATCGTTAAGCGACAGGTGAGTGCTAGTTTTAGCACTAGCGTCGAGCACTACACGTAACTTAGATGTAAGTTTGTCCTCTCTAATGACTCCGTGGTGTGGTATGAAATACGACGGTGTGTCTTCGTAGTTATCTAATTTCGAAGCCACAAGTGATATGTAACCTTCTCTTATATATTCGTTAATGACGCCGTCGTAAGCTTCCTTTAACTGGGGTGAAGCGAGCATCCTACGCTCCAAGCTGTAGAAACGTTTTTCCGCCATTTGACGCGAATCGCCGAGAGATAAAACATCTCCTTTAAAGGGTAGCGCTACACTATATCTACCGTCGCGATCACGAATGGTCGTGCGGACGTAAATTTCCTCGCATAACCTGTCATCTGAGCTAGCTATGGGTGGGACGTTCACCTCCTCCATCTCCCAAAATTTGCGGACTAACGACTCGAGCGGTTCGACAGCCATACCACAATAAGAGGTTGCCGAAATACTATCTATGATGGAGGCGGAGCCAAGGATCACATAGCCCAATACGGTTTCCAGTGCGTAAGGCGCGGTATGCGAGGAGTTGCCCCTGACCTTATTGTTTAACAAAAGATAAGGGAAAAGCGATGCTCCAATGAGCATGTCTATGTTTCCAGGAACGGCGTAAGTGTCGTCCGCCAGAGTCAAATTCTTAAATTCAATCATTGCCGAGGTGTCAACCGAAACGGTTGGCAACCGTTCAGTGACCCTATCTACTACTAGTGCATTTATATCAAAGTTAACATTACGATCTATCCGAGAATAAAATTTTAAATTTATATATCCCTGTGTCGATTTACTAGTGCCTCCGATGCCTTTAATTACAGGACATGAAAGTGACCTATTTATTACTAAGCCTAAGCGCTGACAACATTGTCGCGTTATAAAGCTATTTTGAGCTCCGCTGTCCAGCAGTGCACGGACGCTTTGTTCGTTTCCACGCGAATCCCTAACCAAAATACGTGCCGTACCTAGTAACACGGTTGAAGGAGGTTGTGCTCCCATATTTGCCAATGAGCACAGAGCGACATCACCAGGTCGACCGCTAGAATCGTTGACCTTAGTAGGGGCGAATTCCTTATCCGCTTTACTTGACGCCGCTATATTGCTATTTTCAAAATGTAATAGCGTGTGATGTTTCCTGGCGCACTTGCTACATACGGAACTCGAATTGCATTTTGCAACTAAATGCTTATCGCTTAAGCAGTTCAAACATAGGTTGTTTGTCTTTACTAATTTATAACGCTCGCTTGGTGAATATTTACGAAAAGTCGCACAATTATATAAATTACCGTGTCTATCTTTACATACTAAACAAGTATGCTGGAGTGATGTTGGCGTAGCGGTTACGTAAGTTAACGACCCTGCTATTTTAGATGGTTGAGTCTGTCTACGGTCGACGCACCTTTTATTGTCCTGTTTAACGTTCGGAGAGCGCTGCATCACCTTTATTTGATCTCGCACGAACGATGCTAATGAATGAAAGGAAGGCATCTCCGAGCTACGATGCTCCGTTTCAAACGCACGCACGGTGTCGGGGTCCAACTTCTTCAGTGCAATATGGAGAAACACCACGTCCATAAGATCATTAAATTTCAAATTCTTAAGTGCAGCCACCGATGCCACAAATTTATCTAGAAATTGCTCTAAGCCGTTGATGTTCGCGGATGATATAGGTTTAAGATCGAATATCTGGTTCAAATATTCGGAAGCTAACATTCTCCTATCTTCATATTTAGTTTTAAGCGTTTCGAATATTAATAAGTAATTGTTTGCTGTAGGTGTAAAACCAGAGCAGATCGACTGTGCCCTGCCACTAAGTTTACTGATTAAGTAATATAATTTTTCGGCGTCCGATAACGATGGGTTATTGTGTATATTGTTTTGAAAACTACTGAAGAAGAAGGGCCACGTCTTAATATCACCATTAAATACCGGAATATCTATTGGCGGCAACCTAATCGAGTCGCTTGGACGTACCTGTTTTTCCGGCTTTGCTTCGTTTTGAGATAGGGATCTCGCAATTCGTTTCACGCGACACAACATATCTTCGAATGCCAGCAGCGGTTGGTAGTTCACTATGTATTTCGGGTCGATTTGTAATTCCAAATGATTAATTTGGTCTAATATTTTTTCGTAATCTATTCGTAGAGAATCTATCGTTTCGATTTCGGTCAAAAAAGTTTCCCGCACTGCTTCTATATGAATGTTCTTTATATAATCACTTATATTCTGCATACGCGAAAAGAGTATGTCCCTCTTAGCATAAAGCGTTTTAATTTTGATTTCACTTCCACTAACTGCCATTTTAAACTATTATACTAACGTTATATCAATCACAATTAATCTCACAACGCACAAACAATAAAGGATGGACACTCGGTATGCTGTATTACGTAATTAAATCGAACACCTGCGCAGCGAGTCGAGGTGACGCGTCATTTGCTAGACTCAACAATTTTATCAAGATTGTGGGTAAGCGTATCAAACGGTTCCTATTACACTGTTTCAATTATTTAATAGGCTTTAAATTTAATCAAATACGAGCGCTATAAAACGAATAATTCTGTTTGCGAGTACCTAATCAAAATTTAAATTTAAACGAACACTATTTAAGTCTATTCTATAAATTGGAGTGCATTATCTAATTAATTAATTCAACAATTCGACCAAATCCTGCTCGAAGTGACCATAAAATGGTGGAGCCACGTGTTTAAGGCTGCCGAAGTCTAGTTCCCCCGTCGAACCTTAAACCTACTACGCGAGATATTAACTAAAGTGGACTGTATATGCGGATGCTTCTACGCTTACGTAAAAGCGACTACTATAGCATGCGGTATAATGCACTCGCTCTTCCCTAAAACTAAACTATTATGGTGCCAAATCACTGAAAAGGAATCCTGCCTTATTAGGAGAACAACAAAATTGGAGCGGGTTAAACTATATAAGGCAGTAAATAAAGGAGTGTTGACTCACCGGGGTTTCTTCTATCCTGTTGAGCACTATAGCTGCAACTTCTGGAACTTCTTCTGGAACACTCCGGAGAGAGGCGGTGCGCGACTATATCTCACCCGAGGTGAGGGAACTTCTTCTAGACAGACACTCTGGGGCCCCAGGGGTGCGTCGGGAGAGAAGCGTGGTAGTTTCAGCGACGACTGCGGTGGAAAGAGGCCGCGCAACGGTCGCGCGTGCCTTATATGTCCTCGGCCCCGATGATTACGTGACATTCTAGAATCATCTTCTTGCCCCTCCCACCCCACCACCCCGATGTGTCGATAGGAGGGTACGAATGATATCGTTTTTCGGAAAGGAACAAGCGGCTTGGCACCTCTACCGTCAAATATAATAATCCAATGGTTTTTTCCGCGCAACCACTGACATTATCATAAGCAGAAGAAATGTCAAGAAAAGCAGCAAGGACCGATTCATTTCTCGAAAATGCTAGTCTAATATCTGTGGTGAAGATAGAAAGACTGTCATATGTGCTTTTACCTTTTCTGAATCCATATTGGGAATTTGATAACAATCCATGACTTTCTACATACCATTCAAGACGGTTCTTGATCATATGTTCAAAGGTTTTAATTAGAGTTGAGGATAGAGCGATCGGTCTATAAGAAGAGCCGTCGTTAGGATTTTTGTCAGGTTTCAAGATAGGAATAATTACTTGAGTCCGCCAACAGTCAGGAACAAAGCCTATGTCAAACAAAACGTTAATGATATTTAAATAGTAGGATAAAATTTGATCATTACATTTGGCAAGTAGTGAATATGGAATACCGTCTAAACCAGGAGCTGAATCTTGAACGTGAGAAAGGACGAGCTTTAATTCATATAAAGAAAATGGACGCTCTAAGGGATCAAAAAAAGAATCACATGGAATACTTTGAGGTAGCTCGTCTCTCAAAGGAGCAGAAGAGGGGGCAAGTTTATCTAGAAAAGTGTTTATAGATTGAGAGGGAATGGTACCACTGTAAGAACAAGATGAAAAACAACAGCGAAATTTTCTAATATTACGCCAAACAACTGATGAAGGTATTGAAGGAGAAATTGAGGAACAAAAGGCATGCCAACGTGTTTGTTTTTTTGTGCGAAGAGTATTTTTAGTCACTTCTTGTACACGTTGAAGGTATGAATAGTTTTCCGAACTCATGTCTAATAAAATAATAAAAGGAAAAAAGCCGAAAAACAATATAATGTTTTTCGGCTTTTTTCCTATTACGAATGGCCTCAGTACATTCAGAATCCCACCATGGAGGGGAGGGCCTACATTTATTATTTAGAGTTTTAACAGGAATTGTTTGATCTGCTGTATTTATAACTGCGTTTGTAAATGCTTCAACAATTGAAGTTATATTATTTTCAGAAATAGGAGCGATTTTTTGAATTTCATTGTAAAGAAAAATATTGTACAGGTTCCAGTCTGCTCTGTCTAATTTGTATTTAATACATGGTTTTTTGTTAATTTCTGCCAATTCTTTGTTTGGAAAGGAAATCAGAATGGGAAAGTGGTCACTGCCGTGAGAGCTATCTAGAACTGACCAATTTAGAAGAGTGGTTAAATCAGGAGTACAAATTGATAAATCTACAACACTTCTAGACTCATTAGGACGAGAGCGTTTGGTAATTTTACCAGTATTAAGGACACAAATATTAAGTTCGTCAATTATTTCAACTAATAAACTACCGTATTTATCAGTATTATCACCCCATAAATAATGATGACAATTAAAGTCACCAAGAATTATAAATGGTTTGGGTAAGGAGGCTATTAAAGATTTTATTCTGCGAAACGAATGGACAGAAGGGGAGGGAACATAAATAGAAACGAAAGTTATATTTTGAATTCTTACTGCTACAATATTAAAGTCAAATATTTCATCATAAACATCTATAATGGAATAAGTTATATTATTTTTTATAAGCAAAGCACATCCAGCATAACCATCAGATCTGTCACTTCGAACAAGACAAAAACCAGGTATTCTGATATTCGAATCCGGTTTTAGCCATGTCTCTGAAATAGCAGCGATACACACATTGTATTTTTTTAATAAATAGATTATTTCAGTACGTTTATCTAAAATGCTTCTACAATTCCATTGAAGGATCTTTGTGAGAGTGAATGTCTTGGAGAATTTTAGGTATAGAATTTAGTAAGCGAGCAACGTGGGACGGTAGTTTCGACGAGTACGAAGATATGATTATGTTAATAAGGAAACTTATAACGCTTTCTACAGAATCAAAATTACCCTGTGAAGTAACTGGTGAAACCCGAAGAGCACAACCATCCTCAGGTTGCGGAATTGAAAAATCTTCAATAATTTTTTGATGACTTTTTTTGTCATATCCTGTTTGTGAATGGTGACGTAATGGTTTAGGAATATATAATGTTTTCTTATAAGAAGTTTTATTAGATGTAGCGGGGTTGGAAGGAAAATTATTCGCTGTAGGATTAGTAGAAAGCGAAGAATTTTCAGGGAATTTAGAAATCAAAACATCAGCATATGATTTTGAAGAAACTTGTGGATATTTTTGAGATGCTTCTAGGTATGAGATAGACTTTTGTGCCATTTCAATTTTAATATTATTTTGTCTTGTGTGTTCAGGACATCTAGAATCTGTGGCTTTGTGGTTACCTGAGCAAAATAAGCAACGAAAAGACCCATTATCTTTGTCGCAAGAAGAAGAGGAGTGATCACCTCCACATTTTGAGCATCTTGGCTTGGAACGACATAAATCTTTAGTATGCCCAAATCTGCAGCACTGAAAGCATTGCATCGTTGGAAGCTTATAAATTTCAACAGGAATGGAAGAATAGCATAAATAAACCCTCGAGGGAAGAATTTGACCGTCAAATGTGATTACGACACTTTCAGAGCTTTCATATCTGACTTTGTCCTCGTTGCGAACTCGGTAATTTAATCTTCTTACTTTTAATACAGGAATGGTATTTGGATACGAAGATAATTCGGAAATAATCTCTTCTGGTGTCCAATCTTTTGGTACACCTTTTATAACTCCCATACGAGATACGTGAAATGATGGAATAAAGGTTTTATATTTATCATTTACGGATGGATTTTCTAAAAATAGATTTGCATCAATAAATTTAGAGAATTCAACCGTTATTCTATTTCTCCCGATACGTTTTAGGCCTCCATTAACTATATTTTGTACATTTAATTTTTTCAAAAAGTGACCAAATGAAATGGCATTTAAAGTTTTACCAGAATTAGGAGAGTCTTCTTTTACTTGAACATGAACGATAAAAGAACCTGAATCTGTAGAATTATAAGAACGAAGAGATTGAAATCTTTGTGACTCTATTTTTTTATTATCGCTATCAATATGCGTGTTAAGAGATTTAGAAGAGATATAACTATTGGCAGAATTTAATGTTTGTGATAGAGGAATGCCAGATGATTGTGAAAGAGGGATTTCAGATGATTGTGTACAAGCAATATTGGATGATAAAGACATGGGAGATTCATAAGCACGTTGTCCTGACATATTGCTTTTGATAGAGTTAGAGCCTACAATTTTAATTTTAGATGATGAAGTATTACCAGTATCGCAGTCCGATTCTGAGAATGAGGAATTGGTGGAAAAAGCTGAAATTCTTCTATTTATGTCAACCCGATTAGCATGCTCTTTCTTCTTCCTTTCCTTCGTTTTGTGTTTTCTTTTCTTTTTGTTTGAAATAATTTTGAAGTTGTCATCAAAAATTTCTTGCGATAATGACTGCCGTGGTTTTTTAAATGAACCTTCTAAATCATTTTCAATTTCCACATAAGCAGCTGGTGAGGAAATAATGTTAGTGTCAGAATAATTCGGATACGGTGGCTTAGGCGGAATTGGATTAGACATGGCGACCGAGAGACTAAGGCTACGTTAAACTATTTTGTGATAGTATGAAATTGTCGCTAAATGAGATACAATATGAAAATGCAGAGCTCGAAACCTATCCAACTGCAGAGAGGTGTAAGACAGGGTGACGTTATATCCCCGAAACTCTTCACCGCTGCATTGGAAGACGTTTTCAAGCTACTGGACTGGAAAGGATACGGTATTGACATCAATGGCGAGTACATCACTCACCTTCGATTTGCCGACGATATAGTCCTTATGGCAGAATCGCTGGAGGACTTAAGCACTATGCTCAATGACCTCAATAGAGCCTCCCAACGGATAGGTCTTAAGATGAACATGGACAAAACAAAGATCATGTTCAATGTCCATGTCACACCTATGCCGGTAGTTGTTGGGAGCACTATGCTCGAAGTTGTTGACGAGTACGTTTACCTGGGACAAATAGTCCGACTAGGTAAGTCCAACTTCGACCGAGAGGTCAATCGACGGATTCAACTCGGCTGGGCAGCGTTCGGGAAATTACGACATATCTTTTCGTCAGGTATACCTCAATCTCTAAAAACTAGATTGTACAACCAGTGCGTGTTGCCAGTGATGACTTATGGATCTGAGACGTGGTCCTTCACTGCTGGCCGTATGAGGACGCTTAAGGTCGCTCAGCGAGCTATGGAGAGGGCTATGCTCGGAGTTTCTCTGCGTGATAGACTCAGAAATGAGGATATCCGCAGTAAAACCAGAGTGACCGACATAGCCCAACGGATTAGTAAGCTGAAGTGGCAATGGGCCGGCCATATAGCTCGAAGAACCGATAACCGATGGGGAAGAAAGGTTCTCGAGTGGCAGCCTCGTACCGGTAGGCGTAGTGTAGGGCGACCCCCCACTAGATGGAGTGACGACCTGGTAAGACATGCAGGAAGTCGATGGATGCAGGTGGCTCAGGACCGTGCTTTGTGGCATTACTTGGGGGAGGCCTATGTTCAGCAGTGGACTTGTGAAAGGCTGTAATGATGATGATGATGATGATGAAAATGCAAATAAATATTATTAATATATACTAAAATATAAAAGGAATGTAATCAGAATATTACAAGAAAACTTAAAATAATTAAAATGACAACAAAAACGCGTAAAACCGTTATTGACGTTCAGTTGACAATCGATTTAATAATATCATGATCTGTTTAGTTCGATGGTTCATGTTTTCCAATTCCATAGATTAATGTTTTCCCCTTTTGTCACTGACACCAGCCACAGACATATGCACTGATACAGAGCAATCGGAACATGCATTCCAAATAGAAAAAGAAATTGAAGAAAGTATTTCTTCCTCTCTGGAAGAAAACTTGGAGGAAGGAAGTAGCGAACTACAAGCATGTGCTTATGCCTGTGGCTTCATTATTAAAAAAAATAAAAACAGTTGCAATAATTGTAAAAAAAATCTAGTCTCCGAAACGCCAGAGGGAGTACATAATTTTATAGAGTTCAAAAATTATGAAAATGTAAAAAAATCTCTTACATACGCCTCAAAGAATTTAATAGCTTGTGTAGAGAAAAGTGCAAGCGTTATAAATATATTTTTAGAAAAAGAGGCGTATAAAGAAAATATTAAAATGAGAATAACACAATTGTTAAAGGACTCTATAAATTATGACTTCCTCGAAAATTGCATGGAACACAAGCAATTAAATATTACATTCTTACTTAATAGTGTCTTCCATATTTCTATTAAGAGATATTGTATTTTAAAAAACAGAATGTTTTCTGAGGAGGTGAGTAAATCTGCACTAAAGAGAAAAATGAACATAATTATACATAAATAAATGTTAAACTAGCGCCTTTACACAAGTTCATCCGCCTGAACTTTAGACTTTTTCACCCAAGATGATACAACACATATTTATTTATTTTTGTATTAAATACTCTAACTATTCATATTCAATACTCAATCTTCAAAAACAGCAGATTCTCATACGAAATTTCAATCCTCACACTTTAGCTTAAACGAGCACACAGTTCACCTGATGGTAAGTGGATGCTGTAGCCCACAGACACCTAAATGTATTCTCGATTGATTACAAATCAAAATCAGAAGTGTTTTCGTCCGTGAGGACTAAGATGGAATGCCTCGTTTCTAGTAAAAAGGGTCTCCGGTTCTCTACACTCACGATACGCGAAACACAGCAGCATTAGGCTGCTATTTTACGCTGGTATTCTTAGTGAGCGTGGTCCTTACCCGGTTGAGCCAACCCATTCGTACTACAACTATACTACTAATATAACTGCAGCATTGGCGATTTATTTGTTGTCCAAATACCAGTTCACATTGATTTTACTTAATAAGTGACGAACTTTCATGCAAATTTCTGTTCTATCCTATATTAATATATCCTATATATAATATTCTGTTCTATATATATGTGAATAGAATTTCTAAAAAATTTTTTATATTGGATGTTTATTTCACAAAAGGAACTTGTTCTGTGTTGATTTGTAGTCAGTTAGGACAAGTAATTATACATTAATAGATTACGTTCATTTTTATTTTTCGTGCAGATTTACCTGCACTGGGCCGGCATGGTAGTTTACAGCCCACTGCATCTCACAGAGGAGGCGTGTGTTCCAGCTGGGGGAACATGCTTTATTTATTATTTGAGGACCCCACACTTATCCGTCCCCAGCTCCATTCCAATGGAATTGCTAAATTCACAAGTGATTTTTAGCAATTCCATAAGATGGGAGCGACTAGAGGCGAATAACTTGAGGTCATCCATATAGAAAATGTGGGTCACTTTTGTCCCTCCTTTCCGTAGCTGAAATCCCCTCCCGGATCCCTCCAGTAAGGTATTGAGAGGGTTCAGAGAGAGGCAGAACCAGATTGGACTCAGAAAATCGTCCTGGAAGATACCCCTTCTTATACTTATTTATTATTATTATTAATAACACTATTACCCCAAAGAATAATCCATATTTAAGCCATGAAAAGGCATACGCGTAATATGTGGAAAGTGCAGTTTCTAAATGTGTGCTATGATTAATTTGATAAAGCGCATATGTAAATTTAGGGGGTTTGCATTTAATTTTTTCAATGTGCGACTTCCAGTTTAAATGTGTATCTACATTAAGTCCAAGCAAGTTGTCTAGTCTATTTCTTCTATTAGGGTACTTTGAAATTAAATAATATTTTTAGGGGCGGTTTATTATATGGACGAAATTGTAAAACTTTTGTCTTTTTAAGGTTTATTTCTAGATAATATAGATAAGCACCTCAGAGCTAATGTTGTCGTTATTTTTTATAAGTATTGACAAGTCATCTGCAAATAATACTGTCAATGTTGATTCTCTATATAAACACTTTGGCAGGTCATTTACATAAATTAGAACCAGCACACAACCTAAAACACTGCCTGTGGGATTGAACTAGTTAGGTGTTTCTCTTCAGAACGAACTTTTATTATTTCATTTGTAATTTGGTTGTAGTGTTCAATTTATACTATTTGCCTCTGATTATTTAAATAGGATTTGAACTAGTTATGTACTGGCCCGCGGATACCCGAATTCATAAGTTTTAAAAGTAGTTTATCATAGGCACCCTGTCGTATGCTTTCGTCATATCAAGTAAAATACCAAAAGTATGTTTTTTATCATTTAAATTTTGTAGGGCCATTTGTATGAACTTATATACAGTTAGGGTAGTTGATCTTGATTTCATACTTTTCGAGGAATGGGTAGACACATTGCTTTTTCGTAAATCTTTGAAAAGGTGGGCAATAGGGCTATTGGTCTATAGTTGTTATATACAGAGATCGACTTGTCGATCGACTTATGTGTCGAGGCCAAGTGAAGCACAGAAGAAAAGTATTACGCTCTTATGACAATGGGAGTTTGAGACGATGCTGATGCTACCAGATGATTTTGAGATTGAGAAAGAAAATCGTACAACACAAAATGAAAACTTTCTCTTCATACCTTAAGAAAAAAATAAACATTTATTATTTGTAATTTTATATTATTAAAATAAAAAAAAAATCATCATCATCGACGCGACGCTTTCCAAAATGCGAATGAGTTCTGAGGAATCGTTCGTGTAGCACTGCACTACTTTTTTCGCTATTCGTTTATGACGTCATCAAGGTGTCGTCTATTCTTGACCACGGCGCCCAATGCACTGATAATCGATGACGCGCTAAGGATGAGCCAGAGTGAAATATTAGATTTATTACGCGAAGTCGATTTGATGAAATTTTTTTTATTTATGTAGCTGATGATAATTTTATGTTTATTACCTTTTGTTTTATTTAAATATCAATAACAATTTAAAAAAATAACACGTTTGCGTTTCATTTTGAACAGTTTTCAATAAATCTATGCCCAATGCATTACAACACTAGCGGTCAAACATAGACATGCATGCTGGACATAGTATTTGCTTAGATAAAAATCCATTTTTTTTAGTTCGATGTTTCTTAGTACTCGTAGCTCTAGGAGACTTGTTTTTTATACTCACATGTTGCTAGGTTATTCTTCTTTGAGGAGTGTAGAATTAAAATACCAGTAATTACTTCACAATATCTATATTTCATATTTTTGTGGGCCGGGTTTTTTGTCAACTATAGACGTCGTTGGCGCTCAGAACTCGCAGGTGCTTGTCATGTATAGGCGACTATGGCGGTCAAAAGTTTAAAGCAAAAGATACTGCACCCGCAGTTGACAATATATCGTATTCAATGATCTAATATTTACCGGACAACGCTATAAAGATTTTACTAGATCTTTATAATTTATTTTACACTCTCAGTTTCGTTCCCGCGCAATGGCGTGAAATTATCGTAATACCACTTCCTAAAACACTAGTCGTGATCCATCTTCGATAGCAGCTTTAAGACCAATCTCTCTTATTTCTTGTTTATGTAAAATATTACATTCTATGCTGAAAAATAGATTAGAGTGGTTAGTTGAAAAAAGAAACCTCTTTCATAAAGAGACCACTGGATTTAGAAAAACCAGATCTTGTTCCTTACCCCTTAAGCAATTTAGTTGAACCTTAGCCTTAGAGAACCTTAGCAATTTAGTTGCAAGAATTCAGCTGGAATTTTCGAAAAATCAATTAACGGTAGGATGCTATTGAAAACGCTTATAACAATGTGGATATAGAGATTAGGTGCTGGTGCAAGTCTGTAAATATTTATGGACATTTTTAACCCTTTAAGCGCGTGGCTTGGACTTGGCTACATGCCCTTAGCACGAGGCTACAAATCGATAAAATAATACCTACAATAAATAAGGAGGAGCAATCGTTGTATCGATTAAAAAATAGCCAAAGTTTTTTATTTTAAATCAGCCTTAAATCAAAATTATATCGCAATAACTCTTATAAATCGACTAGTTATTTTCCCTTTTCTTATAAATCAACCTAGAATAAATTTTTGAATCACAATTGTTTTATTTGTTTTGTTTTTTGCTAATCAGTTACAATTCTTAAAACACATTAGAGTAGAACGCCGATTATCTGAATTAATTAGGACCGGGATCGATTCGGATAATCGGACATACTGGTAATAAAAAAACGAACTGTCACACACAAAACATGTAGTGTCTTGCCTCTAGCTTTCAAACAAAAATTACATTACTTACTTACAGTACTTGGTTTTAATTTTTTATATTACGCTTAGGACGGATTCGAATAATTGGCGATTCGGTTAATCGGCGTTCGGATAATCGGCGTTCTACTGTAATTTACACTTTTGTTAGCAATTAAGTATAAAGAACAATTAAGCATAACATATTGAATGATCCTAATTTTAATGTAGCTATCTCTTGAAATATTCATCTAAATTAAATAAATGTAAATCGGATTTCCGCTTTTGTGGCTTTGAATTTCCGGTAAGATTTTTATTGTAATAGTTTCGGATTTGACTCCTAACAAAAGAGTATAAATATGGCCGTCACGACCCAAGCGGGGCATTCAGTTCTAAGGTATTGAGACTTAAGAGACTTGACAGTTTTTGGTGTAAAGATATAGTGAAGGTACTAAGTAACAGTGATTATTTGTACGATAAATAAATTGTGAGTTATAAACGGATAAAATAAAAAAGATATGCTGTAACATAAATTGTATTATTAGCTAACAAATCAGAAGTGGGATTATATCGAGCTAAGATAACTCGGTATTTCGGACTCATTGGGCAAAACATAAATAGAACGCGAGCGTGTTAGAGCTATGGTAGAAGAATTGGAAAACTGTGGAATTATCAGTCTACTTCAGAATTCGCGTCACCTATTATCCTTATTAAGAAGAAAACACGAGATTATCGTCTTTGAATAGATTTTCGGGCATTAAACAAAACAAAAGAAGCGGAAAATCTTAAAGTTCGTTGTAGGTGATTTGGTTAGAATAGAGAGAGAGATTCCTTCACAGGTAAAATCAGAAAATTAATTTCTAAAGCTCGCGGTCCTTATCGTATATGTAAGGTTCTCGATAACGATCGATATGTGGTCTAAGATACACCTATATCACGCAAGGGTAGACGTTTTAGTGGCATATTTTCCGTTGATAAAATTCATCCTTGGTTGGTTTATCAACGAAACTATGAGTCTGATACTAATATAAAATACTAATACAGTCCAAATAGTAATACCGATGAATGAATAGGTATATGATTACAAATAATTGAAGTGTTGATGAATAATTTGAAGTGTCAAATTGAAGTGGTTGTGTGCACAAGTGCTGTTGATGATTTAGTACCAATAAATTCAAATAGTGTGTTCCATGTTATAAAAGTACAATCAAGATATGAGGCAGGCTAAAGATGTTTAGTGGTGTTTTCTCACTGTAATTATAAACTTACAGTGCAAAACTTTGAAAAAAAAACTATTCGCGTGAATTACGAACTTTTAAAATCTACCTTCATAATTTTATATTTCTTTTACATCATTGATTTCCGGTTCTGTCAATGAAAGCGACCTATAGACAATAGTGTTGCCATTACAAGAAATTTTCTACTAAATCAGTAAAAAAAATGAGTCCAAAAAGCTTTAAATGTTCTAAATGTAGCGAAACCACAAACGATAAGAAGCTATCAGTAAGTTGTGACTCCTGCAAGAGCATTTTATGTGGTGATTGTCATGGAATGTCACCAACTGAAGTAAGAGTGTTCGAGTTAAAGACAATAGCTCGAGTGGTTTCTCTCTTATGTGTCGATTGTAAGTCACTAATGGCACAAATACCAAATATAATGAAACAACTGAAGGAACTTACTAAAGAAGTACACCACTTGCGATTACGTCAAAACATGCTGGTAACTGAAGGAGCAATACAAGAATTGGCTGAGCGCACTAAGAGAGCTAACAATATAATAATTTACGACGTACCAGAATCAACCTCGGATAAACCTTTACAAAGGCATGATAAAGAGGAGTGCAGGAAAATAATAAAGTGTGCGAGCAAAAAAAAAGTTAGCTGTGATAATGTGAAACTATTTCGTCTCGGTAAGTTTCAAGCTGGGGCTCCTCCTCGTCCCATTAAAATGATAATGAATTCTAAGAATGTTATGATACTTCGTAACAAAACTAAACTGGATAAACCGTCAATTATTAAATCAGACCAAACTGCCATGCAACGCGAGCACTTAAAATACCTCCGTGATGAATTAGAGAAACGTACTAATAATGGAGAACAAGGCTTGACTATCAAGTATATACAAGGGCAGCCTAAAATTATCTGTAAGCAGGAGATAAAAAAAACTAGTCCAAATTCACCATCCCTCACTACTAAATCTTTTTAACAAAAAAAAACGCGACCTTCGATACCTTCCGCACACTTAACATTAATAATCTTATACACAAACATACAATCGATAACATCTAAACTGGATTTATTCATTGCAAGAGTTGATCAACTAAAACCATCAATTATAGTCCTCTCAGAAACATGGCTAAAACCAAATATACCTGACTCACTGATAAAGATTCCGGGTTACGACTTATACAGAGACGATCGTATTGATAAACGGAGTGGAGAAGTCGCTATTTATGTATTGAACAATATTGCATATATGACATCAAAGCGAAATAGTCAGTATAATACGAAGTATGACCCTTGGGAATGTTTATGGGTAGACATTGAAGTAGGTTTTCAAAGAATACTGTTATGTGGACTATATAGAGGGTACGAATCAACTATCGATCATTACAACTTGCTTCTACAAAATTTAGAACTGGCTTCCCAGTCAAACACAGTAGTAATAATGGGTGACTTTAACTTTGGTGGAGTCAAGTGGCCTCTTTAAAATTGTGTGTATCTACTGCCAAAAGAAACCAATTTCTTGCAATGGTATAACAACAACAATCTATACCAATTGGTAGATCAATATACGAGGTTTCGCCAGGGTCACCAGCCATCTACTTTAGACCTAATCTTGACAAACGATGAGTCTTTGATAGTTGGAATTAATTATGAGGCCGCAATTGGGAAAAGCGATCATGCATTCTTAGTATCGACTATACAGTTATTTATTATTTATTTATTTATTTAATCTTTTTTGTACACCACAATACAGAAACATCAATATAGTCAAAACTAATTAAAGTATGTACAATAGGCGGTCTTATCACTGAAAGTGATTTCTTCCAGACAACCTTTGCGTAGAGGAATGATGCAAATAAAAGTAAGTGAAAGTTATATATAAAATATCATATAATAGATTAAATGAAAAGAGTAAGAGAAAGGTAAAGTAATTTATCTAATAGCATTCTAAATAATACGATTTAACAAGAATTTTGAAAGAGTGAAGAGATTTAGCACGACGAATATGGAGAGGTAAGGAGTTCCACAATCGCACAGCGGTTACGGTGAAGGATTTCTTGAAAAAGGAAGAAGAGTGCAAAGGTGTAGAGAGAGAAAGATTGATGGAGGATAGAAGGAACCGATTATGGATAAGAGAAAGATACTGGAAACGGTTTTTTTTAAAATAAAGAGGAGTAGAAGGATTAAACAGCACACTATACAACACGGAGAGAATGTGAGTATTCCTGCGAAGGCGGATCGGGAGCCATTTGAGCTGTTTGCGAAATTCGGAGATATGATCATATTTGCGAAGCCCAAATATAAATCTAATGCATAATTTTTTAACAGTTACAAACACAACAACAGAATAGGCAGCAATCTAAATCTAAAAAGAACTTTAATAAAGGAGACTACAACAAAATCAAAGAAGAAATTCACTCCGGCTTAAAAGAAAAAGAAATGTTTAAAGATACACTTTGTCCAGTTGAACAGTTTAGAATAATACATAAAGCAATAACTAATGCCATAGATACACATGTTCCTCTTGTAAAAACAGTTAACAAAGTAAATAAACCATGGATAAAAAAATGACATATCTGAGTTAATAAGAGAAAAAAAAATTCTTTGGAAGAGATATACTGTAACAGGGTCAGATAAAATCTATGAGGAATACAGGAAGCTAAATAACAAACTGACTAATTTAAGGCGCACGGCAAGGGCAGTTTATGAAAATCAACTATTAGATCTAGGACCAAAGAAATTTTACTCGTACATCAGGCAGCAAATCACCTCTAAAGTTAGTACAAAATATATTTGGAGAGAAAGACAAAATTGAAAACGAAGTAAAAGAAAAGGCATCTGAAACACAAGAATATGCAGATCAATTTATAAAACAAACTTCGGACAAGAAAGATGAAATATGTGACAAATTAGAAGACGGGAAGGAAGCTGCTGAAAGGATAGCACAGGAAGAAAAAGATAACGTCAAAGAAAAGTCTTCAGAAATGAAGGAATCAGCTAATCAGTTAATACAAAAGGCATCATGTAAAAAGGATCAAATTGAAGAAAATCTTAAAGGAAAGAAGGACGAATTAAGCGAAGATATTGAACATGCTATACAAACTACTAAAGATAAAACGGCTGATGTGGAACATGAAGTAAAACAAAAGAAAGATGAAGCAGAGAAAGCTATTATTGATAAGACAAAAGAATTGAACAAATCAATTTTACGGCAAATGAAAAACTTGAGATAGATTGTTTGGATAAGCTCGAAAAGGAGAAGGACGATATTAAACAAAAGTCTAAAGAGGGGACTAAGGACTTGATTGTCAGAACTGAAGCCGTTACAAAAGACCTCAGAGATAAAAGTAATGATTTAAAGTCGACTATTGAAGACAAAGTAAAGGAATCAGAAAATGCACTTAATGATCAATTAAACAAATTAAATGATGATGTTAATGAAAAGAAAGCACAATTGCTATCAAATATTAAATTACAAATTGAAGACATGAATGGGGCTTCAGTATTCTTTACTTACTTCTTGCCTGTTGAGAACATGAAGGGGTCTCATGCAGGTGAATATTGAAGACATGAATGGGGCTTCAGTATTCTTTACTTACTTCTTGCCTGTTGAGAACATGAAGGGGTCTCATGCAGGTGAATATTGAAGACATGAATGGGGCTTCAGTATTCTATACTTCCTTCTTACCTGTTGAGAACATGAAGGGGTCTCATGCAGGTGAATATTGAAGACATGAGTGGGGCTTCAGTATTCTATACTTCCTTCTTACCTGTTGAGAACATGAAGGGGTCTCATGCAGGTGAATATTGAAGACATGAATGGGGCTTCAGTATTCTATACTTCCTTCTTACCTGTTGAGAACATGAAGGGGTCTCATGCAGGTGAATATTGAAGACATGAATGGGGCTTCAGTATTCTACACTTCCTTCTTACCTGTTGAGAACATGAAGGGGTCTCATGCAGGTAAATATTGAAGACATGAATTGGGCTTCAATATTATTTGCATTGTAATTTCATTAATTTAAAATAAACTGTAAAATTACAAATAATATTAACTTAATATGATAATACATTTTATACTTTCCTTTCACGAGACGTGAAAATGTCAGGAAAGGCCGATTGTTAGCAATTAAGTATAAAGAACAATTAAGCATAACATATTGAATGATCCTAATTTTAATGTAGTTATCTCTTGAAATATTCATCTAAATTAAATAAATGTAAATCGGATTTCCGCTTTTGTGACTTTGAATTTCCGGTAAGATTTTTATTGTAATAGTTTCGGATTTGACTCCTAACAAAAGAGTATAAATATGGCCGTCACGACCCAAGCGGGGCACAGAGTACATTATATATACCTGGAATAGAGTTGCTACTCGATTCCGTGGTACAGAGACATCTATAGTGGAGTTGTCGAACTAAACGGACGATATTCTATATATAGTACAGCCCCATCCCTGGTGTACTGATTATTTTTAATTAATTTTACAAGATCACATAATTCAGCAACTAACTAGTTTTGTGCATATAGGCACAAAACTAGTTAGTTGCAGAATTATGTAATCAAAGGTAAATCATAAAAAAGAAAACTCAATTTAAAAATAATAATCATCTTTATTGTAATTTACACCCATAACCAGTAAAAAAATAATTAAGAACTAAGCAATCTACACAATTTCAGAAATAAATAAATAAATGTCGATCAATCAATATATTTCATCAAAGTAACAATTTTAAATTAATAAATCCAACAGTAATTAGACAGTAGACAGTAATGACAGTATACAAAGTAAATTAATCGAAATCAAATAACATAAAATTTAGTTTATTTACCTAAGATCTTGGTATTTAAAATAATAAAGCAACTTATCTACTACACAAAAGTTATAAGAAAAATAAAAAAAGATGCACAAATTACAAAAAAATAGTACAATAGACAAAAAGTTGACAATTTCTATGAAAAAAAAACTTAAGTATTCAATATCTTGAAAACGGTTAGGTTTGATGTATGGTGTTTCATAGTCGTAATAGTCGGTAATGATGCAAATTACAACCCCCTAAAGGATCTAAATCGACTTAACCAATATAATTTATATTGAAATATATATACAGGGTTACCCTGTATACTCAATATTTATCTACCACCATATTTCAATATTTATCTACTATGTTCCACTTGGCACTAACATTTGATGTTCCCTGGTCACATACAGTAGCAAGGATTTTAAAACCAGAGCCCTTCAATTTTCTTATATTTCTTTTAATCATTAAGGCTAATTCAGCTTTTTTTGTACTGCAAGCACAAAATGAATATGATATCGGCTGTTTATAGTTTTTAGAATACCTCTATTCTAAGTTCAGTCCTCACTACATCACCATTGTCAACTAAACCAGCAATTGAAATAATACTAGTTTTTACGGATTTTATCGCGTATATTTAACTATAAATACCCGACGATCCGGTGCTGTAAAGCGCTCGAAACGTCGGATATTTATATAATAAATATACGCGATAAAATCCGTAAAAACTAGTATTATTTCAATGTGTAGTGTTCGCGTAAATGTAAGAAATCATTGTGTAAACCAGTAATCTTGTCATTTTTCCTGTCATAACCAATATGTGGTGTTAAGGTCATTTCATCAAAAACCAGTGTACACAATTTATCATTGGCTTTCATTTAAGATAGATGCTTGCTTCTTAAGCTGGTAAAATATGTTTTCATTTATACCAGTTATTAAGTTTAAGTACCGAAGAATTTGTCATACACCTTTTGAATCCAAGTACTGGACCGGAGTAAAATGTTAAGTAATATTGCAATACCAGCATTGCGTATGAGAGGTTAGTAAAAATTTGCATTAACATTGTAATGATCTATTCTTAATATTATGAATGTTATAGTTAATATGGAAGTTCGTTCCTCAAATAATTAATTTTACTATCAAACATGAATAATTGAATGTATAAATTTTGAATCAGAATCAGAGCTCGTCATTGTTGGTAACCAATCACAGCACGTCGTGCAATTAGTTATAAGATCTGTCTGTTTAAATTTTGATTATTACCTGATACACACTGTTAGCAATAAGACGACTTAAATACAACCAACAAACGTTCAATAAATCAATCATTGAAGAGCACCTGCCTCCCGTTCCTGTACAGTCACCTTCAAGCCTGAAATTAAAATGACAAAACATTATATTTATATAGACCAAGAAAATTTGTACTATAGTTTAGTAAAAATAAATTTAATTGTAGCAAGTTGATTGCATTTTGAATCATAATTTGGAACATAGTAGATAAATATTGAAATATACAATATGAAAGGGTTACAGGTTAAGTCAACTTAGATCATTTAAGGGGTTGTAGTTTGCATCATTACCGACTTTTTCGACTATGAAACACCATACACGAAACTTAACCGTTTTTAAGATATTGTATGGGATTGGGGGTCATTGTAGAAGCGTGCTTGTCGCGACCCCTGCCAGCCCTTTTCAGGGCTGCAATTCTACACAGCTGCGCACCGATGCGAACGAGGGTTAGGGCGTCCCCCCAAGGGGACGCACACCAGCTCGTCCCCGTTGGTGTGGAATGCAGCGCGCAGAGCGGCGATGGGGACCGCCACCCGTCACGCACAGCCCGACACGGCGGAAGGTGGAGGACGGAGTGCAGAGTTGGCACGTGGAATGTTAGAGGAGGCATGAGAGATAAGACGAATGAGTTGATCGAAATAATGAAAGAAAGAGAATTAGATGTCGTGTGTATGTCGGAGACCAAACGGAAAGGCAGTGGTATTGAAGAGCTCCCTGGCGGGACGTTAGCTATATGGTCCGGAGTCCCGGAAAGCGAGAACGCCTGCCAAGGAGTGGGAGTGCTGTTGTCGTCCCGGTTGGTCGATCTTATGACTGAATACAAGGTTGTGAACTCAAGACTTCTCTGGGTTCGCTTCAAAATGGGACTGACGAAGTTATTCCTTTTGGCTGTTTATGCGCCGGTAGCTTCGTCGTCCAGGGCTGAGCTGGAGGAGTTTTGGGAGAATGTAAGAGAAGTTCTAGATTTGGTTAAGGGAAACGAAAGAACTGTTGTATGTGGTGATTTGAATGGATGGGTAGGCATCGCTCGACCAGGATACGAGTCGGTGCTTGGAAAGTTTGGAGATAAAAGGGTTAATGATGCTGGCAAGCTTATACTGGCTGTATGCAAGGAAAAGGGTCTTCTTGTGACAAACACTATGTTTAATCACAGGAAGATCCATATGTACACTAAAGAAAGAAAGAATGAGAGAAGTATGATTGATTTGTTCCTGGTGGATGACCGACTGCGAAAACAGGTGATGGATACACGAGTGTTCAGGGGTGCTGACCTGGGAACGGATCATTATCTAGTAATTACTAGATTTAGGGGTTTGTTCGCGGGTTGGCGCCACCGGACGGCAGTAACAGAACCACAGTCGGTCTGTCGCATCCGAAGCTGGAAGCTTCAGGAAGCGGATACTAGGGACAAATATCACACGAGGGTAGCCGAAAAGCTTGACACCATCGATGGCAGGAAAGAATGTGTGGAGAGAATATGGCAGAACCTTAGGGATGGAATGGTAAGAGCAGCGGAAGAAGTATGTGGTACGACAAAAAGAGGTAGTAGTAAAAGAAGAGATGCATGGTGGAATGACGACGTGAAAGAAGCTGTAAAAAAGAAGAAAAAAGCATGGTTAGACTACTTAGCCTCTAGTAACGATGAGCATATGAGAGAGAAGATGAAAGAAAGATATAAGCTGCAGAAAGTTCATGCGAAAACATTGATTGAGGAAGTACGTGAAAGGTGTAGAATAGAAGCGGACGAGAGGTTGTCGCACAACTTTAGGGAAAACTCCAAACTCTTCTGGAAAGAGGTTGGAAGGTCCCGGAGTGGTGCGACAGCTTTAAGAATGAACAAAGTGCTTTCGAGAACCAATGACGTCCTCTCAGAAAAATCGGACGTCATGCAGCGATGGAGTGAATTTTATAGAGAATTGTATGCGTGTCATGATCTTAGTGAAGGATCCGGGGGTGACGCCGTGACTGGCACGCCAGACACGGACCTCGATGACACTGAGGTCATCAGCATGAAAGAGATTGAACGTGCGATTCGAAGTTTGAAATGTGGTAAGGCTGCGGGACTAGACAGAGTTACTGCTGAAATGGTCAAGTACGGTGGGCCTCGCGTCTGGGACAGCTTTCATCTGCTGTGCAATTTGTGCTGGCGGACGGGAGATGTCCCGGATGATTGGCGATCCGCGGTCATTGTGCCTTTATATAAAGGTAAAGGTTCACATTTTGACTGCGGGAGCTATCGGGCGATCAGCTTGACCAGTTTAGCAAGTAAAGTTTATTCGAAGGTTTTGACACGCAGGATGCAAGAGAAATCGGAAAGATTCTTATGGGAGGCACAATGCGGATTTAGACCTGGAAGAGGATGCACGGATCAAATGTTTTCTCTCCGCATGATCACGGAGAAGCTTCTGAGTGTTAACCAGAGGATTTTCTGTGCTTTTGTGGATCTGGAGAAAGCATTTAATAAGGTTATAAGGAAGAAAATGTGGGAACTGTTGCCGGGATATGGTGTGGATGGTCGATTGTTAAGGGCTGTGCAGTCACTTTACTATGACTGTAAAGCCTGTGTGCGGGTAGGGCATGACCTGTCACCCATGTTTAGCGTCCAAGCGGGCGTAAAACAGGGTTGTGTCATGTCTTCCTGGCTGTTCATACTGTATCTCGACAGCTGTTTACAGAAGCTGAAAGATAGCTGTTTGGGTGTGAAATTGGGTGACATAAAAGTTAATTGTCTGCTGTATACTGATGATGCAGTGCTTATTGCACCATCAGAAGCAGAACTGCAGGCATTAGTCACGTGTATGAAAGAGGAATGTGAAATTAAAGGTCTCCGTTTGAATGCTAATAAAACTAAGGTTCTGGTATTTGAAAAGGACGAAGAGAGAACGAAATGTGAAATATGGGTAAATCAGGAATGTCTAGAACAGGTAAATGAAATTGTATACTTGGGGAGTGCTTTCAGCCGGGATGGAAGATGTGATTTAGATGTGGATAGGCGTGTCGCTGCCGGAAACAAAGTCAATGGTGCCCTGAATACATTAATAAAAAGGCAAGGCGTGGTGAAGAGTGCACGCCTTGCAGTACATAACGCAGTGTTGGTACCGACTTTGTTATATGGCAGCAAAACCTGGGTATGCCAGAAGAAGCATAAAAGCAAGTTGAATGCAGTGGAGATGCGATCTCTTCGTAAAATGTGTGGCGTTACCATAGCCGACCGAAAGCGAAACGAAGAGATTCGCAATATGGCAGGATTGAAAGATGACCTTATCACAAAAATTGATAGGGGCGTACTCCAATGGTTTGGACACGTTGAACGAATGAGTGAAGACCGAATGGTGAAGAAAATATATAGAGCGAAAGTAAATATTAAAAGGTGTCGAGGTAGACCGAGACTAACTTTCGAAGACCATGTGAGCAAATTGCTCGAAGAGGGGAGGGTCAAGAGTACTCGGATACCTAGACGTGCATGTATGAAGAAGTTAATGAACCTGAAAGAAGCGAAAGAGGTATGTAAGGATCGTGACACTTGGCGATCTGTTCTCTCTGGCTACCCCGTTAGGTATTGTGCGTGACGATAAGTAAAGTAAAGTAAGTAAGATATTGTATACTTTAATAATGCAATAGTGGAGTACTTGTGCAGGCGAAACATGATGAAATATAATGGCAAAAGTGATAAAATATGTTTACTTATTGAAATAAAAAAAAACATAAACACTCACGCCTGTCACCCAGAGGGGTAGGCAGAGACTACGGACTTCCATTTGGCACGATCCTGACATACCTCTTTCGCCTCCTTTACATCCATATATCTACGCATACATGCTCGTCGGTTAAGGGTACTTCTAACGTGGCCCATTTTCAAAATATCTCCAATTTGGTCGATAAACTTTTTTCTAGGGCGTCCCTTCCTGACTCGGCCGTTCACATCTGCCATATAAATTTGCTTAAATTAAATTTGCAACTTGGTATTAAAGCTTTACCAGAACCAGCACAAAACCAAGTGGGACTTTTTTTAAATAAAATTAATTTACAATATATTATCCTCAATTTAATTTATACAATAATTTTTATTTATAAATAATATATTATCAATTTTAACTTACTGGATGTTTGAGCAGTAGTTGTCTCTTGCACATAACTTGATGTTGAAGCAATTTCTTGTGTATAACGTGTTTTAAAAGTATTATTTTTATTTGTAACTTCAGCTAAGGGTGATATCTTAGCAACAGCACCTGTAAAATCAATATATACAATAAATTGTACTTGAAATATATTGACAACTTAAGAATAGTACAAAGAGAAATGTGAACTGATGGCTCTAATAAAAATTCTAACCTGCTTGGGTTTATTAATTGCAAAGATTAATTCCTCTACTACCAATCGGCAAAAAATTACAGCATACACATATTAGCCATGTAGAATTTGAACGACTAAGGCTGAAGGACTACCAACATCTTCCAACAGACAATATCAAACAACAAATATCACAAGTAGCATAACAAAATAAAACAAATAAAAATGAAGCTAAAAGTTACACATTCCATTTTATTAAAATGGAAGTTTATTATTAGTATTAGTTGTACAATAGAACACCTGTGAAAAATATGCATACTATAATGTAAATTATGGATCTTACAGCAATGTCGAATTTTACAAAGACGGAGGCAAATCAAGTACCTTCTCTTGTGATTAATTAAGTTTGGTAATACGACCAAATAAAATACTAACTTTTTTGTTCTGTTTCTTATGAATACTGCACAAATTTGGGCATCTAAACTTTAAATATGATATTCTAACATTGAATGAAATGAAAGAATGGGATATCAAATTGAAGATCATCATAACCTTAAATAGATACTAAAGGACAATATGATTAAAAAATAATTAAACATTGAACATAATCTACAATATAGTATGTTGGTGCAATATATATTCTCATTAGTACTGGAAAAGATCTTTAAATCACTATATATTTGTTATTACAACATAAACTCATGTTTCTTCCCAGTTGTACTCTGAGCAAGTTTAATATTTATAAACTGGTGTAGACTTTGATATTCATATGAGCTTTGAAAAAGCCTTAATTTATAATCTTTTTATTATCATTTGAATCAAACTGTTAATAAGAAATAACAAACTTTCCATAAAATTGCTTTACATGTCATACATAATATTTCATCAACATGGAAGTTGAAAATTAGTATTGCAGAACATGGTTTAACAATGATTCAAAATTTATACATTCAATTATTCATGTTTGATAGTAAAATTAATTATTTGAGGAACGAACTTCCATATTAACTTTAACATTCATAATATTAAGAATAGATCATTACAATGTTAATGCAAATTTTTACTAACCTCTCATATGCAATGCTGGTATTGCAATATTATTTAACATTTTACTCCGGTCCAGTACTTGGATTCAAAAGGTGTATGACAAATTCTTCGGTACTTAAACACATACATATCATCTAAGCACAGAAAGTTTCCACCAACTGCTTGAACCCGTGTACAAAAGCGTGTTTAATCTTTTGTAGAGTTTGGAAATTTGTGAAGTATATAGCCATCTTCACCTACAAAAAAAAATTAATATTTTAGAAGCGTTTTTGAAAAGTGTAATGACAGTAGTATAAGTAGTAGTGTTATAAGGGTAATTCTTTAGTAATCTGCTGCACGAATTATTGGTCGCCGAGTGGACGGGTAGATGGGGGGAGGAGTAGGAACCTCCCCCTAAAGGAATTAAGTGCCGGAAACCCCCCCATTTTTTATGTATGTAAGTATACATAGCAAGGTATTGGCTCTAAGGGTGGAAAAGTGATGCAGAACTCTTGAGCTACCTGCGTCTGCGCTAGGTATCACATTGTTGCCCAAGGTGACACTGACTTATATATAAAATAGAAAGAAGAAATAATATATTGACTGGTAAAACCTGTAAATAATTAGATTTACTCACAGCTCTTGGTACATCCTGAAACCATGAACGTACTAAGAACAACGGACGGAATTCCATAAACTATCATATTGAAGCACCATAGTAAGCTCGGTAACGTTTATTTACACGTTAACACCCCCACATTCAAATAATAGTAAGCTCGGCGTCCGCCATTACACTGCTAGCGTTGATGAAGGACACACGCAATAAGTAATCGAAATAACTTTTTAATTATGCCAACCTGCGTCGTAAAATGTTGTTCCCGTAGCACTTTACGTGATAAAAAAAAAAACAAGGAATCACTCTTCACAGATAATTACACTCTTTAACGCATTATTTTGATTAATTTTTAATTATATCTTTTCGTAATTTATGTAACAAAATTTTTCTTTGACGAAATTAATGTTGCCAACTTTCGAAATTTTATTTCCCTTACTTTACAAAAAAATAAGTAATAAGTATACATGAGATTAAATTAACTTAATTAATAGATACGTTAAAGTGATTACCAGTGTTTCCAACGTGTCAAAATAAATCTCCCTTATCACCCAAGTGCTGAACAATGTTCGTTAACATTTTTTAGGCTTCCGAAGGAAAATGAATGGAGAAAAGATTGGATTCAGATAATTAGAGAGTGTAGAAGCCAAATGGATTGGAATCCAAGAGTTTGATGACTACAGAAAATTGATAATAGGATTTGGAACTTACGATTTTATACATATGAGTTTATTATTTTGTATTATTACTTAAAACATACACTTTTATAATTGGAAAATATTTATTGCAAACAATTATTTTTTACACAACATTTGTATTTAAAAGTTAGTTAAAATTATTCTGCTATATAATGTGATATATATTGTGTGTTGCTTGTCGTATTAATTGGGACATGAACAACCAAAGCTTTTTTATATAGGATGGGGTGACAAACGAGCACACAGTCCACTAGATCGTAAGTTCCTTGCTGGAAGCATAACACACTACGCGAAAAACAAAATAAATTGTCAAGCCTGTACTTCCCGATTAACCACTGATATGAAATACTCTTTTCACAGTCTTCTAAATTTAAAAACTAGAGGTGGCTTAAGTTTCCCATCACAAGATGTGTATGAAATTTGTTTGCTCTGTGAAATAGTGGTAAAAAAGTAATTAAAGAAAATATAACTATACACAACGACAAGCAACATAGCTTTAAGCTGATTAAAATACTAGAAAAATTCGTAGGTAGCGATAAAGTGTTTTTAAATGTAGAGTCTGAGCATATGTACTTGGGAGAACACAAAATAAGTCTAATAAAATACATAGCAGAAAGGTATCTAACCATTAGGTTTCACCATGTATCAAAAATGGAAGGAATTCTAAGAACACATGAAAGCAGGAGGCAATATTACAAAAAATTTACACAACATAAGGGATTTTAGTATTATTTTATTATTTTATAAACTTTATTTACCTCGTCAATTAGATCATCCTTGACGTTATTTACGAGAAAAGCCCCGCTCAATAATTTAGTAAATTAATATAATTCTAAATTTTTGTGTACGGAAACGTACGTAATTTCATATTTTTAAGCCTTATACATTTTAAATAAGCAAAATATAATAGGTTATATGCGTATGAATACAAATATTAATAGAAGACCATAGTGTATTTTTTTCATGTCAGCTTAAGTTCCTATAAAACATTTTGGCAACTAACTAACTTCGTTTGATTTTAACTTGTACAAGCTAACTTTCTACTTTTTATATTATTTATAAATTATGAAACTATTATTATAGACTATCATAAGGCGTACGTATTTAGTCATATTTATATGTGAATATCAATATAAAATTTTAGGGAAAGTTTCTTCAGCTGGCAACTCTCTCTCAAACACGCACACATTAAAACCCGCCGCCATTACGGTACTTCAATCTGTACAGTGACAGCACTCCGTCCGTTGTTCTTAGTACGTTCATGCCTGAAACACAGCAAATTTTATCCGCGGCCATCACTAAACTATACGAACTATGGCCGAAGGAAAGAACAGATAATCGAAGTCCCTTTCACGTGCATGGGCCACTATATTAAGCAAAGATAATCAAAATCCAAGAATAGCCAAGTTGTAAGAAAATATAGGAAAAATATAAAAAATTCAAAACATTCAAAGCACAATCGTTACGTCAGAAAAACAAAACGCCAATGTCAAATTCAAAAACAAACAAAATGGTGGTAGAGGGTGCTGGTCACGTTTAGAAATTAAAACACCAATATTCCATCTTCCAATTAAACGAATAAACTAGACTTAAAGCAGCTAAATCTTAATAAAATTAGTTGTTTAACTCAATTTCTGGTGAAAATATCTAAATTCACATTATTAGCACGTGGATTTAGTCAATGTGATACGATCATTTAATTTGATTTAATTATCTAAAACAACGCACTTCCGAACGTAAACTTACTCCAGCGCTGTCCTTTGGAGAGTTGTGGAACTAAATATGCAATGCCAGTTTCTATAGAACAGAAAAATGTTCTAACTACAAAGGCCCTGAAGCGGGGCATTCAGTTCTATTCAGTTCTAAGGTATTGAGACTTAAGAGACTTGACAGTTTTTGGCGTAAAGATATAGTGAAGGTACTAAGTAACAGTGATTATTTGTACGATAAATAAATTGTGAGTTATAAACGGATAAAATAAAAGTGATATGCTGTAACATAAATTGTATTATTAGCTAACACTTTTCCTTATAATATTCTTATTAATTCCTCAGTAGTCGTCATTTTTGAAATGTAACTATTTTATCGACAATACCCACTAACAACATTAATGGAAATTTACATTCGTTTGATCCGCTTGTGACGTAGGCAGTGGTCGTATTAAGGTGGCACAAGTCGCGGGCTCGAACTCATTGGTGGGCGCGGCCAAAAAGCACGTTGTCTCACCTGGCATCGTGCCCGACAAAGATAGTATCAGTGAAGAGCAGTTAGAACGCACGTCTTGTTCGTACGGCGTTCCGAACCGTTAGAACAAAAACGAAGTTACACGAACACGATGCACACATACATACCACCCTATTCTGTGCCGCTCGACGCTTGCTGAGAAATCAGCAGTACCTACCTACAAACTCGTACTAAATTATTAGGCGCTGCGTTATCGCTTTATACTATACCTCTATAGATTGCTTATTTTATTATGTTTTGTTTTCCCCGGGTGGTCATGCAGCGATCACTCAAGAGTTCACGACGCCGAAGCATGAACTGGAACAATAATCGCAATTTATATCCGTACTAGCTGTTGCCAGCGGCTTCAAACGCGTGAACTCGAAAATTATCCCACAGGAACGAAATACCTGAATAAACGGTATCAAATGTGTTATTCCAGACCAGGTATAACCTATCTCTGAGCTAAATATCATCCAGATCCCTTCAGCTGTTCTGGCGTGATTCAGTAACATACATCTATCCATCCAAACTTTCGCATTTATAATATTTAGATAATAATTGTAATTAGATCTGCCTACCTATAAATTGTTTTCAAAAATACTTACCTGTCTTCTTACTTTTTTTATATACACACAATATCACTAGATGTAAATACATGTTTTTATCAAGACAAGTGACCCGTCAAGACTGTTTCCTTAGTACCGACGTACTTAGGCAGGTAGGTAGGCAGTTTAGATTTTAGTGTCCACGACGCAGCGACAGTTTGTCAAATTTTGTTGTATAGTAGGTTGTGGGTATCTAGGTAATAACAGTAGGTACGTACCTATCCACCGTCCACGCCGCGCAAGTGATTCTCGTCCCACCTGTCCGCGCAGTAACTTTTTTTTACGACCGCGCGAGACTGTCGCAACAAAAACGATTACTACTGAAAAACTAAATAGGTACCTACCTAACATTCAAATAAAAATATTCTCAAAAAGCTCAACGAATTCAGAATTTAATTTTGTTAAAAGAAAATTGGTCAAATAAAAAATAAAGGATGAAAATAAAGCATATGGGAATATAAAAATAAATCGTATTTATTTGTTATTTCGAGTTTTACAAGAAAAGTATAATATTTACTGGAGACAATTATTTTATTATTATAATAGTACATGATATTCCCTTCAAAACGACACCAATATGAATAATATCTTATATCTATATCTACAAATAAATAAAATTGAAGTGTCCGTTTGTAATGTTAAAATAACAGCTTTTTATTAAATGCATATTAAAGTACTAGTAACAAAAACACAATTTTTAAAAATTTTGTCTGTCTGTCGGTCTGTCTGTCTGTCTGTTTGTTCCAGCTAATCTCCGAAAAAGCTGGATCTATTTTGACGGGACTTTCACTGGCAGATAGCTGATGATATAAGGAATAACTTGAACCAATTTTTTTTAGAAAAAGAATTAGGGTTCCGCGCAAAGAAATTAAAACCCATGAAATCCATATTCCATGCGGGCGAGATCGCGGGGAAAAACTAGTACTTTCTTTAAAATTTTCGTCGGTAAAATAAGATATTTATAAAAGTAAAAAAAAGTAAAGTTACAGCCTATATACGTCCCACTGCTGGACACAGGCCTCCTCTAATTTCTATGAGGGAGGCAAGGAAATGTCCGCCACGCTGCCTCAATGCGTGTTGACGAACTACACATTTCTTCGAAATATATATTTTTTAATTTCTCAGACATGCAGACCCGAGTTCGATCCCCGCCGGCACCAATGAAATTGTTAATTGCAATTGTGCTGATTTACCACGTGCTCGGTGGTGAAGGAAACACATTGAGGAAACCTGCACGTCTGAGAATATAATTATAATCGAATGTAAATCAAATTGACATAGGTAAGTACAGATAAAATTAGCGGAACATTAATAAAATTTGGATATCGTTTTTTTTTTCAAAATTTTATTTATATATTCCTCTATTTTTGTCTGTGCTTATATCAATTTGATTTAATCCAAAGTTCAAGCAGGGGTCAATGTAGCGTAGTAATTTAGAGCGCAGGTATAGCTATAGTCATACAAACGTCACAGGCCGCAGCTGACTAAGTCGAATAAAACTAGAATAAGCGCGCGTTACCGCGCATGCATGTGTGTGTCCTCCCGCACCGCACCGGGGGAAACATTTTTCAGTGAGATGCACGATAATTCATATAAACACGCGCGCGTAAAAAAATACGAAAAGGCCTTTGGAAGGAGGGGTTTTATGAAAAAAACCACTGCATGAATCAATTACCAATAAAATTTATTGAATTCTTCGATAATTGAGCTGTGTCGGTACAGACTTTGTTTTGGAAATTTTACACTGCTTTTATTACTAATTTACGACCAAAGTTGTGTTAAAATTGGCAATAAAAACGAATCTTTGGTAGCTCGTAACTTTTTAATGACTTTTTATTTTACTATTCTGTTTCGGTACAGACAAAATTAATAATGAGACAAAACGATATCAGGATTAACTTTGGATGTACACTGTCAAACAGCGGAGTAAAACCCCTCCGAAATTTCTATGGAAATAATGTCGACTAGTCACCCATAGATAAATAAATATGTAGCAAGCTGGAGTCACCTTAATGCGACAGCCGCGCTAGACTAACTAGAGTAGGCTTGGGTAAAAAATATCGATATATCGATATTTTTTCATAAAATAATCGATATATATCGTCGATATTTTTAATCGCGATATATCGTCAATCCGATATTTATTTTAGAGTATCGAATTCGTATCAATTTCGATATATTTTTACGTAATTCTTGTTTCGTTTATTTAAAAAAAAATCTCGTTACAATCTTCATCAAATCGAATATTGCAGTAAGACCATAGACCAAACAAAAGCATTCTTTTGTCTTTTGCTTTTGGTTTTGTTTATGGTCTCTGATAGAAATTACCAGGGGTAGGACAGTTCCATATATTAACAGATTTGACGTCATTTTTTCGAAATGCGACATCTGTTATCGCCATCCAAAACAACGAGTTACTTTATGTCACCGCAGATGGCGTTACGATCGACGCAAATATAATTTATGACTGAAAAATAATGTAAAAAATATTAATTCCGTTACGTATCATTTTATTTAACACTTAGTATAATTATATGTAAATATTTGTGTAGATTACAAGCTGCGTAATAATTACGATAGCAGCACTGTGAACGATTTCTTATTGATTGTCAAATGTCAAATAGTCACGTCATCACTCATCACAAATATGGCGACTGCTCCTTGCGTTTGCGCGTGTTTGTAGTTTTCGTCCCATCTTTGTGCTTTTCTTCGTGAAATTAATCCGCCGATCCACGTTGAGTTGAGTCCTATCCTCCGTAGTGAAGTGTAAGAATTTTCCGAAGTAATAGTGTGAGTTGAGCTGTTCCTCCGTCATTCTAGTGCAATCGTTTTTTTGCGACCCGGACGCTTCGTTTGTGCTGTTTCTTTGCGATATAGACGCTTGTGATTTGTTTTTATCATGCCTAAACGGTGTGCATTGGGATGTTCAAACAGTAAGTATAATCATCATTATATCTCTGCCATCTTGCCTCCATAGAATTCCACAGTGCCTTGTCAACTTCAACTTACAACTTACATAAAGTTACAGCCTATATACGTCCCACTGCTGGGCACAGGTACCCCCGTTTCTTAGATGGTTTTAGGGCAAGGAAGTGTTCGCCGTGTTACCCCGTTGCAGGTTAGCGAATTTCTCGTTTCTCCGAAATATTTTTTTTCTTATTTCTCATATATGCAGCTTTCCTCAGGATGTTTTCATGTGGTATCAACACTTAAAATTGCAACTATCAATTTCATTGGTGCCAGCAGGGACCCAACCTGATTTGCTTGCATAATGTGAAGTTTACAGTGAGCGCTAACCATCTGAACCACCGTGGCTTACAATCTTGTCCTAAATGATAGATAAACAGGATAAGATTTACATTATAGATGGACCACTGCATTTATCTGTGTTTATATTCGTAGGTACTTATTAAAATTATACCTTTCCCTCTCCCGGTTGATGGCCATAAGCCATTAGAAATGTTTGACAGAAATAAGTATGAGTATAGCCTTTACTTACAAACCAGTCTTAAGTGCACTCACATTTAGTTCAATACATGATATATCTAATTTACAAAAGTATTCTATTGCAACCAACATATTAGTAAAAATTATAACACTGCATTACATGCACTAGGTACTTTAATTAATGCATTTCAAGGTAATTATACAAGCAAAGTGTATAATATTTTTCATTAATAGCTACATCAAAGAATAATGTGATAGCAACATTACAAAATAGTTATAGCAATATAAAATTTTTGTAAAATGGCATAAATAACAAAATCAATGAGGATTGGAGTAGCCATGGAATTACAATTCTGTAATAAAGAACTTGTATACTCATGTATTACAAAGCAATTTTTGCAATCAGGTGATTTCTTAACTAAGTACACTTACATAATCTTTATTTTTAATCTGTGAGATTAGTTGAAATATCAATAGGGCAACGTAAAAGGTGATACTGAAAGTTCTTAGAAAATCAAAAACTGAACAAACTAGCAAGTTATTAGTTTTATTATATCTTTCCAAAATAGTGTCTATTTACATCAATACATTCCTGCATCCAATGGAATCACCGAGAAAAGCGCTTTGCTTACTTGCCCTTAGCGGTCTCTTCGACGACATTTTGAAATGCAGCCATTGCTTCCTCGGTGTCCATTAAACATTTTCCTCAAAGTTTTTCTTTTGTTTTCGAAAAAAAATAAACATCGCAAGGTGCGAGGTCGGTGCTATAGGGAGGGTGACCCAGTAATTCCACGTCTGATGTTGCCAAGTAGTCGATTGTTTGCTTGGCGGTGTGAGACGAGGCGTTTTCGTTGTGAAGGAAGATCCTACTGTGAGGTTATTTCTCCCGAACATTTTCCAAGACAAGTAGCAAACAATTGGAAGGAAAAACCAAGACAGCAGACTGTCTCTTAGTTTCAGGATCATAACAATAAATCCAGCTTTCGTCACCCGTAAGTATGTCAAACACAGCATTTGTGTAACCTCAGTTAAATCCTTAAACCATTTTACGACAATAATCAACACGATGGAGTTTTTGGGCCTCTGTCAAATAATGAGGTATGAATCTATAAATCATAAACAAATGACAAATTAATAAAATACATACACAATAATATTGGCAAATAGTTCAATTTTCAAAATTTGAACTTACTTTTTTATTATATAGTGTTTACAAGTGGCCAGTTCTAAAAACTTTCAGTGTCACCCTCTTACAAACAAGATTAAAATAAAATGATCATTTATGTAAAATATTAAAGGCAATTTGAACCAATAACTTTAAAACCTAAGGAGTAGGTGTTATCATTGCCTTTCTAAGTGTAGCATTTCACTTTGTTACAAACTATAGATTAGTTGTAAGTCCTAAGCCATAGCACAGTTTTAGGTATATTAAAGATAAGTACTGGCACACTTAAATCCACATGCTTGAGCAAGAGTATTTTTAAAAACTAAATGCCTTAATCAAACTTTATTTTGCATGTTTAGAAAAGCTATTTACAAATATTATATGGTGGTATTGAACCCTTTTTGTAAGAGTCTGACTTGCACTTGTCTGTTTTTTTTTTTAAATATTAGTAGGATCATTGGCTCTATTAGCAAAAATTGTTATGCATCATTATTCAGGAAAATTATTTTAGATCTTTAAACTTTTCAAGAAAAATATTAAAAGTGATCTTTCTTTTTTTTTCAGAGACTTCCTATCATCAATTTCCACATCCAGAAAAGAATCCTGACCGTTTCAAGGCTTGGGTTCATATAGCTGGAGGGAAGTTAGATAGTCCTGCTGATTATGAACTGTATAGAAAGAAGGTCATCTGTGATATCCATTTTACAGACAGGGATAGAAACCGTAATAACCGGTTGAATTTTCTAGCTGTGCCATCACTTCATCTTCCTGGTAAGATTTACATATAATACAAATAAGAGCATTTTAACTTATTACATATTAATTATTATACAATAGTGGTACTGGGCTTGAGTTGAAGTTAGCATTTTGCTAATATTGCATATTTAACTGAAATACTTATAATATTAGGCAAGAAAAATGGCCTAAATGATGGGAAATCTTTTTGCCCATGTTTTTAACAAGTGCAAATACAGTACCATGCGTTGTCCCATATTAAACCCTATATTAATTAGTATGGAGGCTCTATTGCTAGTATTGTTTTATTTTTATGCTTATTAGTAATTTTTCAACTTGTATTATATTTATTTTATAATGATAAGAAAACATATTTATGGTGGTTATTCTGTGTGGTGGAAAAATTAGATGTTTATATGTTTTTATCCCACTTCTAATTAAAAATTCTTTAACATTATAAGTTTTTATCAATTTTTTAAATAAATAACATTTTTCTCTTATTTTTTAGGCAAGTCTGATGAAGTTGTTACTTCAGAGAAAGTTTTACTTGTACCTGAACCTGTGAATGAAGAAAGCAGCCTTGCTGCATTAAAACCGACACTAACAGGTACTTACATATTGATTCCAATTATCATAGGTAGCAATTAAAGAAAAGCAAAATAAAAACAAAGGATTAGTAGTCTAGATGCTATCAGCGTCTTCAAAAGGTCATTATCGTCAATCAATTATATAATTACTTGTTATGACAAATTAAATGCAACTGTATCATTGAATAAAACTATTATTTACGGATTTTATCGCGTTTAATTACTTAAATTTATTTTTATTATTATCCCGACGTTTCGGGTGCTTTACAGCGCCCATGGTCACGGGGGGGACTGAGATGTTTGACGTCCCAATGTCATAGTTAGTCCGGCTACCTTCAGTTTTTTAATATTAATTTTTGGTCCGATTTACGCAAAACGAGCTTATAGTATCATGAAGTCTTGCAGTGGTATGCTTGGGTTTGGGTTTAATTTTGTTGATTATAGGATCCCAAGCAGATGATAGCACCCAACCATCTTCTCTATTGAAATTTGGAAGCTCCGGGAAGTCTGCAGTCTGTGAACATGTTCAAGATCGTCCCCACCATTACATTAGATTTGATAAACCACAAGTTCTCGCAAAAGAACACCGATTCCTACCAAGGATGATACGCGAGGCTATTGAAATTAAAAAACATCCAAATTTCAATAGAGAAGATGGTTGGGTGCTACCATCTGCTTGGGATCCTATAATCAACAAAATTAAACCCAAACCCAAGCATACCACTGCAAGACTTCATGATACTATAAGCTCGTTTTGCGTAAATCGGACCAAAAATTAATATTAAAAAACTGAAGGTAGCCGGACTAACTATGACATTGGGACGTCAAACATCTCAGTCCCCCCCGTGACCATGGGCGCTGTAAAGCACCCGAAACGTCGGGATAAAAATAAAAATAAATTTAAGTAATTAAACGCGATAAAATCCATAAATAATAGTTTTATTCAATGTGTAGTGTTCGCGTAAATTTAAGCAACTGTATCATAATTAATTTTGGGCCTAACCTAATAAAATATACTCTAAATGTTATAGTTATTGGGCTCAATACAGTTATTGACCATTTAGATTCTAGTCTAAATTACAACTTCAATGATAAGTAAAACGACAACATTGAAAAGCTTGGTGTTAGAGCTTTGTGCGCGCTACACGACTGTAAAATGCCGAGCAGACCTGCATGGTGATTTATAACCCCATCTCCCTATGTATCTGTGCTCAGCATTAGATTTAAAACATATCTCTTATTTTTCAGGCAAGTCTAACGATGATGGTACTTCAGAGAAAGTTTTACTAATACCTGTACCTGGGAATAAAGAAAACAGCCTTGCTACATTAAAATCAACACTAACAGGTACTTACATATTGATTGCAATTATTATCGTAGGCAGCAATTAAAGAAAAGCGAAATAGTTTTTTTTTTAAGGGAATAGTCGTCTAGGTGCCATCAGCATCTTCAAAATGTCCTTATCGCCCATCAGTTATATAGTTACTTGTTATAACAAATTAAATACAATTGTATCATTTTAAAATTTTGGGCCTAACCTAATAAAATATACTCTAAATGTTATAGTTATTGGGCTCAATACAGTTAAATTCATCATCATTGAAAATGTAATTTAGACTAAATAGAATCTAGTCTAAATTACATTTTCAATGATAAATAAAACGACAACATTGAACAGCTTGGTGCGGCGCTACATGACTATAAAATCTCGAGCCGATCTGCATGGTGTTTTATGACACCATCTTCCTATGTATCTGTGCTCAGCATTAGACTTAAAACATATCTCTTATGTTTCAGGCAAATCTGATGAAGTTGGTACTTCAGAGAAAGTTTTACTTGTACCTGAACCTGTGAATGAAGAAAGCAGCCTTGCTACATTAAAATTGACAACGACAGGTACTGACATATTAATTCCAAATATTTATTACATTCATGTTGTTGGTAAATTTATATACATAAAGTTGGACTAAATTAAATCTAAAAATAACACACTAACAAAATCAATATTTCTCATGAATTTTTCTTTCTTATTACAGAAAACTCTGCCAGAATCAATTCAGAACACAATTATTGCCGACTGCAGAAGAAGGCGATTCATAAAAACAATAGTAAGTTTTTTTAGATATTTAGGGGATTAGGAAACAGAGTGCACTTTTAAGAAAAGCACTATGGTGTTTTCCTAAAAAACATCCGAACCCAATCCCGACTAAAAATCAAATGGATAGTAATTGGCCATAATTTTGTAAATCCTAATGACATATAAATAAATACATACAGTGCACAGAAATAGTAATAATAAGACAATAGAAATGAATTAGCGCTCGATTACTTCCATAACCGATGTCGCCACATCTTACCGTATTATAAACATACGCACAATGCACAATGATATCTAATGTTTCACATTACATTGCTTGGTGAGTTTGTCAATGCAAAAAAAAGCAGCAATGTTAATTGTACAATACGAAAACTAATAAGTGAGAGTTTACAAAGGTAAATATCATAGTAAGGTATTCGTCTAGATCTAAATTAGTTAAAACAATGAAAATTAGTAAACTATCAACTTACTGATGAAATGTTATGCCTTTATTAGTTGAATTACACATCCTTGATGAGTTTTTACAACTGATTATGCTGCAGTTCACCATTATAAATTTATAATAACATAAATTCACGGACGACGTTCCCCGCGCAACTTAATCACAAAATGGTGAATGATGTTCGTCAACACATCATAGCAGCGACAAGGTCACGCGTCTATGCGACTTCTATTGTCTTATTACTTAATACGTATATTACAACATTTTTTAATACACACATACACTACACACAAAAAAGATATGTATGGCAGACCTGAAAGCAAATCCAATGATTACATACGGGCAAAAGAATATAAAAAA
This sequence comes from Parnassius smintheus behrii, assembly GCA_036936625.1. Classification (NCBI taxonomy): domain Eukaryota; kingdom Metazoa; phylum Arthropoda; class Insecta; order Lepidoptera; family Papilionidae; genus Parnassius; species Parnassius smintheus. The sequence goes on along the minus strand of JAUPFT010000030.1, from coordinate 4,808,663 downwards.
GGTAAACATTCTTTAATATACCCATCTGAAGGAATGGAAAAATGTTTTGTCCAAATTCAAAATTTAGTGACAGACATACTAAAAAAAGATGTTCCAAAAATGGGCTTAAAAAGTAAAATAAAAATGTTTACCGACATATTTGTTGACTTTCCATTTAGTTGTGAAAAACATCAAAAAATATTACGAAATTATTTCGAAAACACAATTATTCATGTGCTTATATATAGTTGGTGCCGTTCAATAAACCGGATTTTGTCTGGTAAAATCAAATACCATGGTGAGGATGAAACTAAAGCAGCAGCCCAAGCTTATAAAAATAAACACAAGGTAAATAAATAAATAATATTGTAAAATAAAAGTTGTTTTTTTGTTTATCCAATAACCTTTTGAAATTGATGCCTCTTTACTAATTGGCTTGTTTTTAATTTGATAAAGTTTTACTTGATTTTATTTTTCTCTAACAAAATCTTAGTAAAACTTTATCAAATTAAAAACAAGCCAATTAGTAAAGAGGCATCAATTTCAAAAGGTTATTGGATAAACAAAAAAACAACTTTTATTTTACAATATTATTTATTTATTTACCTTGTGTTTATTTTTATAAGCTTGGGCTCATTTCAAATTCAAATTCATTTCAAATTCATTTATTTATTTGTGAATACAGTAAGTTAGGTGTTATAAAAATTTACAGTAGGTACCGTGTATTCTACCACAGTGTGGTGTACAAATATATTTCTTCACGTTATTACCAATAACAGCAAAATGGAATACTTTTAAAATTGATTGCAAATTATAAAAATACAGTAATCATATTTGTAGGTGGTATTAAATATTCACAAAAATGTTATATATTATAAGTGAAAAGCATCTTGCAATGATACCCATGACACATAACACATTTCTTAATGGCGCCTTTACGTCTATATTGAAGAAAAAAGAAAAAAGAAAAAGGTGAAGTAAATAAAAATGTCATCTTTTCAAATTATTATTACTATTATTAAATACACGAGTCAGCAATAAATACTGCATCTGAAGCTAATGTCACGTAAGTAAACTATATATATATATAAAGAAATCAAAAATGTCGATGTCATCGGCTCATACAAAATAAATATTTTGTCTGAGGTCATCGGGTTATCATAATATCATGTCAAATGTATAATATGTGGTATGTCAAATCAATTATAAATATTATAATATTATGTATACCAAAACAATCATTTAATTTCTATGTCATTAAGGTATTCATTAATAGAATAGTAAGATTTAGTAATTAATAATGTTTTTAATGATTTTTTGAAGCTTTGTATATTATTTATTTTCCATGCCAATCAATTATAAGACCAATGGAATTGTTAATCTCAATTTCATAGCTTTGGGTATTATTGCCTTCATAAACGACCGTACAATCATCCGCAAAAAGGACCATAGATTGTTGTATCACCGATGGAAGGTCATTAATGTACAAAAGAAACAGGAGTGGACCCAAAACGCTTCCTTGTGGAACGCCGTAGTACACAGCTCGGGGTGTCGATCGATAAACCTTTTCTGTCAACTTTATAGGACATATTCTCCTTATTTCAGTAATCTGCGTCCTGTGTGTAAGATATGACTCAAAAAGATCTAAAACTGTCCCCCGCAATCCATATTGATGTAATTTTCTTATTAATATTTTGTTATATATGTTTGGGCTGCTGCTTTAGTTTCATCCTCACCATGGTATTTGATTTTACCAGACAAAATCCGGTTTATTGAACGGCACCAACTATATATAAGCACATGAATAATTGTGTTTTCGAAATAATTTCGTAATATTTTTTGATGTTTTTCACAACTAAATGGAAAGTCAACAAATATGTCGGTAAACATTTTTATTTTACTTTTTAAGCCCATTTTTGGAACATCTTTTTTTAGTATGTCTGTCACTAAATTTTGAATTTGGACAAAACATTTTTCCATTCCTTCAGATGGGTATATTAAAGAATGTTTACCTTTTTTATATTCTTTTGCCCGTATGTAATCATTGGATTTGCTTTCAGGTCTGCCATACATATCTTTTTTACATACTTTGCAGCTTTTTGAAACATTTTTTATGCATTTCCCTAGGACCCACCCACACACATAATTGCCCTGACCAGCATCATTTATACTGGTATTTAAATTGATGAAAGGCACTACAATTTCGTCTTCTATGCTTTCAGAAAATTGTGGTGTTTCCTCATAAATGGGACTAGGAATATCAGAAGTTGACGCGATATTTTCTCTTACAAAAAAATCTAGATTCTGCAAGCAGCTATCGTCGTCTTTTTCGCAGTTTGCATGCAGAGAATGGGGCGAGTTAAAATTATTAATTAAAAGGGACTTAAAGGCCCCTTCAAACGCAACCGTGTCCGGTGCAGTATTTCTCGCCCCATAACTTCTGATATTCCCAAAGAAATTCTCTAGTGGGTCCTGGTTGAAATTACGTGTTAGCATAGCATCAAACGAATATGTTTGGGACAGCAATATCCATAATTGTTGTATTCCTTTAATTGTACGTATGAAGTTTTTTATAGATGGTATAGCTTTCGTTTCAATCAAACGGATTTTGTTATTTTTGTCCTTAATTTTTTTAATAAATGTTACAGTTTTCAAAACTTTTATGGCATTTCTCCACAAACCATGGTGTGGACTAGATCGTCTAACACATCCTTTATATATTTTGCCATCAGGCACATGAAATGTGTTAGAATTTAAAGAATCAAAAAGATTGTCTATTAATTTTGTAAATTTTACCACATTTTGGCATTCTACCGGAATGTCTCCTCTTGCCACCAGATGTCCTGCAGTCGCAGCTACCGTGTGGCTGAAAATTTGGGCTGCTGTTTTCACTTTCATTTTTCTAATTTTATCGACATAGATGTGCTCATCTGTGACTTTTAGTAGGCACCTCACCTCTCCATACGACTTATCAGCTTCATAAGTTTGCTTATAGTAATCCCATTTGATGATTTTTTCGCACTTTTCTTCAAAATCATAGTATTTTAAATCTTTCGTGAGTAAATTGTTTCGGACTCCTTTTAGTAAATGTGGAACATCAAATAGAGGGATTACTTTTGTTTTTCCTATTTCAATGATTTCATGCCTAAATTCCTTTTCTTCTCTTAAATATTTTTTTCTTGTATCTTCTACCAAGTCATTTATTACACTTACATTGACTGTACTTTGATCACAGACAGTACATATGACCTTTAATCCAGTACTATATACATACTTAATAACTTTTTGTAATATTTCTTTTAATTGAGGTTTATTCACTGAGTTGGTGAAATAATACGCAATGGGTTGCTTAAATTTCTTTTTTAACCCCTTCACCATGAAGACCAACACATGGTCAGCAATTTTCTTGCCATCAAATGTGAACCCTCTAATCTGGTCTTTAGCAGCGTTATAATGGATTTGAGGGGATATTGACATTTCATCGAAAATTAAGCTGCATAAGCGGTCTTCTGTACATAGCTCCTTGACGGTATTTTTAATTTTCATAAATATGCATTTATTAAGGCCCGGCTTCACTTCTATTTTGGTCAAAAGTCTTTTTAATGATTTAATAATAGAGATTTAATAAAGTAAATAAATAAATAATATTGTAAAATAAAAGTTGTTTTTTTGTTTATCCAATAACCTTTTGAAATTGATGCCTCTTTACTAATTGGCTTGTTTTTAATTTGATAAAGTTTTACTAAGATTTTATTAGAGAAAAATAAAATCAAGTAAAACTTTATCAACTTGAATATAAGTAAATAAGTAAGGATGAAGGAAAAGCTACTATTGCCTATATAGTACCTATAGCCAGCTATAGCTATAGATGTTAAGTTTATGGATGGCGATAATAGATGGCGCTATTTATCACATCAATTGACATTTGCGGTTTTCAATAAATTCCACGAGTGGGCTCTCTATGTACGATATATTACTTTCCTCTATGACGTAGGTTAACATAGGAGGCACTGCGCGGGGAAGCAGAAGGTGGTCGCAACTCGCAACCCAAAGATGTACCAAGGTAGTAGTTCGGATAAGCGGTCGTGCGGTTGATCGACTTTCGGATAATCGACGCTCTACTGTATTTAAAAAATGATATTTTTTTCATTTTTTATATTTACTTTATACACCTGTTTAACGTATTTCAAATTATAAATTTATCAATAAATCTATACCTACAAATAAATAAAACTAGGGAAAAAACTAGGGATGTTAATTAAGATTTTGTGAATTTGTTTTTTTTTGTTATTTAGTGTAGTGTACAAATATAAGATTTTAGTTATGCTCATTTTCCGCCATGTCTAATCTAATACCCATATCGTTAGCGCTCTGTTGCACTCGGCGAATCTAGCCACCGATTTAAAAACAAAACCAATACTTAGATGGAATACAAATTATAACACTGGAGATTAAAGATACTACAACCGTTGTAAAAGTGGATTTGAAAAAATATGATTCTATTTTACATTAGGTTACGTTTACCCATAGCTCAGAACACCTTTAGCTCAGAACACCTTTGTTTATTTCTTTAACATAAAATTATGTTGTCCTTGTGAGGATGCAGAAGATTTATTAATCTATAATTACCTTATATTATTCCAAAAGTAGCAATGACAATGATTCTCTGAAAATATTTCTGCTGATAGCACATTTACAAATCTGAAATATATTAAATAAATTACCTTCGTTATAAATTATAATCTTGATACATTAATTCATTATCGAGATGCTTGATCAATGGATGTTATGAAACTAAAACTGTGGCAGATTTAACATACAAATTAATTGATTTCAGATTGGTCCTGCTGTTGACCTATTGTCGTCGACTAGTGGTCAAAAGCCAGTTGAAATAGTAAGTCTTCCAATTTCCAATCAACCATCAATAGTAAGTATTGCAATCAGAAAATGTTGTGTCTGTAGTAACTAAGTTATGATTATTAAACGTTTTTTTTTGGTTTTAGGACAAGACTCAGAGTACACTCCTCGAACGTTGCGACAGAAATGGAAACACTCGGAAAAACTATCATCCGAATGACTGAAAAAATTAAAGACTTTTCGAGAAAAAAGTAGCTAAACTACAAAATAGTATTGCAGAACTTAAGAAAAGTCTTTGATAAGTGAAGAACATGGGGATTTATTGGAATCTGTTGACCCTACCTATAGAAACTTCTTGAAATAATTGTTGAACCCCTCCTCCAGTGGTAGAAAATATTCACCATCTTTACGCAAATTCACTCTTTGCTTGCAATTTATAAGTCCTCGGGCTTACACCAATGCACGACAACAATTTAATACTTGTCTGCCTCTTCCATCCACACTTAACACATGGTAGAAAAGTGTAGATGCAAACCCAGGGTTTACAACAGAATTATTAGAATGCATTAAATTAGTGGCAAAGAATAAAAAAACCGAACTGTATTGTGCAGTTAGCATGGATGAGATGGCTATAAGGAGGCACGTCCAATGGGATGGAACAAAATGTGTAGGTCTGGTGAACTATGTGGTAGCTTTGGATGGTCACAATGTAGCTGAAGCTGGGGAGGCATTGGTGTTTATGGTAACATTTATAAATAATGGATGGAAAATGCCAATCGGTTATTTTTTTATTGATGGTTGTACAGGCGAACAAAAGGCAACATTAATTAAACAATGTATGGGTTTGTTAGTAGATTATTGTGTTAATATAGTCTCCCCAACTTTTGACGGCTCTCCAACCAACTTTTCGATGGCTAAAAACTTAGGTTGCAATTTCGATGATTTGAAAAATATTACTTCGTATTTTCTTTGTGATAAACAGCACATAGTTATTGTTGCGGACGGCGAGTGAAATCATCCCTCGCCCCGCACCGCACCCACGTCGACACGTCCCGCGCGCCCCGCATCGGAACAAGGACCCCGCGCCACAGAACACGGAATAAGACATTAGAACGGCTCCAATACACTTTTTGTACGAGAACCTGCGTCGGCAGTAGGCGGAACCCTGTTGTCACAACTACATTTGCAAATATAAGTACACGCTCACACATGCATTAAAGACGCCAATCAAATATGTAAAAGAGCCAATCAAATGACAGGCAAAATCGAGCGAACTAATCCGGCGCGTGCTCACTCACACATCCACACATACATGTAGTGAAGGCGTTAAGACCCGTAAACAACTAGTGAGGTGAAGTGGCGATTGACACATTTTTATCGATATCGATAAAAACTACAAGTTGAGTGTTCGTGTTATGTAGAAATGGATGTAGGAAATGGATACAGTTTGTATTTAGGTAAGTTATAAATAAAAAAATTTAATTACTGTATTAAAATTAATGTAATTATGAAGCAATTTTGATCAAATTTAGTACACAGATAAATTAGATCTTGGGGAAGGACTTTATTTGGTTGACAAATTTTGTTGAGAGCTCTAAAATACAAAGGGTTAAAAATCAGACATAAAATAATTCGATGTGATGAATAAGCAAAGCACTGCTAAAAATTAACTTTAAAAGAGAAAGTTTTTTTTTATTGCCCCTGAAATATAATATATTTGTTTAATAGTTGCCGCTTAGTTTCTTTTTGTGTCATAGAGTTTTTCAGAAAGAAGTGAAGTCGAATATTTAGGTATTTCTCTACAACAGCTTTAGTTAAATCGGTTATGTGGTTAGAAAACGGTATTTGTCCAATGTCATGAAAGAAGTATGCCCACTTTCCATACATTGATTGACCTGTCATTTGATTCTTTTTACTGGTCGCGTCTACCTACAACTACTGTTGTATAAAATCAATTATCGTTTATAATAACATAATAACTTATCACCTTTTTATTTAGAGGCCAGGGAAAAATGCTATAAAGTAAATAAATTTTACAGATTATAAGCTGTCAACTATACACTATGGTATACTATGGCGTGGAAAGAAAAATAACTTCCACACCATAGTATAAAACCACAGAAAGCATATCTGATCATAAAATAATAAGATAAGTAACTAAAAACAATTGGTTATTTTGAACGTTCATAAACCACATGACAAATTAATAAGATTTTCGTAGTCTGTGAAACGAAATGTGTAAAACACTTTTTTTTTTAAATATATATTGTCATGGCTTCTGGGCTTTTAAGTCATTTTTGAATGCGTTCCTTCTCCAAAAGTCTATTGAGAACGATAAACATAATAACATTACTTTTTTTCCTGGCTTTATTGAAAAATTCTATTATGCGATACGAAATAAGCAAAATAAAGGCAATTTTATAAGATATTTTACATTACTAGACGCGTTAGAAAATTTTCAGGTCAAAATTGGACATGATTCTTTGATTGTGTCAAACAAAGAGCTCTCAACGAAATTTGTCAATACTTTAACTTCGATTGATTTTTTATTTATGTTTATTGATTTCACCATAATATGTTGCCGTACAACAAGTTCCGTAAGTTTACAAATTTTTATTACGTCACTCGAAGGATAGATAAGGCCACCTTTGTCTTTTTTTTTAAATTAATTTGTGGCAAGAGTCAGTTTGACTGCATAAAAGAGCTCCGATACATATGTCGCATTTTATTTTATTTATGAGGGAATGAATAACGTTGCCAGCTATATAACCTAAAACAGAAAAAAATCTGTAACATAGGGATACACTCAAATAAGGACACCTGACTCGCGAAACTAGGGAAATGTGCTATCAGGAGTCAGTGATTATGACAGGAGTAGGCAGTTATAGTACTTGATCTGCCAAGTCGAGCAAAAAAGCGGCACGGCCGTACCATCCTTTTCTCGATGCAATTCAGGTCATTTTCGACTCCCTATAACTTTGTCGTGGATAAAACTAGAAGCCTGAAATTACAGTAACAAAACAGACATTGTATAAGCACGGTATATTTCAAATTTCATTCAATTTGAACCAGCAGCTTAAGAATTATAACTAGTCAAAATTTCTTAATTTTACTTACTAGTTACTGACTGACTGACCGATCATCAAAAGTCTAAGACACTTCTAGTAGACATAGAAGCTTGAAATTTAGAATACAATTAGTGTTTAGTGTATAGATCAAGTAAAAACTAAAAAAAATATGTTGCGTTTTTGGTCCAGTTTTCTAGATACACCAACTGCACAAATAACTTTGTAATCCCATATAATTATATAGGATTACAAAGTTACATTTTCATTGAACGAATTTGTGTACCTGTACTTGTAATATGTATAATGGAATAATAAGTTAAAAAAATAGTAGATAGGTACCTAGATATAATTATCTACAAAAAGAAATGAGATCCCTTAAAAACAAAACTTGTAAAAAAACCAAGTCTCGCAACTCAGTTCTTCTACCGTAAAAAGTTGTGAGATACATGTAATACCAAGTCGGTTAAATAAAAATATTGACTTGGCCATCGCACTAAACAATAGAAATAGAAATAGAAACTTTTTTATTCAATGTAGATTATAAAAATACTTATTGAAAGTCACATTTTTAATTTACCACTGGTTCGCAAAAAAAAAACCTCTGTCCTGGGAAGAACCAGCAAGAAACCCAGCGGTACTATTTTTTTTAATAATAACTTACAATCATGTTTACAATCAACAACACAAGACAAATTAGAAATAGCTTGGTAGCGATCACCCTTCCCAGGGGTTATTATCATCTATAAATTCTTTAATATTATAAAAACCCTTTTTATACTATTAAAGATTTCTAATAAATAATCTAATAAAATAAAATAATCTAATTTAATATAATATGTATTACTTGTTAGATACATTGTGTTTTCATGCGATGGCCAAGTCAATCTTTTTATTTAACCGACTTGGTTTTACATGGATCTCACAGTTTTTTACAGTAGAAGAACTGAGTTGCGAGATTTGCTTTTTTATAAGCTTTTGTAATATGCAAAGGGAAAGACTTACGATCAAAACTTGAAAAATGATGTGTGAAAAAATTACCTATAACTTGCATATTGAAATCTGTCAAATAATAATGATCCAGCATTTCTTCTTGGAATTCATTGTCTGATTCGTTTCCGCAAGCTTTTTCTGTTGATGGCGTGGTCAAATTAATCCGGTCAACAGCTGAGCAGGTTAAAATAGATAACTGTTCAAGCGCATTACAGTTGCCACTGCCGAAATCCTTGAGTTCTATGTGAACTAATAGTTTTTTATATGCTGCTTTAAACTGCCTGGCTGTCGGATTGTTATTAGATCCACCATGAGATCTAATATTGCCAAAAAGTAATTCCAGATGGTCCTGGCTTGTTTTATAAAAAGGAAAAAAGACCAATTCTCCAGTTTGAACAAGAGTCTCATAAAAGTGTCTGACAGCTACAGCGCAGCCGATAAATCCTTTGAAACCTACTTTCCTTTGGCTTTCAATCAAAAGTGGGCCATTGTCACACTTTAAATTAGATATATAGCCAGCAACTTTATCTACATATTCTAAAATTTCTTTAGCATTATTTTCATTAATAGGTTTTTTATAACCATGTTGTGACATGCTTTTTGAATTAAGTATATCAAAAAAATTATTAATTGTTTTTAAGAAAACTGTTGTTGGTAAACTTTCACGAAAAATTGGTAAATTTGGTTCTTCTCTGCAAAAATCTATGGCATCACATACGCTTAAACTAAATAATTGGGTGGCAAATTTAACTTTCATCTTTTGATTGTGATAGTGTATATGCCGATATCTCAACTTGTTCGCCAAATGAAATTTTTCCTTTTCTTGGAGCTTGTTTAGTTCCTCAAGGTAGGACCACTTTATTTTATTGCCGTACTCGTCAACAAACACTTGGTAGACCTGTAATATTATCAAATAACACAGGTGTATATGACAACTTGCCGAAAACTGAAATCATTTTCGTGAAACGTCACACTTTAAAAAACCGTAAAAACCATTGCCTGATCCTGATGCAATATGTGTCTCCAATCTAAAGAGATAAATCGTGTTGCGCAGATCCTTGATGAATTGGGAAAAGGACAGGGAGAAGAAGAAGACATATATCAATATTTCCACGCAAATCACGTCGTGAGCAAAAATTAGTTAAAATTAATTACATAAGTCATAGCAAACCTGAAATGCGTCCCGTATTAGCTTAACTATGTGAGATGGATCTAAAAGTGCCATAATTGGATATTTTGTGACCGGCTCTTCGAATTTCATTTTTCCCTCTTCAAAGTTACATCCCAGGTGTTTCAACATAGCTATGTTAGAGGCACAGCCATCAAAAGTTAGAGAAACAATTTTTACTCCAGTTTCATGTATCTTTTCCAGACATTGGTTTTACTAGTTCAGCTCGTTGAACTCCAGTCATTCCGTCAATCAAAAAATAACCCATAGGCACCTTAAAATTACAGTTAATGCCAGTCACTAAAAAAGCTAATGCCTCCTTTGCTTCCGTTATATGGTCACCTTCTATTCCACTACCGATCTCAACATGCCCGTGCAGTTTTACTCCGTCCCATTCTATACGACGTCTTATTGCCATTTCATCTATCATTAGACCAGCTATGATTGGATATTTTATTGAATTTGACTTTGCCTTAAGGGCTTTGAAGGATTCATCTGTGAAGCCTGGTTCTCATTTTACACTTGTGTACCATTTTCGTAAAGTACGTACATGAGGCAAGCATGTTTTAAATGTATCTCTTACGTAATTATACGCTTTGGGCGAATATTAATGTAAGGTAAGTGCAAATGTTCGGAGAGCTGGGGAATAACGCTGTTTTGTAATTCCACCGGACTTTGCTTTTGATATGTACCGACCAATCAATTCTTCAACCTACAAAATAAAATAAAATTTGTTTACCAAATTGAAAGAGATGTAAAAACCGAAGGAATCCCGTAACATACATCATCATCATCATTACAGCCCTTCACAAGTCCACTGCTGAACATAGGCCTCCCCCAAGTAATGCCACAAAGCACGGTCCTGAGCCACCTGCATCCATCGACTTCCTGCATATCTTACCAGGTCGTCACTCCATCTAGTGGGGGGTCGCCCTACACTACGCCTACCGGTACGAGGCTGCCACTCGAGAACCTTTCTTCCCCATCGGTTATCGGTTCTTCGAGCTATATGGCTAGCCCATCGCCACTTCAGCTTACTAATCCGTTGGGCTATGTCGGTCACTCTGGTTTTACTGCGGATATCCTCATTTCTGAGTCTATCACGCAGAGAAACTCCGAGCATAGCCCTCTCCATAGCTCGCTGAGCGACCTTGAGCGTCCTCAACATACATACATACAAAAAATTAAATAATAATAAAAATTCGGTTTAAAGAGTAACCTTTCACCTGTAAATTTGTGCCTCTCAATGCACTTAACTGTTTTTCTTTCAGTGAAAACTTTTTTCTAAGTCATTTATTATATCTGCCATTTTATGTATTTTTTTCTTTAATCGCCGATTTTGTGCTTGTATTCTTTTAATCTGATTTCTTTGGTGTTTTATGATATTTTCTTTAGAAGATATTATTCGTGTTAATCTTCTTTTTCTCGGCGTTGACGCATTGGAGTCAATGAAGGAAGGAACACTGGACTGATTTTTTTTACATAGTCCGTTGTTACATGTATTGCTATACTAGAACCCTCCTCCATTAATACTGAAGAATTAGTCGGTACTGGATCCATACCCTTAATTGGTTGATTAACACTATCTTCCATTAATACTGTTGAAGAGTTTAACGGTACTGGATCTACATCCCTTATTGTTTGACTAGCACTCTCTTCCATTACCGTTACCGTTGAAGAAGTTGTCAGTATTGGATCTACAATTTCCTAAAATAAAACAAAATAATAGTTTAACTACGAAAGATAAACGAAGTTTGTTGATTGGTAACAGCAATAAAAGTGAAACTCAGCAAAATAATGTGTTAGTTAGGTACCATCTATAACTAACCTGAACTTTAGCACGTTTGTTTATTATTTCATTGCCTATGTTCTTCTGAGTACGTTTTCGTGGTGACAAAGTAGAATCTTTTGTATCGTTAACCTAAAAAATATTGTCAACAATATATGAACATATTTACAGTTATGAACAAAATATAACTTTATAAAATAGTATAAACATACAATGTACACAACTTGTACATGTGGTACTGCGCCGTTTTTTAAATATCTCTTCTTAGAATTTTTGACCTCGAAGTCATCTTCATTAAAGTGTTGTGAACAAATGGTACTTGATTTAGTCGGAGTCCAGTCTTTACGACCAGTAATTTCGATCCACTGTTTCCGTATATCTGGCATTTTAGGAAAACTGAAATGTTATAGGAAACAAAATGCCTTATATATATATATATATATATATATATATATATATATATATATATATATATATATATATATATATATATATGTATATATATATATACTTTAGTCATTTTTTAATCCAAAATGAATCCAAAATCCAAATAACAAGGTTTGGTTGATGGCTGCGCGAAATAAAAAAGACGCCACTTTCCGGCATTCCCTTTTACCTTAGAATCCAAATCTATAAAGATATCGATAAAATGCTTAGCGTAATGATCAATACCATTAATAATTATTTTTATAAGAAAAGATAAAGAAGATTACTACCCAAAAGAAATTGAAACTTATCGATAAATTGCTACAGAATGCGTGTCTCTTCACTAGAATCATATGTCACCTTTACATTGCGTGCTTAAAACGACACTATAAAAATGGTATGCGTACTTTGCCAGCAATGTATATTTTTAAGAATTTTAATAACATTTTACAGATTTTGACTTAAAAACCGTAAATTTGAGAAGTTTTTTTACTTACCGATGAAAAGAAATTCCTCCTTTGGCTACACTCGACACTTCACTCCTTGCTTTACAACTAATAACAGCACAAGTAGGCATTTTTCGTCAAAATTAATTGCTGCGTTTCACGTGAGAGCGTTCGTGAGTGACTTATGAGCGCGATCACGTGTCTCGGAATTTATATGACCGTTCGGGCAAATCAGTGGCATGCGTGCCCCGCCCACAATGCCATTCTATGTTTTTCTGTTTTCTATGCCCCGCGCGGACGACACTCCCACTATCTCAGTGCTTACGGCGCACCGTACTACGAAATAAAAGAAGCGTTTCTGGCGCCGATTCTTCAGGTCAGTCCGGTCCGATCAGGTACCTCGCCGCGTTCGGTCGCCTGCGACCCAACAGTGAAGTGCAGTAATTCGGTCGAGCCCATGCGCTCCCAGTGCGTTATTCAAGAAAGAAGACAAAGACATTTTTACCAGCGTGCGCGAGTGCTTCGGTGTGGTTGTGCTCTGTACGGCTGCCAGGTACATCGGGCCGCCGGCCCATTGTTCTGTTTGTGTGTAGTGCTAGTTTAGTGCCCCACGTTCTCCGGATTTCCGGTAAAAACTGTAAGTAGTTTTTATAACACACCCGCTGCCTCAGAGGCAGCAATTCTATTTTTAATTTCTGTGTTCGCTTGTCGCACTAGGCGACAACTAGGTACACACCCTAGCGTACCAACGCGCTAGTTGTATAAGTGTTAGTTTAGGCACACACCTCCCCCGCCGAAAGGTGGGGGGGCTTGATACACAAGTGTTTAACCACTGACAAGATGGCGGCTATTACTATAGCCGAACTCGCCGACTTCTTCGGACAAGTGTGCCCCGACGCTTGGGCTAAATTCCTAGCCCAACGTAACTCGTCCACCGCTGAACGCCCCGTAGTACGGATAGATGATCCTATTTCACCGAGCACCGGCCGCTCGACCCCTGTGTCCATCGACACAGTCTACGACGCCGCGTCCCCCGCGCCTTCTGCGCTCTCCACCCGCGGTCCATCACCGTTGTTTTCGGACGCCGAATCAGGCTCCGAGATGGACATAGAGATTCGTCGACCTGATAAACCCGATGACGAAGGCTTCACCTTAGTCTCGGGTAAAAAGCGTAAGCGCACCGCCGCGAAAAAGGGAAACGAGCCTCACTCGGCCCCTACGTCGCCCAACGCCACTCCGGCTAAAAAAGTCGCGCCTTCCGCGCGCAAAATTACCGCGATCAAAACCGCGAACCCGACTCAGGCCGAACGTAGGAAAGAGAAGCCGCCGCCACCTATAATCTTACAGGACAAGTCGCGCTGGAGCAACCTATCCAAGTGGATAGACTCCAAAAAAATATTCTGCCCCAAAGTCCACAATGGACCACAAGGCATCCGCATCCACGTTGCAACGACGAACGATTTCCGCGCTTTAACTGCGCATTTAAAAGCTCAAAACTTGAGCTTCCATACTTACTCTCTCGCGGAGGACCGTAACCTCCGTGTTGTAGTTCGCGGACTCCCTAAAGAACTTGAAACCGAATTCATTCTAAGCGATCTTAAATCGCAAAACCTGCCTGTCAGAGAAGTGCACAGGATGCACCACCCAACCGATAAGAAGCGCTATCTCGATCTTTGTCTTGTCATTCTGGACCTGTCTCCAGAGGGCAAACAGATATACAATATCACTAGGATATGCAATCTTACGGGGATTTTTGTAGAGTCCCCGCGTAATCGTAATCGCCTCGTCGGGGCATCGTTGGCCAATGCCACCGATGCCAATTATACGGCCACTCGGCCAAGAATTGTTTCGCCCGCCCTAGGTGCGTCAAGTGCTTAGGCGATCATGGCACTACTGAGTGCCCCCGAACGCCCGAGACGGAGGACCCTCCAAGCTGTGTTCTGTGCGGCGAAGAGGGACACCCAGCGAGCTATCGCGGGTGTTCCAAGGCGCCGCGTAGGAAGCAGAATGGAGTAGCAATCCGGCGCGGACGTGCGGGCAACCCCAGTAGGTCGTGCCCACGGCATTCTGCCCCATCGGTCGCACCAATCTCGGTGCCGCAACCCGCGCCCGCTCAGGCTACAGCCAAGCCCGCCCCCGTTAAAGGGACTTCCGGGCAAGGCCCAAACCTTCTGGTGCTTTCAGCACCTAAGCCCAACGCATGGGTTAAGCCCCCGGCGATAGTCAGCGCGGCCGCCTCACGGCCAGTGCCTCCTCGCCAGGCCCAGAAGCCCAAACCCGCCCCTCAGGCACCGTCAAACATCGACACTGACCTTTCGTTAGTGTTCAACTTCGCTAGCAGCTTTAATGTGGCCGAAGTCACAACCCTAGCCCGCAAACTTCGCGAAGCGAAGAATTGATTTACAATTCAAGATAGGCTCAATGCTACCATTGAGCATCTTAGTCTTATCCAAGCGATAGGTTCGTTCCAGTGCGCCTAAGCGACTCTTTTCTTTTTTAACTAAAATGGAAATAAGACCTATAGGTAGAACTAAGCCTAGGTCTCTGACTCTCGCGTACTTTAATGCAAACGGTGTCAGAGACAAAAGGAAGAGATCATATATTTTTTACGCAACTTTTTTTTACACACTTTCGACTCCCGCATGAGTTTCAAGACGCACATAAGTGTAGTACGCAACAGAGCCAAGTCAATAATTGGCCGTCTACACCCCCTCGTTAACAGTAATAGTAAACTGTCGCTAAGACACAAACTCCGGCTGTTCAAAACCTGCATTAGACCAGTTATGTCCTATGCAAGTGTAGCTTTCGCCCATACATATAAGACCCATATTTTAAAACTCCAAAGAGTACAAAATTTTTTCATCCGGAAAGCCACCGGCGCACGGTGGTATCAACGGAACTCTGACTTACACAATGATTGTGAACTACCATCTATCTCCGAATATTTTAAGGAGATGTCCCAACGCTACTTTGATAAAGTAGAAACCCACCCTAACCCGCTAGTGACAAACGCAGCTAACTACGTTCCGATAGCAAACGTCGCGCCCTATCTTCATAGACCGCGAAATGTTTTAATAGAACCACCTATATCGCTCGATCCAGTCGACCCAAGCGTCGCAGGCACATCACACAACGACACTACACCCACACTAAATGGTACAAACACAAATAGGACAACGAATGGGACGCGTCGCACCCGAAGACGGGCACGACGCGTTCCAGCTCACACCGCGTACACACCGTACACCCGCGTTCCTGGACGGTTCTCACCGCCCAGACCATCGACCGACACGAGCTGAGCGGTCAGAGACGGGGGTCCGCACACCTCCCCTCGGACTGCGGTTAGATAGCTCAAAGAAAAACGCCTAAAAGGCGACTTGATGATTGGTAACAATATCAAATCATAAACCATCTCATCATCATCCTCACCCCATTGCCTTTCTCTTTTCAATTAGCTCGCGGCCTTGCAGGCCGCGAGCCCTGAGACAAAATGAAGCTGTAAGAGTCGCATAGACTAACAGCACTAACACCTAGATAATAGAGAGCCGATTCTACATTCGAGCGGCGGCAATTCAAGCAGTAGCAAGCAACCCGAACAGAAGAACCAACAAGAATCCCTATTAGTGTATCCCTACTACAGCAATTGTAAATAGTGTGAATATAGTGTGTCATTTTGTCAAGTAATTTAATTTCTACTCAACCCCTTTTATAGTCAGACAGATGTCACAGTTATAATAGTTAAATTCAGTTGCAAAGTAAAATGGTCGCTCCTAGCGTATTAATAGAGACACAACACAATAAATTAAATACAGTCCACTTGCTTTCGTTCCCTACAGTTATATTTCCGGATCCAGCTCATATGCTGAAACTTGTCAGCAATACACTAAGTCAGAAAAATTAATTAACAAATCTGCATGGTAGAATAATTTCATGGCATTTTATATATTTGCTTCATAATCTGCAAGAAAGGGAGGGTCTCCATCTAGCTAACCGTCTTAAAAATCAGCATATTAATTTTTCAAAACAAATAATGAAACTTAAGTTGGCGGCACAAACATTCAGTAATTCCGTGGCAGATGCAATAGAATTTTGTAACAAACAACTAAATTCACAACAAATTTTCGGGTTCCGAGGCTACTGTTGTTGATTTTATGGGGAAAATTAACAACTTATTTGATATTTTCAATAGTCGGACGCTGAATATGTACGGTTTTAAAGAACCTATTAATAGTAAAAATGGCAATAGCATACTAGAACTTGTTAATATAATGGATATCTACATCAGAGGGTTGCAATTAGAGGGAAAACCAATCTGGTAAACAAATAGGAAAGTTGGATTGGTTTCTTAATATGTATACAAAGTCGTATAAAAATGTATGCTGATATCATAGTGACGGGTAAACTTAATTTTTTGCCTATATACTAACTTAGTCAAGATCACCTGGAGTGCTTCTTCAGCTCGATACGATCAAAGGGCGGCTATAACAACAATCCAACAGCTTTTCAATTTCAAATCGCCTATAAAACACTAGTGATACACGGCGAAATAAAAGGTATTAAGTCAGGAAACCGTATACATCTAGAGGATATAAAAATTTTACGAGAGGATATAAATTTTTCACACAGAAGAGCGATATGAAAATAAAATTAATATGTACTGCACTCAAGATCTCGAAGACTCGATTAAGGATTTCCCCCTAATAATAATTTCTTGGTCGATGATAACCACGATTCTACTTTAACCGCTGAAAACTGACCACATACACTGAAGAAATTATTTCATATATCGGTGGGTTTGTAGTTAGGAAATTAAGAAAAACTCTAAAATGTAAAGATTGTCTGCTAGCTCTTATTAGCGACAAATATTTAGGTCTTATATTTAAAAAAGATAAAGGTGGCCTTATTTATCCTTCACGCGCTGTTATTAAAGTATGTACGTTGGCAGAAAGAATATTTAGGATACATTCACATAAAGAAGTATCATTCTTTGCAGAAAAAAATCTATTACCGAAACTTATTTTAACTACTTTCAAACGATGCCAGGATGTATTTACGACAAATCATTTTGAAAGTCAACCTTTTATTGGAAACCACAAAGTTTTACTTATTAAGGCAATTTCCATGCACTATTTTGAACTGCGTATACATCACGCCACAAAAGCATTTGAACCCAAGCAAAAAATTAAGAACCTTCATACGAAGCTTGTTTTGTATAAAGGACAATAATACTCGACTCCACCGAGTCAGTATAATTCATTCTTAGGCCGATGTTTTACCACAAATTCCCAGAAAATATACAAAATTTGATGTTGTAGTCAATTCGACCGTATCTTTTTTTATGTGTTACCTCAGAATATTATTCTAACGATTTTTAAAATTCTTTTTTTATTTGAAAGCTGGTGCTTCTCTTGTGATCTCATATAAGTTTGATCAAGATCTGACTTTGAGTTATCCTTAATAATGCGTATTTAATTGACGTTGATGATGTTCTCGTTTTGTTTATATCAAATTTATATGAATGCAAAAATTTTATTTTTACACTTCTTGTTGATATTTTTAGTAACGTAACTAAATGTAACTGTATATTGAGAAGCTATAGCTCCATTGGTCATGTCTGATACGGAAGAGAGCCATAGTAGCTAAACACTTGCTGTCAATTTCATAGTACCCGAGCAATTCGGGTTCGATTCCCCTGGCTTTAATAAAATCGTTTATTGCAATTATAGCTGCTGATTTACCAAACGCTGAACACACAGCGATGAAGGAAAACATCGTGAGGAATTAGAAACTTTTTTTTTTAAAAAACATTTGTTTTTTCAAATATTTTTTAAGTCCGCACACACTTATTGGGGCAGTTCAGACGAGACCTTTGCCCGAAAGTGGAACTTATAATGTCTGCAATTTTACTTTTAGCTATAATTATCTGGGCGACCTACATAATAGTATGTAGAATCCACTCAGTTTAAAGTAAATAAATTCCTCGCTTGAACTATCAATCAAAGTTCTAAAACTTTGTTGAACTAAGTTTGTATAAAAATGGTTATGATAATATTAAGGAATTTATAGAAGACAATAACCCCCAAGAAGGGTGATTTCTTCCTCAGAGACCAGGGTCAATTCACCAGACTCCAAAACCTGTTACGACACAGGCTTCAAATATGACCGTGCTAAACCTAACATTCTAAACGAACTTCAAGTAGTTCAAAACTATTTTTGTCGTAGAACTACGAACGCGCTCTGGTTCATCTTAAACGCTGACTTTCACCGAGAATTAGAGTTCCCCACAATCCAACAATTTCTAAAATCACTCTCTTAGAACTTCTTCAAAGTCTCAGAGTCTCACTCAAATCATCTTATTCGTGAGGCAGCTTCCTATGCAGCCCCACTCCCTCTCGCTATCGAGTTCGCAGACCGAGAAACTCTCTCGCCCCCCACCCCCCAGCAAGATTTCGGCGGACCTGGACTGCCTCTTGGCGGCTCAGGCCGAGTCTTTTGTCGAAGGTGGTGTTTAGTGGGTAGGCACTTAGGTTTTCATAGTGAGTCCCACATAACCACGCAGCCGGCTGCGTGGTATGCTAAGAGCATTCACCACCTCCCTCTCCCGCTTCCCGGAGGGTAGCCCTTTACATAGCTTCTGGGCGCAAAAAAAAAAAACTGGCGTCGGCATTCGCGGCAGACTAGCGCTCCAGAGGAAAAAAAGATCCCTCAAGCTCCCTATTAGGCATTAGATTAGGCAATAAAATAGAGAATAGATTATAATTAAAAACTGCCGCATTTTATAAATAGTAAATAAATTAATGTTAGTTCACCGCTCGCACTACCTTTTAATTAATACAGTCCTTAGCAATAATAAATAGCAATATGTTACGGACGGCGAGTGAGCAACCGCCCTGCATCAGAGCGAGGCCCCCGCGACCGCGAGTGCTTACACAAACTCAAGAACAACAAGCAAGAAGACACTTCAGGCTCCCTATTAGGTCACATTGGACGTCAGATTAGTGATAGCTTGTAAGACTGCCGTATTGTGTATATAGTTTTATAAATTTACTTTTGTTTTTTGTACAATCTTTAATTTAACTCAACCCCTTGCAGTTTAAAATAACAATAAATTCTCTCAGTAAATAATTAGTCTTATATATATCACAGTAACAGCACAGAATAAATAATTTTGTTGCACTCCTTTGATGTCGACTGCTTGCAGACGTTTAATAGCCTACATAGTTATTATTAATCAGATAAATCACGCACGCAAGCTAAATAAAATTTTAGCGCTGCGCACGAGCGTCCATATTACTTTGCATCCTTACCCTTCCTACGCCATGGCGGACTTCGTGGATATTAAGGACTGTCAAAAAAGAGTTAAAAAATACATTGCGAAATGTTAATTAAGTTACTTAGGTGAAGTACCTTTTCTAACTATGATCGACTGACCATATTTTCGCACCTATGTGATTTCTACGATGCTCAACGCATGCAACTAGCAAGGCCACAACAAATAAACCTCAGATACGATTGCTAACAGAAATGTGATCGTATTCTACTCAGTTAATAATCTTGTTAGAAAACAAAGTTTTAATTTCAGTGTTTTGTGTTATTAAAATAAAAATTTAATAACACTTAAAATATTTTAATTACAAAAGACATAATATATAGGTATGTAAGTATGTAGATACTCGGATAGTGAAGTAAATTTCAACTAAGTTTTGTAATAAAGTACGTATTACTTGTGTAGATAAATTATTACTTCTTTTTTGCTATAAGTACCTACCTAACAAAATAATGAAATAAATTCACCTTTCATAACACCTTTCTAAAATCCTTCGGTAATTTTAAGGAATGATATATCTGATCCTTTTTTTGGGCATTTAGCATCCATCCACGTAAAAATTGTTGTAGGAACGACGTTTTTCCGCTACAATTTATCAAATAGGTAAAATAATATATATAACTGCGTATGTTACCCTGGGCACAGAATAAATAATAGTATTACGTACAGAAGTTTCACTCTTTTGATGTTGAGTTGACAGCTTGCCGACGTTTAATAGCTTTAATTATTAAGTATTACTTTGCACCTTTTCTCATTCTCACGTCACGGCTGTTTTTCCGAGGTTACTTGGGCTGTCAAGAAAGAGTAAAAATACAGTATGTATAACATTAATAATTTATTTACTTCACAATTGTTTTACTTTAATATAATGTTTTATAAATTTTTTCCGTATCTAAAATACCGGTTATTAAATTTAAGAGTTGAAAAAACTTTAAATCTTATATACAATTTTAGTAAATAATAAAAAGGAAAAAATGGACATGGAGTATCGGAAGAGTCATCGATTTATTTTTGGTAAAAATATCAAAAGATATTCATTCAGTATACTAACTAGAAATAATAAAAATAGTACCTATTATTAATTTTATTTATAAATATTGTATTAATATTTTTATTGTTTTATATTTCTTTATTTTACGTAAGGTTTTTAATATATGTTCCCCCCCGCTCCATTTGTCAGCAAAGTTAAGAAAAAATTTAAAGCCCCGAGCTTGCTTACATAATACTAAAACGCTTCCTTTCTTTTAAACTTTGTCGTCAAATTGAAAAGGATTACGTAAATTTACTATTTGCTTGCAATTTATAAGTCCTCGGGCTTATACGTATGTACGACAACAATTTAATACTTGTCTGCCTCTTCCATCCACACTTACCACATGGTACAAAAGTGTAGATGCAAACCCAGGGTTTACAACTAAATCATTAGAATGCATTAAATTAGTGACAAAGAACAAAAAAACCGAACTGTATTGTGCAGTTAGCATGGATGTGATGGCTATAAGGAGACACGTCCAATGGGATGGAACAAAATGTGTAAGTCTGGTGAACTATGTGGTGGCTTTGAATCGAAGTTCTAAAACTTTGTTGAACTAAGTTTGTATAAAAATGGTTATTATAATATTAAGGAATTTATGGAAGACAATAACCCCCAAGAAGGGTGATTACTTCCTCAGAGACCAGGGTCAATTCACCAGACTCTCCAAAACCTGTTACGACACAGGCATCAAATACGACCATGCTAAACCTAACATTCTAGTCAGCGCCAACGTGACCCCCGTCGGCGGGAATGAAAGAAGGACTACCGGCTGGCGTACGACATTCGCGACAGTGCTTAAGAGAAGAACAACAAGCAAGAAGACCTCTAAGGCTCCCTATTAGGTCCCATTAGGCATTAGATTAGTGATAGTTTGTAAGACTGCCGCATTGTGTAAATAGTTTAATAAATTTACGTTAGTTTTTTGTACAATCTTTAATTTAACTTTAATCCTAGCAGTTTAAAATAGCAATAAATTCTCTCAGTAAATAATTAGTCATATAGATATCACAGTAACAGTACAGAATAAATAATAGTACTACGTACAGAAGTTGCACTCCTTTGATGTCGACTGCTTGCCGACGTTAAATAGCCTACATTTTTATTAATCAGATAAATCGCGCACGCAAGCTAAATAAAATTTTATCGCTGCGCGCGAGTGTCAATGTTACTTTGCATCTTTTCCCCTTCCTGCGCCATGGCGGACTTTTCGTGGTTACAAAGGGCTAACAATAAAGAGTAAAAAAATACATTGCAAAATGTTAATTAAGTTACTTAGGTGAAGTACCTATTCTAACTATGATCGACTGATCATATTTTCGTACCTATGTGATTTCTGCGATGCTCAACGCATGCAACTAGCAAGGCCACAGCAAATAAACCCGAAATACGATTCCTAACGGAAATGTGATCGTATTCTACTCAGTTAAAAATCTTGTTAGAAAACAAAGTTTTAATTTCAGTGTTTAGTGTTATTATAACTTACTTATTTTTTATTACAATTTTAGATTTTAATTACAAGACAAAATATATAGGTATGTAGATACTTGGATAGTGAAGTAAATTTCAACTACGTTAAGTAATAAAGTACATAGGTATTACTTGTGTAGATAAATTAACATATCATATTATTAAAAAAATGTTAGCCATCTTGGATATGAAAATGGATGCCAGTTTCGTAATAAGCACCCCAAGAAACACCGAAATTGATACCCATATCGTATCATTAAAAAAATGTCCGCCATCTTGGATATGAAAATGGATGCCAGTTTCGTAATAAGCACCCTAAGAAACCCCGAAATTGAAACCCATATCATATTATTAAAAAAATGTCCGCCATCTTGGATATGAAAATGGATGCTGGTTTCGTAATAAGCACTACAAGAACCTCGAAATTGATACTCATATCATATTATTAAAAATTTCCGCCATCTTGGATATAAAAATGGATGATAACATTTAAAAATAATAAAAGCAAGCGCGCGCTAACCCTGGAAGTCGTGTCCCGAGCTACTAATACGATTGGCATAAGCAGATCGGGCTCGTCCTGCCCGCGTCTCACCCCACACACCCCGCACGATTGCCCCGTCTAGACGTCTTAATCGGACGATTGTATGGATTTATAGACTGTGTTATTACTTAATTCTTTTTTACTATCAGTACCTATCTAACAAAAAAAAAAAAAGAAATAAATTCACCTTTCATATCTTGCTTCTAAAATCCTTCGATAATTTTAAAGAATGATATATCTGAAACCTTTTTTTGGGCATTTGGCATCCATCCACGCAACAATTATAGTAGGAGCGACGTTTCTCCATTAAAAATTATCAAATAGGTAAAATAATATAAATAACACTAAACAAAGACTATTTCAACAAGTATTTACAAAAAAAAACTAATTACGTAAACACCGTTAAAAAAAAAGTTTATCGACCAAATTGGCGATATTTTGAAAATGGGCCACGTTAGAAGTACCCTTAACCGACGAGCATGTATGCGTAGATATATGGATGCAAAGGAGGCGAAAGAGGTATGTAAGGATCGTGCCAAATGGAAGTCCGTAGTCTCTGCCTACCCCTCTGGGTGACAGGCGTGAGTGTTTATGTTACGTTAAAAAACTCAAAACAAACATTCAATCGCCTACAACGCGCTAGCCCCGACTGCGTATGTTACCCTGGGTGCTTAGCGATTGTAGGTAATTATTTCACGCAGGTAGCAAGAATGACAGAGGGCTGGTAACAGTTAGTTCAGTATTTTCTTTCTTCAATATTAAAACACAACCTACATAAATACAGCCCACTAAGCTCTCATTCATTACACAATAGTTTCTTTAAGTTTATTAGTCAGACAGATATCACAATTTTTTTAGTTTCTTCTTTCTTCACCACAGTAAATTATAATAAATAATTAGTCAAATACAGTCCACTTAGCTCTCCATCAACTACAATACATATCAATGATAATCGTTAATAGCAGTGTTCCATTTCAGGCTTACTTCACGTACTAATTTCTAATTTTATAGCTAGTTGTGGGGTAAATTTTTCCTCACACTTGTAACCCTAAATATAGTGACGTATTTTCTTTTGTCCCTTTCTGCGACACGCTATGGCGGAGTCTATAGAATTCTCTGTCTACGCTATTGCTACATTTTTATTTTTCTATGGTGGAAGTGGAAGAAACACAAAATATAGTTAATGGAGGCCTAAAACGTATCGGGAGAAATAGAATAACGGTTGAATTCTCTAAATTTATTGATGCAAATCTATTTTTAGAGAATCCATCCGTAAATGATAAATATAAAACCTTTATTCCATCATTTCACGTATCTCGTATGGGAGTTATAAAAGGTGTACCAAAAGATTGGACACCAGAAGAGATTATTTCCGAATTATCTTCGTATCCAAACACCATTCCTGTATTAAAAGTAAGAAGATTAAATTCGAACTCGGTAATTTAATTGTCGAATTTAACAAAGTGTCGTAATCACATTTGACGGTCAAATTCTTCCCTCGAGGGTTTATTTATGCTATTCTTCCATTCCTGTTGTTTATAAGCTTCCAACGATCCAATGCTTTCAGTGCTGCAGATTTGGACATACTAAAGATTTATGTCGTTCCAAGCCAAGATGCTCAAATGTGGAGGTGATCACTCCTCTTCTTCTTGCGAAAAAGATAATGGATCTTTTCGTTGCTTATTTTGCTCAGGTAACCACAAAGCCACAGATTCTAGATGTCCTGAACACACAAGACAAAATTATATTAAAATTGAAATGGCACAAAAGTCTATCTCATACTTAGAAGCATATCAAAAATATCCACAAGTTTCTTCAAAATCATATGCTGATGTTTTGATTTCTAAATTCCCTGAAAATTCTTCACTTTCTACTAATCCTACAGTGGATAATTTTCCTTCCAACCCCGCTACATCTAATAAAACTTCTTATAAGAAATCATTATATATTCCTAAACCATTACGTCACCATTCACAAACAGGATACGACAAAAAAGTCATCAAAAATTATTGAAGATTTTTCAATTCCGCAACCTGAGGATGGTTGTGCTCTTCGGGTTTCACCAGTTACTTCACAGGGTAATTTTGATTCTGTAGAAAGCGTTATAAGTTTCCTTATTAACATAATCATATCTTCGTATTCGTCGAAGCTACCATCCCACGTTGCTCGCTTACTAAATTCTATACCTAAAATTCTCCAAGACGTTCACTCTCACAAAGATCCTTCAATGGAATTGTAGAAGCATTTTAGATAAACATACTGAAATAATCTATTTATTAAAAAAATACAATGTGTGTGTCGCGGCTATTTCAGAGACATGGCTAAAACCGGATTCGAATATCAGAGTACCTGGTTTTTGTCTTGTTCGAAGTGACAGATCTGATGGTTATGCCGGATGTGCTTTGCTTATAAAAAATAATATAACTTATTCCATTATAGATGTTTATGATGAAATATTAAATAAATAAATTTATTCACAAGAAATATGGTACAAAGATGTTCTTATAAAAATAATAATGATTCACATATTTCACCAATTTTGGTATATGACAACTTATTCACTAATTAACTTATGGTTAGAATATACAAAAATTTAAGTGAAAATAAACATGCATCACTTTACAATCTTAATATTAATCGTTTAAAACACAATCAGATAAGAAACAGCATTTTACAGTCAATAGAAACGTTCTTTTATTTTTAGCAGTTCATTTACCGAATAAAACTGTTTTTCTAAAAGCCACTTTAATAAATTACGTCTAAATCGATTATAATCTAATTGCCTTATTTCATTTGGGATTTTGTTAAACACTTGAATAGCCATCACATAGCAATTTTTTGAGTACAGGCTAGTTTTTAATGAAGGTAAAATAATTTTATCTGGGTATCTGGTACTATATGTTACTGTATCTTTTAATCTAGTAAAAACTGTGGATACTTTTTTACGAATATTGAAAGTTCAAAAACGTACATGGATGGTAGCGTAAGAACACCCAATTCTTTGAACAGTGGTTTGCAAGAAACTAGTGGCCCGACACCACAAATTGCTCGTATACACCGTTTTGCGCTATAAAAGCACGGTTTACATCAGTCGAGTTTCCCCATAATATGAGACCATATCTTAATACAGCAGCGACATACGCATGATATGCTATAAGAGAAGTGTTTCTTGACGAGATTGAAGTTAGCCTTCGCAGAGCAAAATTAAATTTAAATATTTTAGAACAAACTTTATCTATGTGATTTTTCCGATTAAAATGTTTGTCTAAACTAATACTTAAAAATGTGGTACATTCAGTAGCAGTAATTTTTTCACCATTATACTTAATATCAAGTAATTGCGGTTTACTTTTAACATTGTAGAATTGCATAAATTTAGTTTTGGATAGATTTATGCTTAAATTATTATTTTTTATCCATTTAACAACATTTATAATAGTATTATTTATTTCATTTTCATATTCTTTATTACTAGAATTAAAATTTATTTTCGGTATTAATATAGAAATGTCGTCAGCAAATAATATTGTATTATGTTTGATTTAATTTGGTAGGTCATTTATGTAAATTAAAAACAGTAAAGGACCTAAAACACTCCCTTGTGGCACTCCGTAATCATTTGGAAAGTATGAAGATTTATATTTTAAAATGTCTTGCCGTTTTTTTATCTTTTTGTTGTACTTCAACACATTGTTTTCTATCTTTTAAATAGCTTTGTATCCAGGAGTAAGCTGGCCCTCTTATACCATAAGCTTCAATTTTTTTAAAGAGAATATCATGACTAACACTATCAAATGCTTTGCTCATATCGAAGTACACTGCAGAAATTGGTATTTTTCTGTTTATATAATCGGTTACGATTTTTATATGGGAAAAAGTTGCCAGTGTCGTAGATTTTCCTTTTTGAAAACCATATTGCTCTGGTTTTAATATGTTAAACTTGTTAAAAAAGTCTAAAAGTCTTTTTTGCATAACTTTCCCATACAATTTTGATAATATTGATATTAATGTAATTGGTCTATAGTTATTAATATTATTTCTGTCACCTTTTTTATGCAATGGTATCACAACGGATAATTTCAATTCTTTAGGAAAAATTCCTGCTTCAACAAAACATAATACATCTATGATTTTTTCTGGACACCTCTTTAAAACTTTTGTTTGTATTTCATCACAGCCAGTAGATTTTGTGTTTTTAAGTGATGAAATATGGTTCTTAATTTCCGTTATATCACATGGCCTTAAATAAATACTAGATTGATTTCTTAGACTAGTTACGCTTAATTTATCCGCACTATTATGTGATATTCTGTCTTTAATGGAATAGATGAAATGCTGATTAAATGTTGTAGCTAGTTCAACGGGATTTGGTATATTTTGATTATTGACTGCGAGTCTATCAATGAGATTTGGATGTGTCTGACTTTAATATTGTAGCAGTAAGAATTCAAAATATAACTTTCGTTTCTATTTATGTTCCCTCCCCTTCTGTCCATACGTTTCGCAGAATAAAATCTTTAATAGCCTCCTTACCCAAACCATTTATAATTCTTGGTGACTTTAATTGTCATCATTATTTATGGGGTGATAATACTGATAAATACGGTAGTTTATTAGTTGAAATAATTGACGAACTTAATATTGGTGTCCTTAATACTGGTAAAATTACCAAACGCTCTCGTCCTAATGAGTCCAGAAGTGCTGTAGATTTATCAATTTGTACTCCTGATTTAACCACTCTTCTAAATTGGTCAGTTCTAGATAGCTCTCACGGCAGTGACCACTTTCCCATTCTGATTTCCTTTCCAAACAAAGAATTGGCAGAAATTAACAAAAAACCTGTACAATATTTTTCTTTACAATGAAATTCTAAAAATCGCTCCTATTTCTGAAAATAATATAGCTTCTATTGTTGAAGCATTTAAAAATGCAGTTATAAATGCAGCAGATCAAACAATTCCTGTTAAAACTCTAAATAATAAATGTAGGCCCTCCCCTCCATGGTGGGATTCTGAATGTACTGAGGCCATTCGTAATAGGAAAAAAGCCGAAAAACAATATAAATTAGACATGAGTCCGGAAAACTATTCATACCTTCAACGTGTACAAGAAGTGACTAAAAATACTCTTCGCACAAAAAAACAAACACGTTGGCATGCCTTTTGTTCCTCAATTTTTCCTTCAATACCTTCATCAGTTGTTTGGCGTAATATTAGAAAATTTCGCTGTTGTTTTTCATCTTGTTCTTACAGTGGTGCCATTCCCTCTCAATCTATAAAGACTTTTCTAGATAAACTTGCCCCCTCTTCTGCACCTTTGAGAGAGGAGCTACCTCAAAGTATTCCATGTGATTCTTTTTTGATCTCTTAGAACGTCCATTTTCTTTATATGAATTAAAGCTCGTCCTTTCTCACGTTCAAGAGTCAGCTCCTGGTTTAGACGGTATTCCATATTCACTACTTGCCGAATGTAATGATCAAATTTTATCCTACTATTTAAATATCATTAACGTTTTGTTTGACATAGGCTTTGTTCCTGACTGTTGGCGGACTCAAGTAATTATTCCTATCTTGAAACCTGACAAAAATCCTAACGACGGCTCTTCTTATAGACCGATCGCTCTATCCTCAACTCTAATTAAAACCTATGAACATATGATCAAGAACCGTCTTGAATGGTATGTAGAAAGTCATGGTTTGTTTTCAAATTCCCAATATGGATTCAGAAAAGGTAAAAGCACATATGACAGTCTTTCTATCTTCACCACAGATATTAGACTAGCATTTTCGAGAAATGAATCGGTCCTTGTTGCTTTCCTTGACATTTCTTCTGCTTACGATAATGTCAGACTCAACATCCTTAGAGAAAAGATGTTTAAGCTTAATATATCCAAAAAACTTACAAATTTGATTATCAATTTATTTCTAGATCGATATATACATATTAAAATTGATGATGATCTAAAATATACTCGAAAGGTTTTCAAAGGCCTTCCACAAGGCTCTGTTTTAAGTCCTTTATTATACAATATTTATACGTCAGATTTGGACCAGTCTTTTCTATAATATTCTACACTTTGAGTGTAGAATTTTGCAATATGCTGATGATATCTTAGTTTATGTTAATGATAAATGTATAGAATCTTGTGCTAATGCGATAGAACAAGATCTCCTCTCTATGGCCTCTTGGTTAGATGATCATGGACTAGAACTTTCCCCAAATAAAAGTAATACAGTAATTTTTTCGCGCAAAAGAGTTTTACCTGAAATCCAAGTTCGCCTTTTTGACTATCCGCTCGTAAATATTCAACAAGTTAAATTCCTTGGTGTAATTCTTGATAATAAATTATACGGCATACCTCATATAATTTATACCCAAAAAAAATGCGAAAAAAATATAAACATTCTTAGAGCTCTGTGCGGGGTATGGTGGGGTGCTCATCCATATTTTTTTTTTTTATTTAAAAAGACAACCAACAAGACGAACACTAATACATGGATTTTAAGGTAACATGAATATCAAACTAAAGCTAAGCGTCATCTTAATTATAGGCTGCCACGGCATGCAAATGTGGACTATGCAAATAAAACTTAAATAGGTTAGTTAACACTAAGCAAATGACAACTTAAACATTTTAATCATCATTTAACAATCATTATTTTTATATGTTAAAAAATCAAACAATAGATATAGATACTTGATTCAAACAGACACCATTGACTTGAGAAACTGACCGAGCTTGCGTCTAAATTTCAACGGCTTGTCAGAAAAGATGTCGATGTTGTAAGACTTAGATATTAAGTTGTACTGTCTCTGTAAGCGATTCATGGTGGCATGGTGACCTAAGCAACTTTTGGCATCTTTTGGTGAGAATGGAACGTAACGTACGCGACGCGGCAACTTGTATGGGATATTAAAATTGATAGATCGCAATAACGCAGGGCAGTCAATGAGGCCATTGATAATCTTATAAAAAAGCAATTGATCCAAAAACATTCTTCGCTCTTGTAGGCTAGTCATTTTAAAATAGGCAAGACGTTCCTTATATGAGGGCAGCAGTTTCGCTTTGTTAGATTGGTAGGATAGGTGCCAGAGAAATCTCTTCTGTATTCGCTCGATTCGCCTGATATGAACCTCATAATGTGGGGACCAAACCTGACTACAATATTCCAAACCCGAACGAACCAATGCCAAATACAGGAGAACTTTTGTTGAGGGCTTTTTGAATTCCATTGCATTCCGCAGCACAAACCCTAGCATCTGGAAACCTTTTGTTGCGACATGGTCAATGTGCTTATGAAAACGTAATTTTTTATCCATAATGACGCCCAAATCGCGAATAGAGTCCACCTCTTGCAATTTTTGACCGGCAATATTGTAGGACGGCGACAAATTCGTTTTGCATCTCGAAAATCTGATAAATTTACATTTTTCAGTATTTAAATATAACCTGTTCTCCCTACACCATCCAGCAAGTCGATCTAGATCCTCCTGTAATAGCAATGAATCATTAATACTTCTGATCTGCATAGACAGTTTCATATCATCAGCGTAAAGGAAACAAGCAGCGTGATCAAAGATACCCGCGATATCATTAATAAATATATTAAAGAGGATTGGACCCAGATGCGAACCTTGTGGAACGCCGGAAGTTGGCTGAAAGGAATGCGATGCGTAGCCATTAACCACAACGTGCGACTTGCGCTGATAAAGATAGGATTCAAACCATTCCAGAAGGCTGCCATACACACCCAAACGAGAAAGTTTACCCAGTAAAATTTTGTGATCAACTGAATCGAAAGCCTTACTAAAGTCGGTGTATATGGTGTCTACAGTAATGCGGGAATCAAGGGAGCTAGAAACAAAATCCACAAACGGGATCAAATTAGTTACCGTTGAGCGAGATGCCAAAAATCCTGATTGGCAAGGAGAAATTAAATGCTTTATGTGATAGGACAAGACCGGGCAAACCAACGATTCAAATGCCTTCCCAAAGACTGAGAGTATCGAAATGGCCCTATAGTTCTTCACGGATGCCGAATCTCCCGACTTAAAAACTGGAACAATTCTCGCCTCCTTCCAGATCGAGGGAAATACGCCATTCGTTAGAGACTCATTAAATATTATTGTTAGAGGAAAGGAAAGAGATTCACAGCATTGAACTACAAACAACGAGGGTATTCCATCTGGTCCAGCTCCCTTATTCTTATCTAGTCCTTTCAGAGTTTTCAGAACATCCTCCCGTCTAAGGGTGAGACTTCCAAGGAAGCAAGAGACTGAGTATTCTAGATCAGGTACATTGCAGAGAGGCAAGCTTGGTCGGTAAACCGAGGCAAAATAGGAGGCAAAGAGATTACAAATACCAGTACCAGAAGTTTCTTCCTTATCATCGAAAGTCATTGCAGATGGATACGCATTGCTATTGACTTTTTTACTCTTGAGAAAGGTCCAAAACTTTTTTGGATTTACTGATAGGGACTTTTCGAGATCAGTTATACATTTAAGATAACAAGATTCTGTTAAATCAGAGCACCGTTTTTTAATTTTTTGGAATGCCAGTTCGTCGAGTGGGTTATTGTACTTTTTGTATTTTATCCTGAGCTTATACTTCTCACGTGAGAGGCGAATAAGATCCCTGGTATACCACGGGGGAAACTTTTTTGATGCTGGTTTGCTTTTAGGAACATATTTTAAGATAGAACTTCTTAGTATTGAGTAAAATTTGTTAGTCATTTCATCCACTGAGGAGCACGAAGCCAGGTCACTCTCCCATGGTATCGAGCTTAAATAATTAGATATTTTTTCATAATCAGCTTTATAGAAGTTATGCCTCTCATTATAATTACGGGAAAGAAGTTTAGCTGAATACCTGGAAGGCAGCGTAAATACCAGCGGTGGGTGATAATCATCTACAGAACTGAGCTCAGAGTTACTTCGTGTCACTTTCAACTGAATACTAAGATTAGAGAGAACGAGGTCCAAAATTTTGCCTTTATGGTTTAGGACCGTATTATATTGTGTAAGATTATTTAAAGCCATGAAGTCCAGTAAAGTGCTTTCAAATGAAGACTTAGTCATATTATTGCCATTTACAGCAAACGGTACCTCCGTATCGTTCCAGGCAATACCACTCAGATTAAAATCTCCCAAAATTACCGCTTTTGCGTTAGACTCTAAGACTCTATTAGCGTTGTCGATATAATGTTCCAGAAAATGTTTTTGAATGGGCGACGGGAGGTAGACGCCACACAATAAAAGCTTATTTGGGGTACCTTTTTCCGTAGGTATATTCAATTCGATCCAAATATCCTCACATTTACTCTCAAAATGGTGTAGCCTACGGGAATAAATATGCTTTGACACAGCCACCAATACCCCGCCACCAGATTTGTCCTGATGGAAGCCACTAGTCTCGCGGTCGCGTCTAAAAACTGCGTAACGATCACTAAACAACTCGGAGTCAAAAATAGTGCTATTTAACCAAGTCTCACATAACACTACTATATCATAACCGTATTTTAATATGTTTTTGTACAAGTTTGTCGTCTTCGTTCGAAGACCCCTAACGTTTTGAAAATATACATTTAAACTATTGAACTTTAAGCCATATACTATTACACGATAGATTACAAAATAACGAAAAGAACCTAAGATAAATTGTCCAGGGTCGATTTATTACGCACTAAGACGTATTCAGATGTATCAGTTTTCCGCATATATATACGGCCGCCCCGGACCCATACATGTTTGTATTGAAGTTCTTTTGCACGTTTACGGGACAAAGCGTGAAGAAGCTTATTCTCAGGTGAAAGATTTTCTACTACATATATGGGAGTCTTCCTGTTAGGCCCCAATCCTACATGCTCCGTGTTCAATTTTTCCTGTGAGTGAGTTTTATTGTATTTCAATGCAGCGGCTAGCAGGGAGTCCCTGGAGCGAGGGCTGTTAAGTTTAACTAGAATAGAGCGAGGACGGGTACTCTCGGGGTTCTTCTTAGCAATGCGTGAACAATATAAGATATCCGACTCGTTTATAGGGCAGCATATGGTTTTGCTCAAATTTGTTACAATAGATAAAACGTTTTCAGACTTACGCTCAGGAACACATTGGATTTCCAGGTTCGATGCCCGAGAGATTTGCTCCATTTGATTAAGACGGCTAGTAATGATGATAAGATCACTCTGTAGGGTTTCCTTTTCCTTAATAATTGTGTCAATTTTAGTCTTACAGCCACTCAAATCCTTTTTACATTGCTCAAACGAATCACTCATGAATTGTATTGATTCCGTGAGACCAGTGATCTCTCCCCTAAAAGCCTGTAGTTGTCTATTCAGGTCAGCTTTCAAATCTTTCACGCATTCTTCCATGATGACCCTCATCTCCTCCTGTATAATAACACGCAACTCCGACCGTGATACATTAAAACTCGTACCGGCGTCTGACTCAAGAAGTGAATCCGGGCCTTTACGGCGCAAGGTGACGTTAGCTTTGGGGTTACTGGGCGTCGATGGCCGGACCGGTGTATTAGAGTTATCGCTGCGCGGCTTTTTATTCTTACATTCAGGGCACAGCCAATCTGCCTTAACTTCAGTCGATAGGTTTTTAAGCTGAGCAGGCCAAATGGCGACACATATGCAATGATAGTATGCCACACAGACACAACATTGCATGCATTCAGAGTCCTTAATCTTAGTATGACAGGCGGAGCATTGATGCATATTACGTTCAAAATCGCGGCAACTACGTATACATGCAAACAATGCAGGTGCAAGCGGCGCTTGAATGCGACAGCAATTATGTCACTTGTCTCTTATCGCGCCGGGGGTGAGGTGAGGTACCCCGCGAGTCCACAGGCAGCTGCCGAGTGTTCGAGCTACGCGAGTGAGCGGCTATAATCCCGTGTGTTGCGAGACAACACACGGGATTATAGCCGCAACTGCTATTAGAAAGCGCTTCGTAAGAAGTAAACTCGCACGCACTGACACTGGATTTTTGCTACACTAATCGACAACACGTCCACTTACGAGTAATATATTGACTGAACTGATATTATTTAAAATTAATTTATAATGCAATTATAAGAAGCCGATTAGATTATGCCTCATTTCTTCTTGAACCAGCTAGTAAAAAAGGATTAAAAATATTAGATATCATTCAACACAAGTCTTTAAGATTAATTATAGGTGCTATGAATTCGTCGCCTATCAATGCCTTGCAGATTGAATGCGGTGATCCTCCACTTTTTATTAGACGACAATATTTATCGTATTCCTTTTTTTGATCGGGTTCTTCAATTTTCAAACCATCCATTACTCCCTAAAATTCGTTTGCTTTCTCAGTACATTTCAATTAATTCAGGAAAATACTGGCGTAATAAAGAAACTCCCAACCTAGTTAAAAGCTATGAACATTATAATTCCTTACTAGATCCTATTTATAGGTCAGCGACTCTGCCTCTTTTCTCCAATTCGTTTGAAGTTGCACTTTTCAAACCCAATGTTTTATTAGATATAGGATTAAATAAATTTTCTATTGAATCAAATAAAAGATTTGTATTTAAGTTGGACAAGAATTTCTCAGATTGTCATTATATTTTTACAGATGCTTCTAAGATTAACTCAAAAGGTTGTACTGGATATGCAATATACCATCAAAATTGGAGAATAGTTCAAAAAATGAAAAGTCCTCCTGAATCTTCAGCTTTTACTGGAGAAATGTTTTTGCCATTTTACAATCAATAAAATATTGCTATCTTTTTAAATTAAAATCAAGCGTGATATTTTCAGAATCTCTTAGTTCTTTACAAGCATTGTTATGTAATCCTTTCTATGACGTTTCCCGCAATCCTTTGATTTTTGAAATTAAGAAACTTCTATTCTTATACCAATTCCAAAACATCAACATTTCTCTCGTTATGATTCCGAGTCATATTGGTATATCTGGTAATGAATATGCTGACAAACTTGCTAAACAAGCTATAGTCTGTGGGGATACTTTCTTATTTAAAAATTATTGCTATGACCTTATAAGAACTACGAAATTAGTATATTGAGATAGATGGTCAAAACATTGGAACAAAACCAAAACGACAAAAGGCTGTCACTATGCCAAAATTCAACCCATCATTCCTTCTAAACCTTGGTTTTATAAATTATCCTTAAATATAAACATACATCAATGTTATGTAGAATGCGCTTGGGTCACTGCTGTAATTCGGTTCACCTTGCTAGGCTTCATATTAAAAATTCTTCAATATGTGAATGTGGTTTGGATATTGGTGACCTCAACCATATTTTCTTCTCGTGTCCTTTATATGATCATACTTCATTATTTAACACTGGTAAATCTTAAAATTCCTCTTCCTACAGAAATTTGTTCTCTTTTATTTTTTTCTAAAAAAAGTAAAAATGTTTTCAATTGTCTTATGGAATTTTTAGATTTAAATAATATTAGATTATAAAATTTTACTCATTATTTAGCTATCAATCGTCTTTATTTAGTAATACTTATTATTTTTAATGTGGTATTGAGTTTAGTATTATTTTAATTCAACCTAACATCTATCATTTATTTAATATACTTCAGTACAAGTCATTTCATGATTCATTATTATAGTATTCTATGGTTCTTAACATTATGATTTTGGTTTTTAATCAGAATCGTAGTTTCTCTTTAGATTGTCCGTCGTTTCGTTTCAAGTTACAAGTATTTTTATTGACTGGAGGTTGGCAGTAATTGTTAGGTTGCCATATAAAAAAAAAAGAAGTGGAAGAATCCATTTTCCCATAGATTACTGACTATCATTTTCCGTAGACACTAGACAGCAGTGGACAGCAGTAGACCACAGTAGACAGTTCCAGGTATATATAATGTACTCTGTGGTAGACAGAGAGCCCTATTTCATTCCATAATCCATATCCATTTCCATTTTTATAGTTTATAGAGGAAGTTGCAGTTGCCAAACTAGGAAAAAAATGAAAAAGAGAATTTAAATAAATAAAAGCAATAGGAAACAGGAAGAGACGCAGAGACGTAAGTTGTTTGTAATACGCTTGAAGCTCCGTTCAAATCTACCAGCACGTAGCGTGCTCTGGACGTAACGTGGCAGAAACCGCAGACAACAGTTTTCACATCTTGCGCACTCGGCATGAACAGATGCCATCAGGCAAACTACAAATTGCATTTTAATTTTTAAGTGCGATAACAGTCACTAACCGCGCAACTGAAACAGACACGCGCAGATACGTACCAGCGCAGACAAAACTTTCTTGTTGAGAATGCAGGCCGGTGTTGGCCTGTGTCTGCATGGATAGACTTCGCTTGCGTGCGCTAGATGTGAATGTATAAAGTGTATAAAAGAACACTATTTTGTCTGCCACGCCGCGTGTCTTGCACGCTCAATGTCTGTCGATTTGAACAGAGCTCTTTCCACACGACCTGCACTGCTGCATACATTTTGTTGGCGGTGTCTGTTCTATTACATGTTACTTCAATGATTATTATCGTGAATTTCTTCCAAGAAATTAAAATCCACCACAGTTTGTGTTTCACCCACTTAAATCCAGTCCTGCATTGATGAATAGTCTCCTTTGTGACCTATTTCTGTTTGTGGGACATTATCATCCTTATTTTATATGTGGTAGAGCTATGCTGCAGCTATATTGTGATTATATCCCAGATGGGTCAGCTCGACAGGAATAGTACTGCGCCTTCACAGAATACCAGCATATAATAGCAGCTTAATGCTCTGTCATATGGTGAGCGTAGATAATGTGAAACCCTTTATACTGGTGGTGAGGACTATCTCTGTCCTCAGGGGTGACAATTAACTGGGATAAATGTATGTGGACCACTTTTTATTTTATTATTTTACATTGTGTGCTTGTTAGTCGGAGATGTGAATTATTGGAACTACAAACATATATTTAAAATGCGAATACAAACTGCAAGATCTCCATTTTCATTATGATTAAACTCCTTTTTTTAATCTATTTTCTATTTTATTTTAAACACTTTAATATTTAGTATTTCTAAAATGCAGCATGGTTTTGTTAAATTTTTAATTCATTTTTAATATTTTCCATCCTTCATTGAAAATTACTTTATTTATAAAAGCCTGCCTTTCAAAACGTTGGGGATAATGTTTACATAAGCCTTGGCTTGGAACTGTTTCTATGTATTTATCAATGCAAAAAGCCTGCCTTTCAAAATGTTGGGGATAATGTTTACCTAAGCCTTGGCTTGGAACTGTTTCTATGTATTTATCAATGCAAAAGAAAACAATGACAAAGTTAAGTGATCTTTGAAAGAAAAAAGTCATGCTCATTATAAATACATGTTAGAAAACTTTTCATTAAATTTAATACTTGCGTCCAAAGTTCTGCACCTGTTAAACAACTACACATTTTTGTTTGATGAAATTATTATGAGGCCACATAGACTGAATATGAAAGATGAACTTTTTGAACAAATACTGGTGTTAAAATCAATGAAATATGGTATTTTTTTTTAAAAATTATTTTGTGTTTTTAATATTTTCATTGAAAACCATTTTGTATTTTTATTTTAAATAATAAAAACATAAGGATTTGCATTTTGAATTTAAATATTTTTAATAAACTATTTTGCATGTCTGGATTCAAACTTTTGATTTTACTATTTTATTTGTTTATCCAATCTGTTCTAAAACTGGTTAATGATTTGTGATATTATCACTTTTGATAGCAACTAGTTCCATACTTTAACCACTCTGGTACTTTTTGTGACACGGATTTAGTTAATTTGAAGTGATGCCTCTAAGATGTCTGTTGTAAGATGTCAGATTGTCTGGAATAACAGTTTGTCAAAAATTTCTAGATCGTAGTGTCCATGTATGTATGTATATGTATGATTCCATCAAGTATCCTCATTTTCTGTGATCTTTCAGAGTTGTAA
This sequence comes from Parnassius smintheus behrii, assembly GCA_036936625.1. Lineage (NCBI taxonomy): Eukaryota > Metazoa > Arthropoda > Insecta > Lepidoptera > Papilionidae > Parnassius > Parnassius smintheus. Next base: position 4,770,635 of record JAUPFT010000030.1, on the reverse strand, counting down.
GTTTAAGTCTTTCGGATTACCGGGTGAATTTCCCCCTTAAAACAAAGTTGGATTTATACTGTGCCATACTATTATATATAGTACTGAATGTACAGTACAAGGAGTACTCATACATTTTGGGTATTTTATAATTAATCTTGTATTTTATTATCATTAAAGAGTCAAAACATTACTACCATGTGTGTCCCATATAACATTTTTGTTTCAACGTTTATAAGCCAAAGTCACTATTTAATATAAAGCTTAATAATCATTACTAATATCTTAGATGTAACAAATGAAACCAAATTGAAAGTGATAGAATAACAACATCGTAAATATTGTCCCAAGCGAAAACAGTCATACCCGTGTATTGGATTACCGTCCCATCGGACTTAGAGAGAGTGGGAATAGACAGTGTAAAATAAAGTTGATTACATATGAGTAGGTAAAAGAATATTATCTCATAAGGTTTGCAAGCTTTTCTTTAAGCTTTAGTGTTAGTAGTTTATTAGTTATTAACTGCTTCTTCCATTCCGTTTTTGAGGCATGGTAATATTAGTACATATAGATTAAATGAAGGTAAACTGAAAAAAAACTGTTTTAGGTCATTGTCCCAAGTTACCATGTAAATATATAATAAACACTAAATAAATGACACAAAACTGCAACAACTCATTGATTTCTAGCTCACTAAATACAAAATATTTCAAAGTTTAATTACATTTAATTATATGTGCCAATTTGTTTAATAACTTGTTGCCATCTTGTAGGTAGTGACATAGTCCCGTTGCTGTAGAAATCTTGGGATTTTTGATAAATACAGTGCGACAAGTAGGTTGGACGGTCCCCTCTTGATGTTGACCTAACACTACCCAAAGAATTCTGAAGAAGAAAACAGGTGAAAGTCTGGTGACTGTATGGTGATCATTGACACTTCCCAACCAAGCTCTCTCAATTTTTGCTGAGTGGCCAAAGATGTGTGTGGTCTGGCATTATTATGATAAAAGACCACTCCATTTTTGTTGATCAATTCCGGCCGCTTTTTCTCGATTTCTTTCTATTTAGTTGTTGGCAGTAGAGATGCGAGTCGGTGGTTTTGCACGGCGGTAAAAGCTCATAATAAATAATGCCCTTCCAATCCCATCATACACACAACACCAAATTATTGCATGGTAATCTGGGTTCCACCACAGTCTGTGGCGCTTGACTACCCTTGACCATGATCTCTTTCGCACGTTCTTGTTGTAGGTAATCCACTTTTCATCATCAGTGATTAATCTTTCCAAAAATGGTTCAGTTTTATAATGTTACAATGGAGAATTGCAAAAGAGGGCACCATTTATTAGGTTTCTTTCAGTAAGCTTGTGTGGTACCCAAATATCGAGCTTTTTTGTACAGCCAGTCTATTTCAAATGGGTCAAAACTGTTTTGTGATCAATACTCAATTCCTTGGTTATGTCGTAACTACTAATATGCCGATCTTGCTCCACTGTTTAAAAAATGGCGTCGACTTTATCCGTATGAGGGCGACCAGAGCGAGGTGCATCTTTTGACATCAAATTACAATTAAAATTACTATTGAAAACACTTGAACTACCTTTGTGCTACTCTCTTACTGACACATAAACGAGGTGCATGTTAGCATATTCTTGTGTGGTGTATGCGGATATGGTCGCACTAAGACTAGGTCGTCTTAAAGAGAAACTAAACAGGCCAAATCCAAATCACAAGCAATCAAGTCCTGAACTAAGCCAAATGTGGACAGTAGGAAATCAACACGACGAATAGAGAGAGAAAGTGCGCAATAAGCGAAGGAGCGTAATGTGCTGAACTTTATTTTGTGTGCGACAGTGAAAAAGTAGCGACACTATCCGTCGCTCAAACTACGTAAAATTACTCTCTCCTTCTTTGTCATTAACGTCACTATCTGTCTCGCTCACACTTCGTCAACTGGTTTCCTCCGTTTCACTCAAACTAGAATTTTAAGTAACGGGCTTGAGGAAAGCCTTGGGGTACACAAAAATCATTTTAGAGAGGTAACGAAAATTAATTTACAGCTGGGTTTCTTTAATAAATTATTTTCCATAATTTAACAAATAGTCTTGCAAGTGTTATACTGTTTTCGCATCCTTATTAAATGAGCTATTTTTTAAAGTTACTTGCCAATTTGGTGTAGTACTATTTTTTTTCAATACACTCTTAAAACTGGGCAAAGTATTAATTTTAAATATATGGTTTGAAAAAAAATCACATTTCCTTCTGAACTGGAGCAGTTCAATGTAAATATTGAACATAAGCATTGTTCAGGATTACATAATAAAAAAAAATTAAAAAAAGGATTAAAATTTGTAGCAACAGCCGGGCTAGCATGGGCAGGAGGGAATATATCCTCTGGGAAGGGATACAATTTTTATCCCTTGCTCAGTTTTATCCACCCTACGAGCATGGGCAGGAGACAAAAATTTTATCCCCCGATTATATCCACTGACAAAAGATAAAATTATCTTATCCCTATAGTATATCCCCATTTGACATAACAAGTAAACATATATCTCCCCGTCCGTAGCATGGGGCCGAAGGAAAGAGAAAAAATTATCCCTTTTTGACATTTAAGAGGGACAATTTTATCCTCTTTCGTGGACGTGGGTTTGAGTTTATCTTCAAACCATTTTAATACAAAAAAGATGTCTTGAGCCTATTGCAACTACATTTTCATATCAGAAATTGAAAAACAAGAAAGAAAATTACATCGGCGATCTATACGTGATTAGAATACTTAATCTATTGGAATTCCCCGACAACGAATTTCTACTCCAGTTTCAGATGCTCAAAGATTGTGTTTTGTATTTGTGTAAAGAAGTCTATGAGGCTCTAAAGCCTATTAATGCTGTGGATGGACTACCAGTGCATATTAAAGTAAGCATCTATTACAACCCTCTTGTGCAAAATCATCGTATATTTACAATCAATACATGTGTTTACATCTCTCAGTCTCTTGGCAGATGATAGTTACCAGAGAGGTATGAGTCAAGACCATGGAATGGCTGTTCTTAAAACAACAATTTTTTTTTCTTTTTCTTTTTCTTTATTGATCATAGGATCAAATAATCAGCAAATACTTGACCTAAGTTATTGACGCCATCATTAGAATGTGGGGAACAATATACTTTAGCCTCTTGTGTAGGTAAATACAAGTTTCAGTGAATCTACTTCATTCATTTTATTTTTGACTAATACTGAAGTGAATACCATTTTCGGGTATATAACAAGCAAGGCTAAATGTAGATAGAGGATACCTAGCAGTGCATTGTCCGCCAGATATTCTTAGGGCTATTGACTGTACCCATGTTGATATATTTAACCTACCATCCCAGACTGGGGTTTAGTACAAGAAAAGGGATGTCTACAATTCTAATCCAAATTGTTCAATTGGTAATAGCAAGCAAGTTATAGTTTTTAAAAAACCTAAAACCTAATAATTAAGTTTTTTCTAAATAAAGAATATAGTAGTATTTTATTCATTTAATATTCCCCTTTCCCCCAGAAATAACTGTAATGCATATGTGCCACAATAGTGTTACAGGAGGTCCCATGAGACTAGTAGTCCCGGTTAAAGATTCTACAACCTTTCAGATTGTAGTCACCCCCTAAACATTGAGTTATTGAATCTCAATAGCTCAATGACATAATTTAATTACATAGGTTGTGTCCACAATACCCAAGGTGTTAATAGTCAAGTCATATATAATGATAATAGAATCGGTCTATACTATATTTTAGGTATAATGTTTTAAAATAAAGTTATCAAATTAAATATTTGAAAGGCATACATAATATTAGGAATACAAATACTTAGAACAAGACTCATGAATCATGAGTCATGATCATAAAATTATTAATTCTTTGTTTTGTTTGAAATCATTACATTTTCATTCTTTATGCTTCATCATTTTCAATTAAAATTAAATCTTTCTGACTTACAGTAGACATCAATTTAGATGTATTTTGTAATTTTCTTATAATGGCAGTAATTGCAGGGATAAGTTTTTTTTATTTTCCTCCGGAGGTTACACCACCTCCAAAGGTATTATACAATAAGATTTAACACAAGTAATTATATAATAAGATTTAACGAAGTAATTATATAATAAGATTTAACACAAGCAATGTATACTTTAACTTGAATATTATACAAAAAAAAAGAAAGAATTAGAATAATAGAAAAAATAAAAACAAAACAATGCTTAAACTAAATATAACAATTATTATAAATGACATATTCTTTAACACAAGTTATTAACAGTTTAGCGATATAATAAACAAAAGGTAAAAGAAAATATAAGTTATTGTAAATCAACTTAATCTTGAAACTAAACAAAGATACAAAGTCGCCTCATACGAAACCCACGGAATAAAATGTGACGATGAATTCTCTTATGCCGCACTTGCACGCCAATTTCGACTGTACTGTGTGTATAACACTCGTTCTGTGTGAAATTCGAAATAGTGATTTAAAGAATAGATCACTTCACTACTTACTATCACTTCAGGATTCATTTCAAACAATTTTTGAAAATGGGTATTTTACCCATTTTCAAAAATTGTTTGAAATGAATCCTGAAGTGATAATGAACCACTGTAATTTTTAATATAATTTTTTAAAAACGTCGTCGTCGTCGATTCTTCCGATTTTGCAAAGGAATTATATACTTTTTAATGTTTAATAATGAGATCATCTATATCATTATTGTGTTGTGCCTGAATGCAAAAATACGAGCATAAGAACGCCGGGAAAGTTAAAGTGCCAATTGATTTAAATATGAGAAATTGTTGGTTAAAACTGGCAAGAAGAGACCCGAAGGCATTGTCTACTAAATCTAAACTATATTTCTGTGAAGATAATTTTGATGTAAGTATAATTCATATTTAACTATCGTTTAATACAAGACAAACATAAATTACGTTAACTTACATATTACAACTAACTATAGATAGACTATGATATAGATAAACTATGATAGCTACTAAACTATGTTTTATCAAAGTACACTTTGGTATTGTGTTTTTGTGTAAACAAAAGTTGGTAATAATAGTATAATATAACATACTTACACTGATGATTTAATATTACTCAACTCGGCAGAACAAAACTTGGGATTGCATGCAAAAAAAATTTGCCACCATCAATTTATTTATCCTTGGTACATTAGTACTTTCTGTTTTTACGAATTCGTCTTCCATGACGCCTTTTCAATAAAATTCGGAATAAAACCGTAAAATCGTAAATATAACTTAAACATTTCGCAAGAGCATAGCACGTTAGCTATTTCTCTTAATCAGTCACACAGAACACTAATATCCTTAGGCTGGATCAGTCACGTCACGACGTGTTCTAATATGGCCGGCAGAGTTTTGTGGATTTTAGGAACAGTCGAAATAAATTCTTAATATAGAAATTTAAAATTTATAATGCAATTTTATAAACAGAAATCAATATCCTTCGTATGGCTCCGCATCGCCATGTTGTCGGCATTACGGGCAAGCAGCTCCATCTGTCGCTGAAGACTATTCAATGCTTGTCCATTAAGTGTTTCAAGAGATGTATAATCAGCAGCAAGAGAAGTAGTACTAGGAGTTAGACTGGGCGCCTTCCGTAACTCTTAAAGGCATTCATCATCCTTTTGTGGAACACTTCCATCAAGTAGGACACAGTAGTTTTGATTGATGTGTCCATAATGAAGTGAAGTGAGGTTACAAAGGTGACACTTTTTAATAGTTTTTAGATTATGTATAAAACACTCACAGGTAGGTAGAATTATTTATATTTTAGTTAAGAAGCGGGTTGGGTTTACAATTCGGTCGCCTGAATTTGAAGATTCTGTCAATGTGGGGGAGTCAAAGGGGTTTATCTGAAGCACCCCCACTCAATTTTTTCTGCCGGAGCAGCGTCGAAGTATTTTTAATCATTTTTTAAAAATATTGGTAAATGACTAATTTAACCTCGTTTTTGACATTTCATCTGTCAATGTCATATCGATATATAGTACTGAATCGATCTAGTGAATCGATATTTCGCCCTAGAGAATCGAGATCGAATCTTTTTCTGTTTTATTAAGATTTGCAAAATTATTTACAATTGGTTGAATGTACCCCAACTCGTAAACGATTTTTGCGAAATCGATCTTTAAGATTTCGATTTTTTGTGAATCGATTCATCTAATTTCGATTTGAATCGATTTAAAAATATGTAAAATTAAATCGCTATGCCGGCCATTTTGTTGACAGCTTTTCGTCATGGTGTTGCTTCCGAGTTTCAGAATTTTGGTGAATAGTGAAATATTTGTGGCGGCGGAATACTGCTAAATATCGCAAAGATCTTTTCTTACAAATGGTGGCAGCCATAAATTATGTTTATAAATTAAAGTAGTTACGAAAGTTAATAATTTGGTGTTATATCGAGTGCAATAGCGAGCGAAGCGAGCCTGGGACGTGGAGCACCCCGACTCGGACAGGTTAGGTTAGAAGAGGATGACGGGGTCGTATGAGCGAGCGAAGCGAGCGAATAGACCCCGTCATCCTCTTCGTGGTTATTTTTTTGTAAACCACTCAGAAGTAGGAGCCCCGCGAAGCGGGGCTCCGTCGACCGGACTTCACCACCGGACTGCACCACGTTAAGTGGCGTGGGGCTTCCATCCTCCAACTCTCTCTACCCAAAAATCAGGTTAAAATTGTCATAAAAATTACGAAACATAACCTCAAAATGAGATTTTTAAAAATAAATAAAAAAAAAACTAAGCACGTCCGGCAGAAAGTGGAAGTAGGGGGTGACTCTACAACTCCTCCCCCTCCCCCCACGCCACCCCTCACCCCCTAATTCAGGCGACCGAATTGTAAACCTTACCCTAAGAAGCATATAGAACTCTTGTTTCTATGTTTATTGTGTCATGTTTTTATATATATTTCAGTTATTATATATATTTTCATTTGTATTTCAGAACTACGCTGTATACAAACAAATAATTTTTCAAAACCGTGTGAGAAAAAGATTAAATCAAATTCTACTGATTGTAACATAATTGATGTTCGTAAAGGAAACCACAATTTAGAAAGCCCTACTATTAAATCAAAGCCTAAACTGAAAAGAGATACTCAACCAGTTATTAAAAAGGGGAAGCATCCTGCAAAAAATACGAAAAAGAAAAATTTGAAACGAAGTGTAAATATACTTACGAAAAACACATCTGAGGCATCAACAAAATACATTTTTGAATGTGATGATTGTAGAAAAAAGTTTTTAACAAAAGATATTCTCGCCGACCGTCATAGGACGCAAAAGAACTCAGATGCAGTTCAGACACAAGTTGGACAAACTCCAGTACCACACCTAATGGGTATATATAACTGTGATATTTGCGAATTTAAACAATATCGGAAACGTTACATTTTAGCACATCTTAAGGCGCACTACGCTAAGCAAGTGTACTGTTGTAATAATTGTGATTATAAATGTACACATAAAAAAAATTTCCAAAGGCATATGAAAATACATACCGGAGAAAAACCTTTTTCGTGTAATATCTGTGAATATTCTGTATTACAAAAAGTGATTTTCAAAATCATATAAAAATACATTCCGGAGAACCTTTTTCGTGTAACATCTGTGAATATACATGTATTAAAAAAGTCGTTTGCAAACACATATGAGAATACACGCCGGAGAAAAACCTTTTTCGTGTAATATCTGTGAATATAAATGTATTACAAAAAGTGATTTGCAAAACTATATAAAAATACATACCGGAGAAATACCTTTAACGTCTAATATCTGTGAATATATTGTGAATTACAAAAAGTAATTTTCAAAAACATATGGGAATACATTCCGGAAAAAACCTTTTTCGTGTAATATCTGTGAATTTAAATTTACAGGAAAAACTTATTTGAAACAACAGATAAGAAAACATTCCGGAGAAAAACCTTTTTCGTGTAACATCTGTGAATATAGATGTATTAAAAAAGTCGTTTGAAAACACATATGAGAATATACGCCGGAGAAAAACCTATTTCGTGTAATATCTGTGAATATAAATGTATTACAAAAATTGATTTGCAAAACTATATAAAAATACATACCGGAGAAAAACCTTTATCGTGTAATATCTGTGAATTTAAATTTACAGGAAAAACTTATTTGAAACAACAGATAAGAATACACACCGGTGAAAAACCTTTTTCATGTAATATTTGTGAATATAGATGTATTACAAAAAGTTATTTGCAAACACATATGAAATAACACACCTGAGAAAAACCTTTTTCGTGCAATATCTGTGAATATAGATTTTTTACAAAAAGTAATTTGAAAAGGCGTATGAAAAAACACACTGGAGCAAAATCATTTTCGTGATCTATCTGGTAAGTTACTTAAAATATTATGGAAACGTGTTTTATATTAATTTAAAAGTGTACCAGGTAAATATCTATTTTTGTGAATTTCTTATGTAATTATAGAACGTGTAGAAAACCTTTCCGTGCCTTTTGTGCAGATTGACACTACACTTATTCTGAAGAAGCTAATTCAAAAACCAAAAAAATAATGTAACTTCGAAATATAAACCAAATGGGAGATTAGTGGATAGAACAGATCTTACGTTACCGTTACAGCCTTTAAAAGTCCCCTGCTGAACATAGGAACATAGTCCCCCATGGATTGCCTCATAGGGGGATCATTGCCATAGTTGCCATGCGGTTTTTTCATTATTCTCGGTTATGATCAAGGAGACGCTGCTGCACATCTCCTGTTTCGGTTTCTCTCTGTCGCCTCTTTGGACACCCGCGGGACGATGTGGCGGTTTAGAAGACCTTTCTATTAAATGGCTTCCTCGTTGCTCTGTATATTCATGCCTAGCAAAATCTTCAAATAATTGTAGTAAGTGTAGTAACCTTTCCTATATTACGTAACCATCCATCTTCAATAACATTAATTTGTCGTTTTTACAGTACTCTCCAGAAGAAAAAACATAATTTTTCAAGTCTACCCTCAAACGATCTTCGTTACCCACCAGTGAGCAAAAGTGATACATCTCAACCCAAGTGCTTTGGATGCATGGAACTGTAGCAGACAGTTGAAATTAATACTTAAGAAAATAAAGTTAGTATTATGAATCAAAAATATAAACTTGATGAAACACATTTACATAATTATAGTTTAGTACGTTTACATATTACTTTTTTGGAGCTATCTGATAAAATATATACTTATCAGATAGCTCACAAAAAAGTAATATTGACATTAACATATAAAATTATTAGCTCTCAAATTTATTTTATATAAAACATTGAGTTCTATACGCTTCGTAACTAAAATATAAATAATTCTACCTACCCGTGAATGTTTTATACATAATCTAGAAACTATTACAACGCGTCACCTTTGTAACCTCACTTCACATCATTATGGACACATCAACCAAAACTACTGTGTCCAACTTGATGGAAGTGTTCCACAAAAGGATGATGAATGCTTTTGAGAAAGAGTAACGGAAGGCGCCCAGTTCAACTCCTAGTATTACTTCCCTTTCTGCTAATTATACATCTTTTGAAACATTTATTGGACAATCATTGAAGTCTTCAGCAACAGATGGAGCTGCGTGCTCGTAATGCCGACAACATGGAGATGCGGAGCCGTATGAAGAATATTGATTTCTGTTTATAAAATTGCATTATAAATTTGAAATTTCCATATTAAGAGTTTTTTTCGTCTGTTCCTCAAATCTGTAAACGCTGTCGGCCATATTAGAATATGTCGTGACGTCACTGATACTTCCTAAGGATATTAGTGTTCTGTGTTACTGATTAAGAGAAATAGCTAACGTGCTGTGTTATTTCTAAATTTTTAAGTTATATTTACGATTATTGAGTTTTATTCCGAATTTTATTGAAAAGGCGTCATGAAAGACGAATTCGTAAAAACAGAAAGTACTAATGTACCAAGGATAAATAAATTGATGGTGGCAAAATTTTTTGCATGCAATCCCAAGTTTCGGTCCGCCGAGTTGAGGAATGTTAAAACATCGGTGTATGTTATATTATACTATTACCAACTTTTGTTTACACATAAACACAATACCAGGTCAGAGTGTACTTTGATAAAACATAGTTTAGTAGCTATCGTAGTTTATCTATATCAATCATTAGTTCTAATACCAATGTTAACGTAATTTATACTTGCGGTAACTTTCACCTCATCATGTTTTGTCTTGTATTAAACGATAGTTAAATATGAATCATACTTAAATCAAAATTATCTTCACAGAAGTGTATAGTTTAGATTTAGTCGACAATGCCTTCGGGTCTCTTTTTGCCAGTTTTAACCAACTATTTCCCATATTTAAATCAGTTGTCACTTTAATCCATAACTTTCCCGGCGTTCTTATGCTCGTATTTTTGAATGCAGGCACAACCCAATTATGATATAGATGATAACTCATTATTAAACATTAAAAAGTATATAATTCCTTTGCAAAATCTCCAGAATCGAAGACTGTGACGTCACGAATTGAACAACATGGCGGCTAGCGTTTTTACGCGAAAAGTTAAAACGTTTAATCTATTAAAAGTAATTTTTATGACACTATTCGGTTTTTAAAAAATTATATAAAAATTATGGTGGTTCATTATCATTCCACCAGGATTCATTTCAAACAATTTTTGAAAATGGGTAAAATACCCTAATATCTATTCTTTAAATCACTGTTTCAAATTTCACACAGAACTAGTGTTAAACATGCAGAATTGACGACTGTGACGTCACGAGTTGAACAACTTGGTGGCTAGCGTTTTTACACACAGTACAGTCGAAGTTGGCGTGCTAGTGCGGCATAAGAGAATTCATCATCACATTTTACCCCGTGGATTTCGTAAGAGGCGACTTTGGATTTGGTTTTCCGACAGACGGCGGTATAAACCACCTCGTTTACTTCAGATGTAAAATATCCAGACCGGCGACAGGCAACATTGCCAGAGATGCTCACGTCTGGTTCTGCGATCGTCAATCCTATGCCAAGCGTGACGACTGAAATGCAAATCCTGTCTACATCGGGAGAGATTCTTCCATGTTCAGCAGTGGAAGTTTACGGGACGATTAAGATAGAGGAATTATTTGTAGGACATACAAAGACTCAAAACAAGCCCTGGTAGCTCAGGGGCTAGGAGTTTGCAGTAAAATTTCACAGTTCGCTAGCAACCCAGGTTCGTTCTCCATGAAATTGTTAATTTTCTATGTCTAAATGAAGTCTCGAAAATATCCACGATATTTTGGCGCATTTCGTCAGCATTATCACACTCACGATTAAAAACCCTTTCTTTCACATATCCCCACAGAAAGAAGTCTGATGAGGTGAGATCTGGTGAGCGAGGTGGCCAAGCGTGTGGTCCTAGTCTGCCGATCCAGCGATCATGAAATAGCTCGGTGAGGCGCTCCTGGACGCGTATTTCCATTTCCGTGTTCACTAGGAGGCAGTACTGCCTTGTAACACGCACGGATTTGTCGCACCAACTGCCTTTACAAACTCGTATTCAATTCAGGGTGCGCGTCCTCTAATCGCGCACGGGTTTGCAAGGAGTATGCGTCTTGATTAAGCGCCACAAATCCGTGTTTGTTCGAAGGCATTTTTGTGTTTAATGAATGGGCAAGAAAACTCGAACAAAGTGTTTAAATTTTTATTAGGCCAAATTAAATCTACATGCAATGTAGTAGTATGGTATTGTATTGTAGGCAGTCAATGTACCTAGGTACATAAAGAAATATAATGAAGAAATTTTTTTACGTGGTAGAGCCATGCTGCAGTTATATTAGTAGTATAGTTGTAGCACGAATGGGTCGGCTCGACCGGGGAAGGACCACGCTCTCACAGAATAGCAGCGTGAAATAGTAGCTTAATGCTGCTGTATTTCGTATGGTGAGTGTAGAGAACCGGAGACCCTTTTTACTGGAAATGAGGCATTCCATCTCAGTCCTCATGGGTGACAACGCATCTGCATTTTGATTTGCAATGGAAGATAGATGTAGGTGTCTATGGGCCGCAGCAACCACTTACCATCAGGTGGACTGTGTGCTCGTTTGTCACCCTATTCTATAAAAAAAAAGTAATGTTATAAAATTAATGTTTTTTAGCAGGAGGGTCGTTATCATCAATATTAGATAAAATATTATGAACACGTTCTCCTTTCACAGTTTCTGACTTGGCTTGTCGACCTGATTGAATCCTTCCACTGCATGGTAGACCTTTTTTTGCGGCGAGCGATCGATGTTGGTTGTACATCAATTTTTCGAGATTTTCGTCGGACATTTTTTTTCAACTATAAATGATATAATACTCGACGGAAGTACGTGTGAATTAGGGCTTCTGCGTCACTCGCTCTCGCTTCGCTCGAGCTACATGCCGCTGAGGACCTCAATTCTCTCCAGTAGAGGTACAAAATTTTTAGTTTAACCCAATTAAGAGGATATTTCGGAAATTAATTGTTGTTTTTGGGGCGTGGCTTAACTCTACCTACCCACCTAGTGGGATCTATCACACTCGCTCTAGTCGCTCGTCGGCGCGTTATCAAAATACGCACAATGCTATGGAGCCGACATTCGTTCTTTTAATGTTATAGGAACTATTTATGTAACCGTTTAACATCTTTACTAATTGATTCAATAAATTTTTTAGCACACTGACCCTCGATGGGAAACTAATTTATTGAGTTCGGGTTTATAACAAAATATATAACACTGGTCGGCATCAAAATAAGAGCAAAAAAATGTATATATGGAAGTTATTACGTTAGTTACGTTAAATCCAAATATGTAGTTAGAATTCACCTAGCACGTCTAGTTTCGACGCAATAGCATTTTTTGTTTGCACTAGAAATGTTTGCTTATAGTTGCAGGCAGCGGTATTTGTGAACGTTGGTATGTACATGTATTTAGTTGTGTTCTGAGTCTGTTCTACTGTTCAAATCAAAGTTGGTAGATAAAGAAAGAAGAGCATGGGTAGCTTTTGAAAATGTATGTCACAATTTTCTTGGCAATAAAAAGGCTGAAAATTACACAGAGCTGATAGAAGAACTGCTTTCGTCGTATCATCAACTTGGATGCAATATGTCTTTAAAAATTCACTTCTTGCATTCGCATTTAGATTTTTTCCCAGAAAATCTTGGTGCCGTGTCTGATGAGCATGGTGAAAGATTCCACCAAGACATTGCACATATGGAAGAAAGATACAGCGGCAAGTGGACCCCAGTAATGCTAGCTGATTTTTGCTGGGAAATAAATCGAGAAACAGCAGTTAAAATGTATAAAAGAAAGCGATCTACCAAATAGTTATCATTTTTATGTTTCAATCAGTGTAAATTTTTTCGTTTTAAAATATATACATATTTAATATATATATATATATATATATATATATATATATATATATATATATATATATATATATATATATATATATATATATATTAAATATGAAAAGCTAGAGGTGATAGTTGAAATCTTTAAACAGATTTGGACTCAACAAATCAAAGTCAATAGAAATCACATAGTAAACTTTTTGCACCCGGATTTTTATTTTTTTTTTTGCCGACCAGTGTAACGGCGCCTCTACACGTTGGCCAACACAGTGGCGAATGTAGTGGCCAATAGGATTGGCCAACGTGTAGACGGGGTGTTTGGGCTTCATTGGTATGTATTGGAACGATGGCCCGCAAGTTGGCGCGAGATCCGTGTGGTGTCGGTTTTTTACAAAAGATCAAAGGATTGTTGGCAGAGTTTGGTCGCCGCGTCCACACATTGGCCGCGCGTTTAGTTTGCTACAAGCTCCCAGAGTGATTACACGCATCTGATTTAAATTTTATATTCAAGCTTTGTAGGGTGGATGCCCTAATTACCAGCGTTTTAGTGCCAATTTAAACTTTAAACATTTCTACTACTTTAATTAGCGCGATTTAATTTTTATTAAACATTTGTTTTATCAAAAATAAAAATTAACGTATTTTTACAATCAGATTATTGAAGAACAATTTTAAAATGAAAAAAAAATGAAGCACGTCGTTTATATGTGGTAGAACCATGCAATTATATTAGAAGTATAGTTGCAGCATGAAGGTCGGCTCGACCGGGGAAGGACCACGCTCTCACAGAATATCAGCGTAAAATAGTAGCTTAATGATGCTGTGTTTCATATAGTGAGTGTAGAGAACCAGAGACCCTTTTTAAAGGAAACGAGGCATTTCACCTTAGTCCTCACGGGTGACAACGCATCTGTATTTTGATTCGTAATCGAGGATAGATGTAGATGTCTATGGGCCGCAGCAACCACTTACCATCAGGTGAACTGTGTACTGGTTTGTCACCCTATCCTATAAAAAAACGTCGATTTCTTATAATTTAATCGTGCAAGATTTCGAATCATCATCATCATTACAGCTGTTCACAAGTCCACTATTGAACATCCTCCTCCACAGACTGCCGCAAAGCATGGTCCTGAGCCACTTTGCTCGTCATGAGTTTTTCATTTATGTCCCAAGTTATAATTAGTACCTACCTATTATTAAGTCAGTGTTAATCATATTTAATGCTATTGTTTTTGTCTTTCTCAAAAAATAATTAAATTACCAAATAAATTATAAGGTTTTTTATATACATCAAATGTCTGATAGAAAAGCAAGTACATGTTTTGCTAAACTTTAAAATCAAAACCCTATTTTAAAACATAGATTAATCGATTAAAACTCCTTAACTGTTACTGTGACTGCCTTTGTGAACAGATGTGTACAACTTTTTGCGATAATTAGTCTATAATGTGCATGTTATAATCACCCTAGTTGCAATAACGATTAGCGCTAATACTGTGTGCGTAAAGTGCAGTGCAATTTAAATTTTTTTTTGCCACTGTTTCGATTTCGTTCTCGCTCCGCTGCTCGTGGTCGTAACTGAGGGGCGCCTCACCCCCGCGTGAAGAGTCTGACTGCTATTTTTCGTCCCGGTCCTACTCATCGTGTAACTTGTTGTGTCGTCGTAAACAATGAACAACTCGCAACGCGCATCTCCGATCAAAGTCTCCTCGAACCCCGATTTATCTAATATGTCGGTAGATATGGAATCTTACGTTAACTCGCGTAAAAGGAAATAAATGGAATGCGAACATCATGGAATGCTTGCAATTTTTGAGCAAAGGATAGAACAGCAAATGAAACTTTTGAATGACAGCATTACTAACTGTATTACAACCGCCGTCAACTCTGCAATTACCGAACAACTATCACACGTTACTTCGAACTTGTGTGAAATAAATTTAACCTTACAAAAACTTACTGAGGATAACTCTAAAATTAATAAATCACTCTCTGAAACCAATTCTCGTTTATCCGAAATGGAAATATCTCTTAGCACGTCCATACAAAGGCTGGATTTATTTGAGAGTCGATTGCAAGCATGTGAGAGTGTGACTTCTCAATCTACAGAACTGTCCACACAAGTTCGATCCCTTGAGATCAAAATGGACGAAGTTGAACAACAAGCTAGACTCAACAACCTAGAGATTACTGGAATCCCTGAAAAAACACGAGAGGATTTGTTATTGCATTTTAGTAACTTAACTAATTTCCTGGGAATCGAGGTATCAGCAAATGACGTAATTCACATATCGAGGATTCGTCCGTTTAAGGTGGTTCCCGGTCGTCCCAAGGCAATCGTAGTGAAGCTGAGTTCCCGTTCGTTACGTGATTCAATCCTTGCTGCGGTGCGTGCTAAAAAAGGACTTAGACTTTGTGACATCGGCTTTCCTGACGAGGGGTCCAAAATATATGTAAATGAACACTTAACGCCGTCTAACAAACTACTTCTTAAAAATACTAAATTAAAAATGAAGTCTGCCCTATACCAATATTTGTGGGTTCGTGATGGTAAAATATTCGTCAGGAAAAACGATACCACTCACTCTTTACGTATTAAAGACAGCTCGGATATTTTAAAAATTGTTTGACTATTTGTAAGTTTTAATCTAATCGTAATTTGCATCTACCAGTACTTATATATTATATGTAAACATACTGTGTTGTGCACGAAGTTAGGCTATATTTATCTAGGTAAGCATTATTATTTAGTTGTTATCAATAATATCAATATGTATGTATGTATAACAATAAGATTATATGTTTATTTATACGTACTATTGTATAAAGTATTTTTTTCATTTATTTATATAAAGTCCTTAAAACGTTTATATAAAACATGCCTCATAGCGTTATTGTGTGTATTGCTACCTATATATAGGTGTATACAAAACATATTTTGTAAAACTCTTTTAACTGTTATAATTTACCGCATCGTAGGAATCATATCTTCACTGCCGCCATATGTGTCCACCGTATCCACAATATCCATCCGTATCCACGTTTTGGCCGTCTCTAAGGTAATACACTACTGTAATTGTTGTGAGGCTGTTACTTATTTATGCTGTATGCAAAAACGTACTCTTGGGTTTACTTTCACTGCTCACTATCTTTATTTACTGTTTGCACCGTGCTGGTTGTACGGGAAGTTATTAAAAAAACTTTATAGATTCATATTCATTCCTTAATGGTGTCTATAGATAGGAAATTAAATATATTTTATCAGAACGTACGTGGTCTCCGTACAAAATGCCTTGACTTATATAATAATATACTATCGTGTAATTATAATGTTATACTCCTCTCTGAAACTTGGTTGCAAGATGATATATTTGATAACGAATTATGTGATGGGAGGTTTGATATATTCCGTTGTGACAGGGACTTAATGGCTACGAATAAGAGTTCAGGTGGAGGTGTAATGATTTGTACCCGTCGTGAACTAGGTGCGACTAAGCGTGTAGATTGGAGTTGTAATTATATTGAATCTATATGTGTCAGCTTACCAGCCCGATCTCTCAGCTCACAATACAACTTAAATATTATACTAGTTTACATACCACCAGATGAAGGTAAATTAGCTGAGTATATTAATGAATTTAGAATCAGTTTTGAGCGTTTTTATCAAACGTCACATTCGGACTTCTTTATGATTATTGGTGATTTTAATTTGCCTTGTTTAACATGGAATGCTGATGGTTGGTCTTTAATACCGATTGGCAAATATGGGGTTCAGGTAGCTGCTAATACCTTGGCCGAGGATCTGAGTTTTTTAGGTTTGAATCAATTTAATTTTATTCGAAATCGTTGTAATAATGTCCTTGACTTGTGTTTTTCAAATTTACACTTAGAAATAAATAAATCGGATCCTCTTTCCAGATTGGATGATTTTCATCCTCCATTCATGGTTGAAGTCCCTGATCTCTCCATTAAACCTTTAAAAGAGAAATCTCAACCGAAGTATAATTTCCGTAAATGTAATTATACAATCATCAATGATTTTTTGAATAATGTTGATTGGAATGAGTTGCTTATGAATACCGCGTCAGTAGATCATGCTGTAGAAATTTTTTATAAAAAACTAAACGAATGCTTTGCTCTATTTGTTCCCCTTGTGTCTTCTTGTAATAATTGTTATCCATGTTGGTACAGCCCTGCATTGATAAAAATTTTGCGGGAGAAATCAAAAGCCCATAAAAAATGGAAAAAATTGAAGAATCCTCGTGATTATGAAGAGTTTAAACTACTTAGAGATAGACAACATCGTATACAAAATAAATGTTTCGAATACTTCACGTATAATACTGAAAAAAAATTGAAAACGTCGCCAAAGTTCTTTTGGAAATATGTTAAGTCAAAAAGAGGGACATCCACTTATCCTCAAAATTTCTCTCTTGACAATAAATATTACTGTCATGGGCAGGACATTT
The DNA here is from genome assembly GCA_036936625.1 of Parnassius smintheus behrii. Taxonomy (NCBI): domain Eukaryota; kingdom Metazoa; phylum Arthropoda; class Insecta; order Lepidoptera; family Papilionidae; genus Parnassius; species Parnassius smintheus. Next base: position 4,752,783 of record JAUPFT010000030.1, on the reverse strand, counting down.
GCTCAGCATTTAATAGCTATTTCAAAAGCGTATTTTCTGCTTCTGCTTTACCATCAAGTGAGTTTCAAAATCATACCAATATCAGTGTAGGCCAGATTTCTAGCATAAATGTATCCCGCGAAGCTGTCCTCAAGTATCTTATAAGCCTGGATTCTAACAAAGGCGCTGGTTATGATGGAGTGCCTCCTGTGTTCTTGAAGTCTTGTGCCGACAGTTTAAGTTACCCAATCTCTGTACTTTTTAAACTTTCTTTACAAAATTCTGTTTTCCCATTCTCATGGAAAAGGGCGCATATAATTCCTGTTCATAAAAAAGGAACAAAAACTAAAATAGATAATTACCGCCCAATTTCGATTCTTAGCACTGTTGCGAAAATTTTTGAAAAACTAGTATTCAATAAAATTTATCCAATTATTATAAAAGGTATACCTAATTCACAACATGGTTTTTTGAAAAGACGCTCTACAATATCTAATCTTGCCTGCTTTACTGAGTATGTTCTTAATAATATGGAAAATGGTGGTCAGGTTGACGTTATATACACAGATTTCGAAAAAGCTTTTGACCGTGTAAATCATGTTGTATTGCTACAAAAGCTCCAGGCGCTCGGAATTCATGGGGATTTGCTTAGATGGGTCAAATCTTATCTGACGAATCGATCTCAGGCAGTTGTTCTTGGAGGTTACAGGTCAGATTTTATTACTATTCCATCTGGCGTGCCTCAAGGCTCTCATCTTGGCCCTCTTTTCTACAACGCATACATATTTGATATACATAAATTTATAAGTAACTCCCATCACTTACTTTACGCCGATGATAAAAAGATATTTCTCAAAGTTCGTACTATTGAAGACTGTGAATCAATTCAAAAAGATCTTACCTCTTTATATAACTATTACGTAGCTAACGGCATTAATGTAAGTATATCCAAATGTCAATGTATATCTTTCACCAGAAAACTAAACCCAATAGTATTTCCCTATAATTTTAATGGAATTTTAATTAAGAGGGTCACAGTTGTTCGGGATTTAGGCGTACTCTTTGATGTCGGTATGACCATGCGAGATCATATCAATAGTATATGTAGTAAATCATTTCGTAATCTTGGATTTGTCATGCGTACATGTCTTCCATTTACGGAATTACTAAGTTTTAAAACAGTTTATTTCTCGTATGTAAGATCCACTCTTGAGTATGCATGCCAGGTTTGGTCACCATTTTTTAAAACTTACATTAATAATATTGAAAGAATTCAAAGTAAATTTATCTCACACCTGAACTATAAATTTAAACATAAAAGCTCATCATATTTAGATGACTGCCGACACTATAACCTTCTTACGCTTGAAGAAAGACGTAAACTGTTAGATATGGGATTTCTATACGAAATCTTACGCGATGGTATTGACTGCCCGGATTTACTGAATACTGTTACTTTTAATGTGCAAAGAAAACGTACAAGAATCACCAAGAAAACTTTGTTTAGTATACCTCGTCATTCCACACTTTATGGTAAAAATAGTATCTCAACACGTTTGCTATCAAGTTATAACAAAACATTTAATACCATCGATCCCTTTATAGGTAGTAAAAGTGATTTTAGAAACAAGGTACGTACATGCATATTAAACACAGCTTCTGTTGTTTAATTTATCTTAGTAAATTATGTATATATGTGTATATATATATATATATGTATGTATATGTGTGTGTGTATGTATGTGTATGTGTATATATATATATATATATATATATATATATATATATATATATATATATATGTATGTATGTGTGTGTATGTATGTATATGTGTCGTATACTTGTATGTATATATGTAATGATATATAGAATATATTTTGTCATGATATAAATAAATGAATTACAAAATTAACTCGAAAAGTAAATCACACATGAATTTGTCAGAAAAACCTAATATCTTAGTGTTAGTAAACCTAAAATTACTTAATTTTATTACTGTTATTTTATTAAGTTGTTTTAATTTTTTTAATTTTTTATCTTAATAATAGCTTACCTTTATATTTAATATGTGGATAACTGTTATTGGCATACTTGAAGTAAATTTGAAATTGTATTTAGTGATATACGCTGTTGTTATCCTTATTAAAATAAAATAAAATAAAATAAAAACTTTTAAATAAGTTAAGTTCTTAATAATGGTATTTATTCCAGTTTATGATGCATGTAAATAATAAATAAAGCTAATTGTATATCTATTTACAGCCCCATTAATATCCACTATTCTTTTATAATTATTTTATAAAAACGTTACCCCCACACTTGAATTTTCTCCTGTATTGCGGAGGCAGCTTACAAACATTAATTGCACAAGGACACACATCCAGACCCGAAACAATTATTTGTAGGATATACAAATACTTGTTCCGTGCGGGATTCAAACCCGCGGTCCCCGGCACAGCCACTCATTGCTAAGCCACTGCGCCATGGAGCCGTCGTCTAAAATTAAATAAATTCATCCGCACATTGGCCCGAACCGAAGTAAACTGAACGACCTTCCAACGTGTGGACGCCGTCACCAACTCTCTGCCAATATATTCGCCACTACATTCGCCACTGTGTTGGCCAACGTGTAGAGCCGACATAATATGCAAAACAACTGGCCTCATGGATTTGAATACCTAGGCTGCACTAAAAGTATCGGGAATGGAATATTTCCACTGTTCCTGTCATATTAAAATCTTTTTAATTGAAAACTCCTTGGTTTTAAAAATCGAATACCATTTATTTATTTAAAAAAAGATTCTCGGTCTTGTCACAAGGTTTTGTCAAAGTTGTTTAGTCGTTGAGAAAATGGAATCAGGCCTTATCAACTAATGTATGGGACCTATGAGACAGTAAGAACAGCAGCGCCATCGAATAAATTCTCAAAGAATTACGTCGGTTTCGCAGATCGATGTAATACTTGATAAACCATGTAGATGGCGCGGTAACAGTATTATTTATTTGGACATTTGTCGTACGAGATTTCTACCAAAAAATTGCCAAGTTATTTAAAAACTTCTAAAACGAGAGTATTTCATCAAAAGATTTTGTATCTTTCTATTCATTTTAAAAATACTATATTTCGTTAGTTAGTTTTTTTTACTGTTATTTTGGATTTTATTAAAAAAGAAAAATATTGGTTATATTTTATCTGTAAATAAAAATGATTAAAGCAACGGCGACAGTTATCTTCTCTACGTTTATTGAAGAATATTAAATTTAGAAAATGGCAAATCTCCGCTAGGAGTAAATGTATTCCGCGGTTTTCATTCACTTCAAATTTCAGCGAATTGTTGGTTTTTGTTGTTCCTTTAATTTGTTATAGTTCTTTGTCTTCATTTTTGCGTTGAGTTGAGTGAATTTCGCTTCTCCGTATTAGTGTCGGTCGAACCAGAGCAGTGTTGTTGGTAAAAAGTTGATAAACTCAAGTGAGTTACTGACTCCTTCCATAGTTTGTGTAAAATTGTTGTGAACTTAATTAGGTATCCATCTACTTATTTCACCATGTCACACATCATTTATAGAAAACGTGAAAAATGTGGGCGATCTCCGAAACAAGTGCCAGACATTAATGTCTGGCACTTGTCTCGGTTTCCCAAACCTGAGCCTAGAAATGCTATTCGGTAAGTTTGTTTGTACTTTCCATATACATATTGGGTATCGAATTACTATAACTTCTACATTATAGTGTTTTTGTTTTACAACTACTGAAGCTCCAACATTACATATGTACATTACACAGAATTCTGCTACATGTTTTTATGTACATACATTATATTTTCACAAATATATTGTGATGCCAAAATTAATTTAGTTTATTTGTTTACATTTTTCTTTAATTTAAGTGTAAGCAAAACAAATATGGCTTCAATGCACTTCAATGTCAGTTGCTTATATGCTTATATTACCTCATATCAAAATTCCATAAGACATTACACTAGGAGTAAGATAAAGGAGTCAAGTAAGATAACTAGTTGTATGTTGTTTTGTTTTCTAATTAATCTTAATTTGTGTTAGTTATGATTTTAAAAATAAGTGTTGATTAGTAGTTTAGATTTTAGAGTGATGGGAATACCATCCGGATGGGGAGTCCCTCCTGATCCGGATAGTGTTCCCTGTAATCCTCGTCCTCCCATATCAGTGAATAAGATTAACACTGAGCAGATTAATCACAAATGACCGCAAAGCACCAATGATAGCACAAATGATGCAATTAGCGAAAAAACAAGGTTGATAATAAATCCAGCACAACCTTTACCATCGATCCAATCTATATATTGCCTGTGTACCTCTGATTACATTGAAAAAAGTCTAAATACTCCAATGACTTTTTGTTTTATTTGAATTGCCAACATAAGAAACAACAATTAATGTTTGGTTACATTACAGCATTATAAATTTTACATGATTAACTGCTCTTATAATTATAGGCAATCGCAGCATGCATTGTGTTACAAATTTTTAACAAATTTGAGAAAAATATGTTCTTAAATAAAATAAAAGTGTAACCAGTTTAACATACAACAACATGCTAAAGTTTAAACAAAAAGAAAAAGAAGAAGAAATTACACTATGAATTCACAGTACAATCAAATTTGAATACAAAGGTACCTATTTTGTGTTTCAGCTGTGAATCATGGGCGAGATATTGCTTCCCCAATTCCCCATGGTCATCTCCGGATTTTCAAGAAAATTTATATTCCAAAAATAAGATGCTGTGCCTTGAGGTAAATACCTGATAATAATATGTTACATTTCTGCTTCTAATTAGGCCGTTTTTTTTTTTATAGGATAGGGTGACAAACGAGCACACAGTCCACCTGATGGTAAGTGGTTACTGTGGCCAATAGACATCTACGTCTATCCTCGATTACGAATCAAAGTGCAGATGCGTTGTCACCCGTGAGGACTAAGATGGAATGCCTCGTTTCCAGTAAAAAGGGTCTCTGGTTCTCTACACTCACCATGCGTAATACAGCAGCATTAAGCTACTATTTCACGCTGGTATTCTGTGAGAGCGTGGTCCTTCCCCGGTCGAGCCGACCCATTCGTGCTACAACTATACTACTAATATAACTGCAGCATGGCTCTACCACGTATAAATACACGTCCGTTTTCAACAAGAACAAGAATTTTGGACCTAACGAAAACATTTCATGTAAAACAGGTTGCCAAGAATCGTAAGTTTAATCCATATACTTATAAGAAAAATTAGATGGTTTAGGTTCAAATTTGAACCCGTTAGGTGGCGCTTTTGTCAAGGTCCAGAAAGCATCCTTGCTAAACAGGTGTGGATCGCTAATATTCTACATTTTTCAATGTAGAAATTCCTTTTTATTTATATAATTCTAATTCAATAAAAATGTTATTGTTGTAGCACTCTTTCTCTTGTCCCTAACTTTGTCTGAAATATGTTACTTATTCTGACTATGTTATTTTTCAGGATCAAACTATAGCATTGCAAGAATATCTGGGATCAAGTTCATCTCCAGATCTCAAGTCTCAACCAGGTCCATCCCTTGTTGAGAATATTACAATTACTGAAATGCAAGATATCAAAGTATGTATACTATGGTGGATGAAAGCGAGTGGACTGTATTTAATTTATTGTGTGGCTCCGATGAACCTTGTGAAGCTAGATGACTTGCAGGATATTAAGACTGCAGACGATATCTGCTCGGGAGCGAATGGGTGGGGTATTCTATGACGATGATGAAGCTTGAAGTTTCCGAAGGTTGTTGTTTGCGTTTTCAGATCACGTCGGGTGGTCACCACTCTGGTCGGTGGTAGGTAAAGGAGAGATCTCCCGCCGAGCAAGGTGTTCTGCCCGGGGAGCGGCCGACGCTCCGTTTGATAGTTCGGAGAAGTTCTATATATAATGTTTATGATTCGGAATGTTGATAACGCGATTTAGGCTTCGGTGTTTTTTCGCTTGTGGCGCGACGACAGCGCCGCTACAATTGTGTTGTGTTTAATACGCTAGGAGCCACTATTTCCTTTAAAACTGAATAAAACTGTGACATCTGTCTGACTATAAAAGGGTTGAGTAGAAATTAAATCGCTTGACAAAATGACACACTATATTTACACTATTTACAATTGCAGTAGTTAACACTAATAGGGATTCTTGTTGGTTCTTCTGTTTGGGTTGCTTGCTGTTGCTTGAGTTGCCGCCGATCGAATGCAGAATCGGCGTTTTTTTTTTGCGCCCGAAGCAAATATGGGCAACCCTCCGGAAAGCGGGGGAGGGAGGTTGGGAATGCTCATAGCATACCACGCAGCCGGCTGCGTGGTTATGTGGTGACTTTTACCCACTAAACCCAACCTTTTAGGAATTGGCTTAACGATCTGACTAGAGATCTCTAAGCCGTATACGAACGCGACCCTCCTTGGCAGAAAGGAGGGCGCAAGCAGAATCGGCGCCAGAAGCGCTTCTTTTATTCCGTAGTTCGGTGCGCCGCAAGCTCCGAGTTAGTGGGAGTGCCGTCCGCGCGGAGCCCTTGTTCCGATGCGGGGCGCGCGAGACGTGTCGAAGGTGCGGTGCGGGGCGATGGACGATTTCAGTCGCCGTCCGCAACATATACTACCATTGTAAAATGAATCAATGGTCCTCAGCTATGAATATGTCTGCTTTTTGCTAATATCCCACTGATATGAAACAGTTGTGATTTCTACTACTCGCATTGTACCTAATTTTAAAGTAGCCTTTGAACTGCTATGGTACTAGCCATAAATACCGTTAGCATTTTTGGGGCTCCGTGCCTCAACTGGCCTCAAGACTAAAAAAGGAACCCTTATGAAATTGCTAAAAAAGTTTGAATATCCCATCATATACTTGATTATTGTTTTAAAACTACTTAATATTCATTTTAATCTTTCATGTAAGCTAGCTGTTTTACTGAAGACCTCGAAGTTTTATAATAATAATAATATCTTTTAATAGTCCACCAAGCATAGATTATATATTATGTGTGTGTCACACGTGGTAGAGCCATGCTGCAGTTATATTAGTAGTATAGTTGTAGCACGAATAGGTCGGCTCGACCGGGGAAGGACCACGCTCTCACAGAGTACCAGCGTAAAATAGTAGCTGAATGCTTCTGTGTTTCATATGGTGAGTGTAGAGAATCGGAGACCCTTTTTACTGGAAACAAGGCATTCCACTTAAGTCCTCACGGACGACAATGCATTTGCAATTTGATTCGTAATCGAGGATAGATGTAGATATCTATGGGCCACAGCAACCACTTACCATCAGGTAGACTGTGTGCTCGTTTGTCATCCTATCCTATATAAAAAAAAATATGTAGTTCTAGCACTACTTTTTTCGCTAACATTAGTCATTAGTAGTAATTAATAAATGACGTATTATTTTGCAGGATCAAGCTTTAGCTCAAGATTTCGAGTGTCAACCAGATCCATCCTTTTGTAATGTTTTTAAGAACATTACAAATTCTAGTACACAACATCACAGAGTAAGTACCTACCTACTCTACATTTATATCTAATATATATTTAGAAAGAAAATGTTATTGACTGACTGACTGAGCTGTCAATGCACAGCTCAAACCAATGGATGCATTAGACTGAAATGTTACCCACTGATAGCTAATATGACGTAAGCTCCTGCTAAAAAAGGATTTTTGGAAATTCCCATGAAATCGTGAATATGCCTAGTTATGTTAACCGAAAGTAAAAAATCCAACACATGTAACCTATGAAATTTTTTGAAAATGGTGGCTAGATTATATCTAAAAAGAGCCATTAAAATAGCTTAATAAAATTATCCATAATAAGTAGATACCTCCATACTACTCATCACTTAATCGCTAAAAGGCACAAATTAGTAATTAATTGTTAATGCTTTTGTTTTAGGTTACAGTCTGTAAAGAAATTCAGACAGAAACAGTGAAGAAAACAGATGGAGAAAATTATTTGTATCAAAAATGTAGAAGACATGTGAAAAAAATTTGTCAATTGAAAAAAACTATTCAGAAGATGAGAAAAGGAGATGCCCTCAACATTTTGGAAACAAGTAAGTCTGTAGCAAAACTAATGCAGAGGCTAACACCATCTTTTGCGCTGATGCTACAGGCTCAATTAAAAAATGTCGGTAACAAATTTAAAGGCAGGAGGTGGACATTCGACGAACTGCAGATTGCTGTCTTTAACGTTTGGGGTATAATTTGTACATCGTCTGGAAACACACGACGGCATGTTTTCTTTATGTTTTGCACGGGTTTACCCACACGAATCACGATATAATAAATTAAAAACAAACGTAGCGTCGCGCGACAGGTTGGTGCGTGACTAAGCGCGATGTGGCCAATTGGCTTCATTTCCTCTTGCCATTTTAGAGTGCGGACAACGTATCTATAAGTTTATACATCATTGGATAACTCCAACTTTGTGTAATGAGGTAGCGGATATTTATGACGAAAGCGTAACTAAGTCGCAGCTCAAATCCATCTTGAGGAAATATTATCTGTCGTTGTGTCCATAATGGTGAATGTTCCTTTAATTACTTTTGTGTTAATTTAAGTATTTATAAGTACCAGATATTGTTATTAAGGAGTGTAAAACGATAAACTGTTGCGTTGCCGACAAACTGGCTCACAGTTTGGCAAAATTTAAAGTATTAATAATGTACACTCTTTATAAGAATAAATTAAAAAAAATACAGATGTAACTAATTACAAAAATAAGCGGTTTTGAACTCATATACACGAAACTACGTATACGTACAACCGATTACGTCCAAAAGACGTTACGACCCGCGTCTAGACAGGACGAGTACGAGTGTGTACATGGGTGCTCTCGTCGCGTCGCGTCGTGTCTCGTGGCTCTCGTGCGCTCTCGGAAGCGTGTCGGTTTTTTGCGCTCGAGTCAAAGGGTCTCGTGAGTGTCGCAATGAAAGAGCGTACACTATTCTATAATGTATGTATATCTAAAAATGCTTATATCATTTACTATTAAATCTTAAATTAAAATTGAATGAATCAGTGTTCTTTATTATTAATCATTCAATATTCATTACAATATTAATTTCAATAATTGCGATAGTATCTATTTAAGTACATGAAAAATGTAAAAAAAATGGTCAAATATAAAAAGCCTAGCAAAAGCCGGACAGGCCGGACACCGTCTAATTTGGCCGGACACGCAATCAAAATGCCAGTATGTGTCCGGCTTCCGGCCAGGCGTCCGGATAAAGGACGCCTGGCAACGCTACATCCATCTGTATTTAATACAATAAGCGTAGGTTAGTTTTGCGTTTGTGTTATATTGTGATTACGAAAATATTAACAGGTTATAGGTTTTTTTAAAACTTAAAATGTACAATTGGCGGACTTAATGCCTTTAGGCATTCTCTACCAGTCAACCACGAGCTAAGCAGAGAACTTTAGCAGGTGCCATAAAACATGAGGATCATTTATACGTGAATATAAATATAAAAATACACATACCATAAGTGTAAATACAAAAATAAAAATACATAACTACAATTAACCTAAGTAATATACATTACATACATACTTTTTAAATAGTAAATAATACATACGTTTTAAGCATACCTACATACGAACATATTATTATACTAAATCAATTTGAATAATTGATAATGTCCAGTCACATAGTATAAGCAGAAACAATTAAATATGAAAGTTAGTTGCTGGAAGAAGAAAGGTCAGGTCAGTCACCATCTCCTTAAAGATAGCAACAGAAGTCGGTTTCCTGATATGAGGGGGTTAATTTATTTATTTATTGGCGTAATTTATAATTAAAGGTATTATACTCGTAATATTAGTTTAACTGTGTTATGTTATGATTACGAATATATAACAGTTTATAGGTATTATAATACGCGCGCGACATTGTCAATATTAGTACCTTTGTACAATTTTATTCAGTCACAAAATATGTTTGTACCTAAGTATTATTGTCCATCACATCACATAATTTTTATGATCCACATAATACACAAAATTAACTTAATACAAGAAAATATTAATTATTTCTTTACACTAATTATATGTCTATTTATACATAAACACTCACGCCTGTCACCCAGAGGGGTAGGCAGAGACTACGGACTTATATTTGACACGATCCTGACTTACCTCTTTCGCCTCCTTTACATCCATATATCTACGCATACATGCTCGTCGGTTAAGGGTACTTCTAACGTGGCCCATTTTCAAAATATCGCCATTTTGGTCGATAAACTTTTTTCTAGGGCGTCCCTTCCCGACTCTGCCGTTCACATCTGCCATATAAATTTGCTTTGTCACTCTTTCCTCATTCATTCTTTCTACATGACCAAACCACCGAAGCATTCCTTTCTTAATCCTGGTCACAACATCATCTTGCATACCACATTTATCTCTTATCACGCGTTTTCTCACCCTGTCATTCAGATTCAACTCTAGCATACTCCTTAAAGACCGCATTTCTACGGCATTTATTCTACTTTCGTGCTTCTTCTGCCATACCTAGCTTTCACTACCATACATTAAAGTAGGGACTAACACAGCATTATGAATTACCATACGTGCCTTTTTTGACACATTCTGGTTCTTCACAATAGAGTGTACTAAATACACATCCCAAATACACAAACTCATCCACTTGCTCAATCAACTCTCCTTCTATTCTTATTTCATATACCGTTTTGCTTTCTTCTCTTAAAAAAACCATCACTTTCGTCTTATTTGCGTTCACTTTCATTCCCCTTTCTTTTCTTGTCTATTTATGTACACTAAATATTTATTTACACTTTAAATGTTTATTCACAAAGAAAACCATACATGCTATATTATTTAAAAAAAGGCAAAAAGTTTTTAAGAATATAGTTCACAGACACGAGACAATAACATTCGTCAATTATCCCTGCATTTGTTATTTCTGTATATATTACTATACTCTATGATTTGTTAACTGCCTAAAATTCTATTAGAAAGTAGAAGCACAGTCAACTGGTCAAGGTCGCAATTTAAAAAAAAACATTATCATAATGAACTTTAAGCTACGAGCACTTAATAGGGTTAAGTGCTCGTAGACTTTAAGTCTTCCCAATTGCATGTAAATTCACATGGACATTTGCATTTAAAAAAAACGCTCCGATTACTATAACGCCGTCTAAATGATCACACTTTGACTGCCTTTCATTTGTTAGGTCGTATTATCAAAGCAAGAAGTATTGATTAAAATCTTTTTGATAAACTTTACTTTTCATTGTTAAATTCACAGTTCGCGAACAGTCGCCGCGCAAAGTGGACACGTTCACTGCAGTTAACGCGTAAAGCTTTATTATCAATTAGTGCGTTACGTTCAAAATTGTGTTCCTAAAAATAGATCTTCAATATTGCTTATCTAAATAACCATGCAGTGTGCAATTTGCCAAGAAACTTTTAATGATTGTGTATCATGCTATGGTTGTAAAAACCATCTCTGCTATGGCTGCGCTGGCCTGGAAGAAAAAGCTATCGTAGATTCAATCCAGACAAAAAATCAGCATGGAGGTGTGCTCATTGCAAAAATACAAAAAATGAACCATCGATCAACGAAGTCATATTGAAAGAGATCCGCGACATTAAAAGTAGGGTTAACTCTATACCGGAATTGTTGGAAGATGTCAAGACCATCAAGTGCGAACTGGAGGAGCTAAAAGACGCTTGTAATGAAAACAACAAGCGATTGGACGAGTTTGACGCCAGAATTGCAACAATGGAGAAAAACGTATCAGAGATCAATCATATCAAGGACAAGCTTGCCATAACGCGCGTTGATTTTGATCGCATCCACCATGAAATCTTACTTAAGGAACAGTGGTCCCGGCTGAACAATATTGAGATCAAGGGTGTGCCTTTTAAAACCGGTGAGAACCTATTTCAGATTCATGAAGCTCTCTGCAAAGCCATCGGTTTCGACGTCCCCAAATCCCAAATAGATTATATCGCCCGAGTTCCCTCGCATAACTTGAAAGATAAATTGATAATTGTTCGATATATAAATCGATACACAAAAGAAGATTTGATTGCAACAGCTCGCGCTAAGAAGGAATTATATGCTAAGGACATAGGATTCACAGGAAGCAAGAACCGCATCTTTGTAAACGACCACCTAACACCACACTTCAAATCATTGCTGACAAAGGTGAAGGCCCTCGCTAAGGAGAAAAACTACAGCTATGTGTGGGTGAAGTTCGGCAAAATTCATGTGCGCAAAAACGATACCAGTCATACTTTTATTGTACAAAAAGAAAGTGATTTAAACAAAATTGCCTAATCAACTTTAAGTCCTTATTTTTATATACCTTAATTCTATTAGCATTACTAGCTATTGTATTTTGCTATGACATAAATTTACTACGCAATTCTTATCTACGCGCCTTCCCTATTGTGCTATCGTTCGCTCGGACTCGCACTTGCCAAACCGGTAATTTTTGCCGCTTATCATCGATCCCGTCGACCGCTTATTGTTTACTTCATACCTGCATATTTATTTGTTTTATTTTTTTACTTGCTCGCACTATCTCGCTTATTAAACATTGCTTAATCATTTATATATCTTTTTTACGTATACTTATTTTGAACTCCGTGCCTATAAATTTTCCATGCCTCTGCCATGACTTTGTGCCTTATATTAAGACTCATTCTTCACTAAAAAATGGATAACGTAACTAAAAATAGTCTAAGCATTTATTATCAAAATGTCCGCGGGCTTCGTTCGAAAACAACGGTATTTTTCCGTAATTTATGCATGAGCACTTACGACATTATAATCCTCACGGAAACGTGGCTGCTTGATGGAATTTTCGACTCAGAATTATTTGATGATAGATATATTGTATGGAAGCGTGATCGCGATTATAGCTTGACCCATCAAACACGAGGAGGCGGTGTATTAATAGCTATACATAAATGGCTCGCCTGCACAATACAACCAACATATTTTTCTACCGCTGAAGACTTGTGGGTGACGATAACATTACACCAATAATAAAACACATACCAAAACAAATTTGCATATATGTGTACCTATGTAGTCAAAATACTGGTAATAGTTTCTCTGTGCAGCTTAAAAATTTTTTGACTAACCTAGAACGATTTATATCAACATATTCTGATGATAGGTTTTTAGTGGCAGGCGACTTCAACTTAAGGGCTATATCATGGCTTCCCAATGGTGATCATTTTGTACCAACGGGAAATAAAACATTTGACGAAAACTTACTAGTTGACGAACTAAATCTTTTGGGTCTAAATCAATATAACGGCGTTGTGAACGCACATGGTAAAATTTTAGACTTAGTCCTGTCAAACTTTACTCAGGTAGTCTCCAACTGTTGTGACCCTCTTGTTCTCATTGATCTACACCACGGGGCACTCCTAATTGAATCTCATCTTCTTGATTTCATACCACTAAGGCCAGCCCCTCGCGATAGGTTTCTGTACAACAAAGGCGACTATACATCAATCAATGCCGAGCTGCTCAAAATCGATTGGGCTAGCGAGTTTCATTCAAGAACGCTAGATGAATGCGTCGATTATTTCTACTCAACCTTCCATATTTTGAGAGATAAATTTATTCCATCCAAAACTATTGTTAAACATCAATACCCACGTTGGTACTCTCTAGCGTTAATTAAGGTGATCAAGGAGCAATATAAATATCATAAAAAATTTAAAATTTACAATAATCGCAGTGATTATGAGTCTATGAAATTACTTCGAGTTAGGGCAAAAGCCTTAGAGAGTAAATGTTACACTGACTACCTAGCATCTGTTGAAAACTCTATTACTAAGAACCCTAAAAACTTCTGGAGTTTTACAAAATCGCGCTCGAATTCAAACGTTATGCCTAGTACTCTTTTTTATAATCATAAAGTAGTCAAAACTGGCAACAGTATTTGTGAAGCGTTCTCAGAACACTTTAGTTCTAACTTCTTGGATGATACTAGTACACAGCCTACCTCTGATCCTGCCCATATTGACTATCCACCTTCTATTGCGGATATCTCCAAAATTTACGTCAATGAACAAACTGTCCTCAATCTCTTGCACAAACTTGACAAATGTAAATCTGCTGGTCCAGATCACCTACCGGCCGTATTTTTAATAAATTGTGCAAGGTCACTGGTAACGCCTGTAACTCTCCTATTTAATAAGTCTCTAGCAGAATGTACTGTTCCTGCTATCTGGAAATCGGCCTTCATCACTCCAATACACAAAAAGGGCTCTAGAGATCAGGTTAATAACTACAGGCCTATTTCCAAGTTATGCATACTAAGTAAAGTCCTCGAAAAAATAGTGCACTCTCAATTATATTTAGCTATTAGACAATCACTTCACGACTTTCAGCATGGTTTCCTCCCCGGTAGATCCACTGTCACGAACCTTGCTCTACTCAATGACTTTCTAACTGATTCCATGGATAAAGGCCATCAAATTGATGTCATCTATACTGATTACAGTAAGGCCTTCGACCGGATTAACCATAGTCGCCTCCTATACAAGCTTAAATGTGTTGGCATAAGCGGAGATTTACTTCGCTGGCTTTCCTCGTATATAGAGAACAGAACACAAGCTGTAGTGGTAAATAATTACATTTCTAGCTGGGTTAAGATCCCTAGTGGTGTTCCCCAGGGCTCGCTACTGGCACCTTTACTCTTTGCTATTTTTGTCAATGATGTCAACAACTGTCTGTGTAACTCTCGTCTATTATGTTTCGCAGATGACATGAAAATTTTTTCAAATATTTCTTCATTAAAAGACGCAGAAGCACTACAAAATGACTTGAGAAACTTACTTGATTATTGTACCTATAACCATCTCAATCTCAATCCTACAAAATGCTCAGTTGTTACATTTAGCCGTAAACCCAATAAATTGCTGTACGATTACCACATTCGAGGCCAATCGTTGTCCAGAGATTGTTCCGTACGCGACTTGGGAGTTATACACGACTCGAAACTTCTGTTCGATAAACATATCGAAAATATCATTGGCCGGTTTGCCAGAGCCTTAGAGTTTGTGATGCGTAGCTCTAAAAACTTTAAACAAATTAAAACATTGAAAACTTTGTATTGTTGTTACGTAAGAAGTATCTTGGAATATGCATCACAGATATGGAACCCTCAATATAAAACCTATATATCTCGAATTGAACGTATCCAGATGAAATTCATTAAGCACCTTTGCTACCGAGTAAATGACCACTACAACTCTAACCTCTACCATGATAAGTGTAGAAAGTTCCACCTCTTACCACTTGAGATGCGAAGGCAAATAGCAGATATTAATAAAAAAGTTATACCTTAAATATAAAAGTTATACCTTTCTACTTAAGATAGCTTCAAGCGAGATCGACTGTCCAGATCTACTTGAGAAGTTAAATATAAAAATTTCAAAAAATGTTAGACGAAAGGTCCCACTATCGCTACCCGCAGCAAAGACTAATTATAGGCAGAATAGTTATATGTACCGTGCGAGCAAGAATTTTAATATTGTATCCCAATTGTTTAACTTAGACCTATTCAACACAAGTATCATTTCGGCGAGACGAGTTCTGAGTAAGCCTTTTTTCGATTCCGGCTGATGATCTTTTTTATTTCTTTTTATTTTATTTTATTTTTTATATTTTTTGCTTTTGTTAATCTGTAATGTTTAGTTATTTAATGCACGATGTTACTTAGCTAAGCTTACGGTTGGTGCGACAGTGTCCTATTAGCTGTCGGTAACTCATCGCATGCAATTATTTATATAGTGCCACTATTTGCGAAAACCCATAAATGGTTTCCTATTGTTTAATTGTTTTCTACCTACTCTGTTTTTGTTAACCGAGGGATTTCCGATTAAATAAATAAATAAATAAATATTTCTTAATTTTTATTCATTAGTACATAGGTATATTGCAGTCAATTTTTATTGCTTAATTTTGAAAAGACTAATTTTTTGGTTTGGCATAAGAAAGTCGACTTTATTGTAATTTTAAAATGTTAACTTTATGTGTATGAATAATAATAGAAGAATTTATTTCGTTTATGTCTCATAGTAGAAAAATATGTAGAAGTTGATTAAATAGCTTTTTCTCTGAATGGCAGGCTTGTATGGGTTTCGTGCCGTAGTTAGCTTGCTACATATTTATTTATCTATGACCGTAGTGTTACAATTTTTTTTTAATTTAACTTGCTTTACGGCTTTGGGTTCTAGACCTTCTGAGCCTACCATTTCTTTCGTAATCTTCGTTTATGTATATTTTTTTCATCACAATATGCTGATGCCCTTTTTTTGGCGTCACAGTTTTTGGGAGATTATATCAATATCAAACCACTTGTTTAGTCGTTTTCTCTAATAGTTCACACGCGCAGACAATTCACAAAATCGCATCACTTTTACGAATCAAAATCTACTTCAAACCATTATTCAAGCAACAAAACAGGAGCGACAAATTTGTACAACAATCCGTCGACGGCCAAAACCTGTGTGTCACCCAGAGATTACCCCCTGATTCCGCATACAGGACCACAAACGCGCGCAACACATGCTTGCTGTAGCTAGCATACGAAGTAACGCTAAGAATCACGATATCATTGTCGACCAAGTTTGTGACCCGTAGGCACGTCCGAGTTTTTGAAAATTTAAAAATAATTTTGTATCCAAAATACATTACAAATGACTTCCTATGTAGTGAAGTGGTGTGGCAAGTCAGCTAAGACATCCAGTTATCAAAAAGATGGCATATTATTTCATTGGTGAGTAAATTCTATTTTTATCACCTTAACCTATTTCAAATGCACCGGAGTACAACTTAAACTGAAAATAATATTGCAAAGTGATATCATTTGAACACCCGTTGATGTCTATTTGAAATGTCCCTTTCACTCATTTCGTAAATTAAAATAGTTGTCTTTGTCTAGCGACAGCACGTGTATCGATAGTGTTGTGATTTGTAAGTCGATATTTGTTTGGCCATCGTTTACTTTTTTTTGTAGTCATTATTTTATACAAATAGTGGCGTATAATTGTGGTACCTATATGTTATAGTTTTCCTAAATGCCCCGAAAGGAAAAGATGTGGATCGACGCTACTTGTCGAGGGGATCAATGGTTTCCCACCTAAAATAGTGTGCTTTGCTCAAGACACTTCACAGAAGACAATCTTCATATTATGAAAAACGGTAGAAGGCTGTTGGATTCCGCTATACCATCTCTATACTGGCCAGTTTTAGTATGGACTTTTACATTTTTTTAAAAGTATAATACCAATGGGATTACACAATAAGTAATAGCATTAAGTGGTTGATTGAAACGTGATGTTCTAATATTTAGGCGAATGTTACACGTCGAAATTAAACTATTTTTAACGGATTTATAAAAAATCATAAAACAAGTGAAAGTTATAATGTGATTATTGTTATTCTAGTGTTACATGAACTTCATTATTATTATTTAGGGTATCTATATAATTTTCTCACCTGGTTGGGTGCTATAAATATATAATTATAAATTAAAATGAAAAGACAAATATACATAAATATCAATAAAACAAAATAAATACAAAAACTACATAAATAAATAAGATCCAACCAGATGGGAGCCCTCGGCAGGGGAGACCAAACGGCCGAGGGTTAGGGGGAAAGGGAAAGAAACCGGCGGACGATGCGGGCGGTATCGAGAAGCACCGCCTTCTGCATTTGAGCCCGGAGCGGTCCGTCACGGAGTCCCAGTCGCCTCAGATGGCCCGAGAGGCTGACTGGGATTAGCCCGTTCGCAGAGACGACTACAGGAATAATTTCGGTCGGCATACCACCCCACATGTCGGTCACCTCGTGAGCCAGGTCCAGATATTTTGTTCGTTTATCCGTTTCGGCTTTCACGAGGTTCTCATCATACGGAATGGTAATGTCGATCAAAAATATCCTTGACTGTGCCCGGTCCATCAGCACAATATCAGGCTTATTCGCAAGAATAGTCCTGTCTGTGATGATGGCCCGGTCCCAGTAGAGCCTGGCGCGGTCATTTTCGAGCACGGCTTCCGGCAAGTACTTGTAATACGGCAATTTTCCGTCCACGAGACCGTATTTCAGAGCGAGCTCCTGGTGTAGAATTCTGGCTACTAGGTTGTGCCTGTGCAAGTACTCAGAGTTAGAAAGCGCCGAACAACCGGAGATGACATGCCTAAGTGACTCCCCGGGATGGCGACAAGCTCGACAGACGTCGACAGTGCCATCCTTTAGGATGTATCTCCGATAGTTGTTGGTCTTAATAACCTGATCCTGTATTGCACAGACAAAACCCTCGGTTTCCCCGAAGAGGTCACCGTAACGTAGCCAGTTGAGGGAGGCGGCTGTATCTACGTGAGGCTCATGTAGCGCCCTGTAGTACCTCCCGTGGAGCTCCTTCTCCTTCCATACGGTCTCCCGGTCGGAAATGCTCTGTACTGCCGGGTCTTCCCATTGCTCGTTGGCTAAGGATAGAGGGGTAAGTCCTTTATCACTAGAAATGACGTCATTATAGAATGGATCATCCGATCTCGCCAGGAAGTAATGACTGAATGAATTATTATTATTATTAAGTACATCTAAATTTGAAACACGTACCGTATGTTTTTTAATTAATAATAAGTACTACTTTTAGGTGCAACACTTGGAAAAAATACTTTCACCAGCGAAAGGACATACCGGAGCATACACAAAGGATTCGCACCATTTTGTTAGTGAGATAAAAGACCTACATCTCGCTGACAATGAAACTATGGTCAGTTTTGGTGTTCAGTCACTATTCACATGCCTACCTAAGACAGCCTCTCAATTATAACTAGGAAGCTACAAGATAACAACATGCCTGCAGAATATGCGGTATTACTCAAACACTGCTTCACATCTGGCTATCTATTGTAGAAGGAAAAGTTCTACAAGCAAGTTTATGGTGTGGCGATGGGCTCACCTGTATTTCCAAAGTTGCCGACATAGATCATGGAGTACTTTGAGGAGAAACCCTTCTTACTGCTCCTATAAATCCAAGATTCTACAAGCAGTACGTAGACGACACTTTCACAATTTTACCATCTGATAAAGCAACTGCATTTTTAGACCACCTTAACTCCATAAGCTTTAAAATATAAATCACGACGGAGTTAGAAGCAAATAATACTTTAGCTTTCATAGATGTTTTAGTCATCCCAAATCCTGATAACACTATTGGTCATACTACGTATAGGAAAAAGGCCTATACCAACCGATACTTAAATGGTAAATCTCACCATCATTCTTCATAGTTTGCTACTGTGGGTAAATATTTGTTTCAGAGACCACAAGGTATCTGTGACAGAATTCATCTCGCCGCCGAGCTTCAGCATGTCAAGCAAGTATTGCTTGACATGCTGAAGACAAACTTTGGGTCCCAAGCCTACGTCACGGCGACCAACTGAAGCCGGCCACAGTCGGTGGATGGGTGCTGCCATCTGCTTGGGATCATATAATTAACAAAATCTATCCAAACCCAAGCATAACACTGCAAGACTTGAAGATACTGTAAGCTCGTTTTATGTAGATCGGGACCAAAAATAAATATTCAAAAATTGAAGATAGCCGGGTTAACTATGATATTAAGATGTCGAACATCTCAGTTCTCCCTCCCCTCCCGTGACCATAAGTTAATTAAACGCCATAAAATCCATATAATTATATAGTTTTATTCAATGTGTTTGCGTAAATTTAAGAAATCATTAGATTACATGTACAAATATATGTATATATATATATATATATTCTTTAATTTGTATACGTTGTTTTATTTTTTAATAAATTTGAAATAAAAATTGATCAATTTATTTACTTATCAATAATCAATAAATCAAAATTATCGATCAACGTCCCAACCCTGTCGCATCGCTATTGTTCGGACCATTCTAAATTCAACCTTGAATTATCCAATCACAGCGCATTTGACACGTTCCCCGCAACTCGATATTTGGTGAAATCGAAACAGAACAAATATTCCATGATGCGGTATCTATTAGGAGGTAATCTGTGGTGTCACCTATGTTACATATAGACAAATAAACATTGTTTTTGTAATAAAGTAAATATTCTATATTGCTTTTCGTTACTCTGTAGTGCTTTACTAACCTTTTTTTATACAACAAGGGTGACAATCGAACAGGCGTCCACCTGATGGTTAGTGGAGGCTGTGGCCCATGGACATTTATCCTATTTATTATATATTTACCCATCTACATTTATCCTCGATTTAGAATCAAAATTCAGATGCGTTGTCACCTCTGAAGACTAGGATCGAATGCCTCGTTTCCAGTAAAAAAGGGTCTCCGGATCTCTACACTCACCATACGAAACACAGCAGTATTAAACTGCTATTTTATACTGGTATTCTGTGAGAGCGTGGTTCTTCACCGGTCGAGCAGTTATTCGTGCTACAACTATATTATAGCTACAGCGTGGTTCTACCATTAAGTAGGTAGATTGAGATGAGGATCGGTATCTACTCAGCGTTGTGAATTAGGAGATACCTATATTCAGCAGCGGACTGCAACATTTGATAATGATAAAGTTCTGATGGGATTTTGAGTGTAGGAAAATAAAAAATGTTTTGTTTTTTTAAGTTCATTTATTTTATTGTACTTATAATTAATGAATTCTTAATAAAACTTCATCTAAGAAGGGGGCAGGCCAGGTAATACCCTCATGGCCAGCATGGCTTAGGTACCAAATAATACTCATAACATGTGAGTAGCATCCCACTGCTCTTAAACCTACAATGCAGTTACAGCAATAACTTCTGATTGCGTCCCGCCCAATCATGTTTGTTTCTGCAACTATAAGTAAAAAGTGGGAATAAACTAAAAATGGGCCAAATTAAGAGTACCCTTAACCGACGAGCATGTATGCAGATATATGGATGTGGAAGAGGCGAGAGAGGTATGTCAGGATCATGCTAAATGGAAGTCTGTAGTCTCTGCCTACCCCTCTGGGTGACAGGCGTGAGTGTTTATGTATGTAAATACAAAGTTTTAGTGGAAAAATGGCGGGACTTAATTTTAGCATTTTTTTTTTAAAAAAAACGTTACCCCTACACTAAGATTTTCTCTTGTATCGTAGGGGCAGTTTACAAACATAAATTGCACAAGGACAAACATCCAGACCTGGAACAATTATTTGTAGGCCATACAAATACTTGTTCCGTGCGGGATTCGAACCCGCGACCCCCAGCGCAGCCACTCATTGTTAAGCCACTGCGCCACGGAGTCGTCAATGAAATGCATGAAGCAAGATTGGGTTTATTCTCTCTCGGGATACTTTTAGTGTATATATTGCATGAAAGCGAAAATTATTCTTATATTGGGCAACACAATATGCTGGAATCTTTCTTGTGGTCCTTCTGTAATCTCAAAACATGTAAGCTCAAATCTCGAGCTTTGTCTCAGCAAACTTCATTCATGGATGACATCTGTAAATAATTTATTTCATGAGATGGCCATAGATATAAAATTAGTATTGATGAAATACAAATTAAACACTAAGTTCGATGGACATAAGTTGTGCCCAACATTTTCAAGCATGAAAGAAACACAAACAAGATAATGGGTAGGATACAGCGAGATTCTTGATTGAATTTGAGCAACCCAAGCTGGAGAATGGTTCTTGAGACACAATAATTGGTTGCCTCCACCTTACAGAAAACCTTCTCCAAATAGCTATATGGTATATCTGTTGTGTGAATAAATTGTAGAGGAAAAGGGCTCCTTGTTGTTAGTAGAACCCACCTCATGAGTGTCCCAGGTTTAGCAACATTTGAGAGTAATGCCCTTTGCATGGCAAGTGTTAACTGTATACCGTTGTGGGGAAACAGCACAGAAATCCAAAATTATTTATATATTATTGCTCAAAACAATGTATAAGAGTTCTAGAAAATATTTCATACAATACAAGATTATTAACAGTTACATCTTTATACATATTAGAATCATCTAAATTAGCATTGTCTACTCTAGTTTGAGATATTATGAGTACATACTAGAGATAATTAAAAACTAATTTTCTAAAATTAAAATGTAAATACATAACAACACAAAACACAGAACAAACATCTATGTTCATCACACAAATGTTTGTCCTTGGTGAGAATAAAACTAATTGATAGAATCAGGCGTTACTTTGCGAAAATCCATTATAATAAAAAATAAAAATATAAATTTCTTCAACTCGCTACTTTGGTGGGGAGCGATTGTGTCGGCGTGTATAAATAGCAGCTGTTTCGGCTTGCCGCTCAGTTCAGTCAGCAGTCAGCAGCAGTTCCGTTGCGCGCCGCCCCCGAGCGGTCGTGCACACAGTTCTTTCGCGCCTCCGACCTTTCGGTAGCGCAACCGCTTGCCCGCGCGCCCCGCTCTCCCCGGCTAACACCGGCCGAGCAGACGCCGTTGGTGAGTCACTTTGTTTTCGCATCGTTCCTGCCCCCTTGCTCCGGCGGGGAGGCTTGAGCGCGCTTTGCTTGTTTTGTTTTATTTGTTAATTTTTCTGTTATTGTTATTGTTTTTGTTATACTGTTATTTGTTGTGTATACTATCCTTAGAAGATCGTCTCTTGCTCTTCTCAGAGCAAGCCCTTGTTCTTTTCAGAACATAGGGACCCCAGTTTCTGGAATAGATCGTCAGTCCTCCCAATCTGCCCCCAAGGCCCTGTTCTTCTCAGAACAGGGACCTCCAGTTTTCTTAGAATAAAACGTCACCCCCCGTCCCGATCAACATGTCGTCCATGGATGCTAGCCAAATTTTGGCTCTTTTCCACCAATTCTTAAAAACCCAAGGCGTAGACCTTGATAGCTTTTCGATCAATCTCACCCCCCGTGCCCCTAAGGCATGTGTACCCCCGCCCGCCGTCGCTGCTTTCCTCGCGACCCAAGCGGCTGCCCCGCAGTCCGACTCGCCCGCGTCCCCCGACTCCGAAATGGAGCACTCGGACACCACGTCCGTTACCTCATCCTCCCGGAAGAGGACCGCCCTCAGCTCCACCGGCTCCTCGGATTCTTCCGATTCTGAAGGAACCATAACCGACTCCCAAGCCGAATTCACGTTAGTGAAATCAAAGCGCGGCCCGAAACGCGCTGCCACTTCTCGCACTCCCCCCGCCTCAGCGGCCGCCGCCGCCCACACTCCCTCCGCCGCTGCCTCTACCTCCGCAGCTCCCACCGTCGCCCCTACTTCCGCAGCCCCAAACGCTGCCACCTCACAGTCGAAAGACAATACCGCCAAGCCAGCAACCCGCTGCGCTTCCGAACTGGCCAAAAACCAAGTCCCGCCCCCTGTCTTTCTCAGAGACAAGGCGAAATTTACTCAACTGTCCAAAACCCTCTACGATAAGGGTTTCAAATATGACCAAGCCACTAATGTCGGCGAGGCCATCAAAATTATACCGGCGTCTATAGAAGACTTCCGAAACATAACCCGCCTATTCACGGCCGAGCGTGTGTCCTACCACACATACGCCCTTGCCGAAGAAAGGAAAGTCAAGGCAGTCCTCCGCGGAGTTCCCTATGAACTCGCAAACGAAGACATTCTGGAAGACCTCAAATCCCAAGGCTTCCCCATTGAAGGTGTGCATAAAATGCACAGCAGCAGGGGCGAAAGGTTTAACCTCGCCCTCCTCGTTCTCACCAATGTGCCGGAGGCGAAGGCCATTTTCCGCGAGGTACGCACTGTGTGCGGCCTGTCGCGTGTTAAGGTCGAAGCCCCTCACCGGCGCGGTTACCCAGCGCAGTGCCACCGCTGCCAACTTTATGGACACGCGGCAGCCAACTGCTCAGCTCCACCCAGGTGCATTAAGTGCCTAGAACCCCATCACTCGAAAGAGTGCCCACGGCCCAAAAACGCCGAATCCCCACCCTCATGTGTCCTCTGCGGACAAACAGGCCATCCGGCCAATTATAGAGGTTGCCCTCGCGCCCCTCGCCCACCTCCGAGCCGCAAAGCTCCACCACAGGTCAATGACCGAACCTTCCCGGCTCTTGTAAGCCGCAAGCCCAGCCAGGGCCAGCCCCTACCTCAGCCCCCTCAGGGCTCATCTCAGCCCACACAGGGCATCTATCGGGCCCCACAGGGCCCCTACCGGCCACCTCAGGGCCCTCCTCGGCCCCTTATGAGCCTCCCGCTCTCTCAGCCAGCGCCGCTCCCAATAAACCCCTGGTTCCAAAAGGAATCAAATATCCCGCGGCCCTCCGCCGACCCCAAAAAACAGACAGACTCCGTTGTAGAGTCCCTAAACCTAGTGTATAACACACTCAATAGAATCAATTTGGACGAAATCCTCATCCTTGCGGATAAACTGAGCACAGCTCAGTCACCTCAGGCCCGCCTCCTTGCTCTTACCGAGCACATCAACCTTCTAAGGTCCTTGTAAGTTAACTATGCCGGAGCCCTCTGCTCCCGCAATATCTCACGGTCGTATCAAACCAAAGGGTTTATCGCTTGTTTCATTCAATATCCGCGGTCTGCGAAATAACCTCCCAGAGCTTAGGCTTTTTCTACGAGATCGCGAAGCCGATCTCTTACTCCTACAGGAGACCCATCTCAGCCCCAAGGTCTCTAAAGGCCTTACTATTAAAAATTATTCACTCATACGTAACGATAGACCCGACCGCAAAGGCGGCGGTACTGCCATCTATCACAAAAAGTCCCTTCATTGCTCCCACATATCTACTCCGTCGCTTACCAGTATGGAAGCCACTATCACTAGACTAGCCATGACTGGACACCAGTCAATCGTTATAGCCTCCTGCTATATCCCTAGCGGAACCCTCCCCGTCAAGAGTGACTTTGAAGCCATCCTTGCATTAGGCGACTCAGTCATTATGTTTGGAGACTTTAACTCCAAGCATACTGAATGGGCCTGCCGCACTACTACCAGTAGTGGCAGGGTGCTGTTTAATATCACTCAGTCTCTCGACCTGACTGTCTATAGCCCCCTCACTGCCACACACTATCCCGACATTGTTACCTACGCTCCTGACGTGCTAGATTTTGCTCTAGTTAAAGGAGTTTCCCTTAACCTTAGAGCAATCGAGCCTCTCGACGATCTAGGATCCGACCACCGTCCTGTATCCCTCCTTCTTGGCCATCAGCCATCTCCAACTCCCACTTCCAAAACCTACACCAACTGGAAGGGCTTCAAAAAGTCTCTAGCCTCGGCTATAGACTCTCCGGACCCTCCCATAACCCTTTCCTCTGACGCCCTCGACAGTGCGGGGAAAATAGACACAGCGGTCGAAAATCTCACCTCACTTATAACATCCTCTCTTAAAGAGAATGAAAAAGTTGTCCCGGTTGCTAAAACTAGTCTTCCCCTAGATATTAGCAACCTGTTAAAAGCCAAAAAAGCTGCCCTCCGTAGAGCTGCACGCTATCCCACTCCCGAATATAGACTCGCAGCCCACCGTCTTCAACGCAAACTGCGTTACCGCCTCCAAGACTACAGAGACCACGAAAAGGGCAATCTCATGGAGAAAATCTCTCCCTCTCACACAGCGTACTACCGGATGGCGAGAGCCCTCCGGATAGACGCTATAACCCATACTCCCCCTCTGTCTCGTCCCGACGGCTCCATTGCCTTCGAAGACGAAGAAAAGGCTGAGTGCTTCGCGGACAGCGTTGCCGCTCAATGCTCTCCTAGCTCACAACCCACTGACCCCTTACACATTCAACAAGTGGAGGACGAGGTCCGACGCAGGAACTCGCCCCCTACCGCCTCTGACCCTATCACTGTGTCCAAAGATGAGATTTCATCTACCATCAAAGGACTTAAGCCCAAAAAAGCACCGGGCGCGGATGGTATCTCCAACCAAGCCCTCAAACACTTCCCGGAGCAGGTAATCGCCTTACTGGCCATTATCTTTAACGCCTGCTTCGAATTCAGTTATTTTCCCACCTCTTGGAAAGAGGCAACTGTCATTGGCATTCCCAAGCCAGGCAAACCTCTCCACCTCCCCTCCAATCACCGTCCCATCAGCCTCCTCAAGGCCATGGGCAAACTTTTCGAACGAGTCATTCTCGTGCGCTTGAGGCGCCATTTGTTTCCCACAGACGGCGACCCTCTTGTCATCCCACAACAATTCGGGTTTCGAGCCAAACACTCGTGCCCCCAACAAGTTCACCGCATAGTGGAATATATCCTCAGCGGTTTTTACCCTCGCCGTCAAAAAACCATCGCGGTCTTCTTTGACATTGCCAAGGCATTCGACAGAGTCTGGCACGAGGGCCTTATCTACAAACTGTACGACTTAGGCCTCCCAGATCGTCTCGTTCGCCTTGTAGCCTCCTATCTGAAGGATCGTACCTTTCGTTTTAGACACGAAGGCACGCTATCCTCTACCCGTCAAATAAAAGCCGGTGTCCCTCAAGGCTCTGTGCTTGCTCCCCTCCTATACATACTATTCACCAACGACATCCCTATCCCGTCGAATGGTGTCAAACTAGCCCTCTTTGCAGATGACACAGCCCTTTACTCCAAAGGCAACTCATTACCACAGATTCGGAACAAGATCCAAAAGTCAGTAAGCGACCTAGGAGCTTGGTTCCAAAAATGGCGTATCGACGTAAACCCGGAGAAAAGCTCCGCCGTTTGCTTCGAATATAAACGACGTCGTCTCACCACCACTCCGCCAATCAGGATGTTAGGAACCCCTGTCACATGGCAAACTAAAGCCAAATACCTAGGCGTCACCTTTGATGCAAGGCTCACTTTCGAGCCCCATATCAAGAAGGTTACTCGCACCGCACGTTTTTACATGGGTAGGCTCAACAGCATGTTGGGCAGACACAGTAAAATGTCCCTCCGCAACAAGCGAACCCTATATAAGGTCTGCATACGACCTGTCATGACCTACGCGGCCCCCATTTTCGCACATGCTAAACCCAAAGCCATCAATGAACTACAAATAGTTCAAAATCTATTCTGTCGTAGGGCCACTAACTCGCCCTATTATGTCCGTAATGCCGACCTCCATCGAGACCTAGAGCTCCCAACAATCCAGCAGTTCCTCAAATCACTCTCTGAGAGATTTTTCAAAGCCTCAGAGTCCCACCCAAATCATCTCATTCGTGAGACAGCTGCCTATGCAGCCCCTATCCACACTCGCTATAGTG
Source organism: Parnassius smintheus behrii (assembly GCA_036936625.1). Classification (NCBI taxonomy): domain Eukaryota; kingdom Metazoa; phylum Arthropoda; class Insecta; order Lepidoptera; family Papilionidae; genus Parnassius; species Parnassius smintheus. Next base: position 4,725,607 of record JAUPFT010000030.1, on the reverse strand, counting down.
TGCGCAGACCGAGAAACTCTCTCTCGGACCCCCCCAACAAGCTTTCGGCTGACCTGAACTGCCTTCTGGCGGCTCGGGCCGAGCCTACATAACACATCCATTAATCTGCCTTAGTTAGGCATTCTTCTAAGCGGCTTTTCGCCGCTTGCGCCCTCCTTTCTGCCAAGGAGGGTCGCGTTCGTATACGGCTTAGAGATCTCCAGTCAGATCGTTAAGCCATTTCCTAAAAGGTGGTGTTTAGTGGGTAAAAGTCGCCACATAACCACGCAGCCGGCTGCGTGGTATGCTATGAGCATTCACCACCTCCCTCCCCCGCTTTCCGGAGGGTTGCCCATATTTGCTTCGGGCGCAAAAAAAAAAAAAAAAAGCTTGCCGCTCACTTAGCGGTCAGCCGCCGTAGAGTCTACATTACCTGAAGATGCCTCGTGTGGAGGCGAAATACGTGTCGTATTATCGTCGATGGTGTGTCTTGCCTGGAATAGTGGTGCTGGGACTAGTGGTGACGGAGTTAGTGCATGCAATTGAGGGAGGGCGGGAGGTGCTCTTCAATCCAGGCAAGACACATCATTGTATTTGTTTAGCGGAAGGTTGCGAAGAAATTATATTTTTATTTTTTATGAGAATAAAACTCACAACCTTCAGCGCAGAAGCCATATTTATGTAGTTTAAAGTAATCATGTTCATTACATATTCCATGCAAGAGAGCCACTTCAAACACACGGCTTATACCAAAGGAAGTTTTCTCTGAAGAGCAATAGGTAGTTTATTACACTGTTCCAAACATAATCATCCATTGTACAGTGCTACAAGTGTTATCAAGACGTGGATCAAAAAACATATTATTACGTTTTCGTTTTGTGACATTGTATTGTTGTCATTGATTTATGTAACACATTGTTGTATTGTTTTTTTGTGAACTGCAGTATACTCAGTCATTCCCACATTGTCTTTGTAAACCTCTAAAAAGTAAGTGATAATATTCACTATATCCAAGTTAGGTGATACACTTTTCGATGTTATACTGCTATACAAACTGTCTGAAGGCCACTCAACAATATACGCCAAATCATTTTGTGGTATTTCATCTTCTATGTTTCTATTAAAATTATGATTTCTATCATAGTCCTTAAGACTGTAAAAAGGAAACATTGCTGTAAAAAGAAAACATTGCTGTAAAAAGGAAACATTGCTGTAAACTCGGTAAATAAGCATAATTTTGACAAAAAATGTATTTGCTATTTGTAAATAGCAAACAAACTAACCTCTGAACTTTTCTTTCAACCCACTTAATTTAGCACTGACATTCACAGACCCGTAACTCATATTGGTCATACTTAATCTCAGAAATTGCAATATATTCACAATATTGTTCAGGCCCGGTCAACTCCACAGAACACTATTACTCCTATTGGTCAACTCTGTATGGACAGAATGAAGATGATGATTATTCATATGACCATCATCTGACAGACCATATACAGTAGTTTGAATCCTGTTAATTCTTTCAACTAATTTATAATAATTGGATCGGACAAAGCATCCAAAGGATTGAAGTCTATAAAGTTAGCACAAGCCTTTCCTTACATTATTAAAAGTGCAACACACTGCATATTATTTTTAACAATCAAATTTTATTTTAAAACAACAACAAACCTTAAGAAAGTTCTGGCATCACAATATATGAATAATTACATTTGGTCCTAAACCTATCCTAGTTAAAGCACAATTTGTACAACACAGTAGAAATACATGCATCAAATGGTTCTTAAACAATAAATAAACACAAGATTTCTTTTCACATAGTTCTTTATTGTATTTACTATCTTATTTTGTTATATTTATTGTAATAGTGGGTGTATTATAGAGCAAGTTGGATGAACGAGATCCATTCATTTATTTTGTATTGGTAGAAGGGTAATGTAGTGCCATGAGTAGGGAATGGTTTACTATGAAAGTAATGTAATGAATATAAGTAATGTTAATTTAATTTTATATAATAATTTTATGATACTATAATTTATTTCAGTTTTTATTTATTTCCAGACTAATAAAGTGTATTCCCATTTTATTTTGTGGAATCACAAGCTGGTCCCTCGCAAATTATTTCTGCAAAATTACAAGCAGGATCTTCAAAAAGGACAACATTATATCCACTGAAGAACAACCACAAACATCAAAGCATAACACATAATGTTGAACCTGAAAAAGAAAGTACTCTATATGAAAATTTTTAAAATGAAATAAGGAATATTTTTGTAATCTAATATTTAATATGTTTTATAATTTTGAATTAAAATTATTCTATTTATAAGCTGCATTCAATACTTAATATATTGCATATAATATAGAGAGAAAATTTTTAGTGTCAATTCAGGGAAATAGATAGACAACCAAATATTATCAAAACAAAATTATTATTTGTGAATGTTGCACTTTGCACTTGTGTGTAGGAGCTTATTTATTAATTAACTTGTTTTGATTAAAATATTGATATTTTGGTTATTGTAGACATTCTGTGATTTGTGATTGTGCATATTGTCAATTCATCCATGATTGTAAATCTTATTTAAATTGATTATCATTGTTTACTTAAGTAATTGAAATATTGTAATCAATATTGATTTTCTTTTCATGTTTAAACCCATCAAATGTTTTTATAGAAAGAACTAAGCTGCTGGAGAAATTTTGTTTCTTAAGTTATGTATGTTTTTTATTTTAATTTGTATTTTTATTTTGAATAAAAAAATATAAATTTTGTAATTTCTGTTCTTTTATTTAGAGCTGGGATAGACGACCCAAAAATACCTCAAATAAAAAAAGACCACATTCAAATTTACCCGCCACTCAAGAAGTGCAGGGGACTGACGATAGATGGAGCTAGTGGTTATATATATCAAGTTGTCGTTCTTTTCCGATAGGAGTAATAGTGTTCTGGTTCTGTGATATTATTCTAAAAGAAATAAACACGCGTAGCCCACCATAGAGTAAATTAATATATACAGAAATAGCCCACCTACTACTAATAGCGACATTTGACATATCGGAAACCTGACCTCACTCTCTACACTAGCGGTAGCGTTTATTCTGTCGCACATGCGCAATGCGCAAATAATTGGCTTGAAAATGCCACGACGGTTTTTTATTGTTCACAATAATAATTATAGAATATTTTTAAGAATTAGCACGCGCGCAAATTAAATTAGCGTAAGGGCAATTTTTCACGCTTGGTAGAGTAAAAAATAATCATTTTTCAAAAAGATATGGCTATTTTAAGTAGAGGAAAATTGAAAATTATAATTCTATTTTTCCTGGGAAAACGAAAAACGGGCTTATAAATTAATTAACGTGGGTCGAAAGGGCTAATTGAGGCCTATAAAATGAGTTTTTTTTTAATTTTGAAATTTTAATATCTGCATTTATTATACGTCAAAAGTTTATTCTGTCGCGCATGCGCAATGCGCAAATAAGTGGCTTGGAAATGCCGCGACGGTTTTTTATTGTTTACAATAATAATTATTGAATATTTTTAGGAATCAGCACGCGGGCAAATTAAATTAGCGCAAGGGCATTTTTTTCACGCTTGGTAGAGTAAAAAATAATCATTTTTCAAAGAGATATGGCTATTTTAAGTAGAGGAAAATTGAAAATTATATTTCTGTTTTTCCTGGGAAAACGAAACACGAGCTTATGAATTAATTAACGTAGGTCGAAAGGGCTAATTGAGATCTATAAAATGGGATATTTTTATTTTGAAATTTTAATATCTGCATTTATTGTATGTCAAAAGTTTATTCTGTCGCGCATGCGCAATGCGCAAATAATTTGCTTGGAAATGCCACGACGGGTTTTTATTGTTTACAGTAATAATTATTGAATATTTTTAAGAATTAGCACGCGAGCAAATTAAATTAGCGCGAGGGCAATTTTTTCACGCTTGGTAGAGTAAAAAATAATCATTTTTAAAGAGATATGGCTATTTTAAGTAGAGGAAAATTGAAAATTATATTTCTATTTTCCCTGGGAAAACGGAAAACGAGCTTATAAATTAATTAACGTAGGTCGAAAGGGCTAATTGAGATCTATAAAATGAAATTTTTGTATTTTGAAATTTTAATATCTGCAGGCTGGAACCTGCCCGGTGCCTTATAGGCTTATAGCGACGAATTCATACGCGATAGCCCTCATTGCGTTTAGTTTATGCTTATATTACGTTTATTTATTAAAATCTTTTTATTGATATTATTAACTAAACCCAAGTTCCAAAAATATAAAACTTACATCAAAATTAATGGCTTAGTTGCCTTAATATCTAGCATTAACTCTATAACAAAACAACGAAAAAAAAGTATGCGGTACTAAATCTGCCGTTCCCCTTTAACATATGAGAGAAACATATTGTTATTATTTTTGTTAGGTACGTCTGATAGTTAGTGATTTATGTCAATAAATATTTAAAAAAATGTTGTTCGCTTTGATTATATTACAGGTATATAATCGAAGGTTGATCCTCTTATTTTTCTTTTCAAACTCTACCTAGGTGTCAATGTGCTATAAAACATCCACGAAGTATGTGCTATATGTAAGTTAAATGACATGTTGTTCCTTAAGTGGATAACATCCGAAAAATTTGTAATATTTGAATAATTCGAATAGTAAAATTGAACGAATAATGCAAGCCCTAGTCGCAGCCTTCAGTGTCCCGCTGTGTTCATGAGGTTGTGGAAGCCCGTTCTTCCCCGGTCGAGCCGGCCCATTCGTGCATATTTTTAAAGGTTCTGCTAAAAATAGGCCCACGACACACTCCCTTGTTTAAAAAAAATAGGAATGATAAAGATACGCCCTCTAAAATGGAAGAGGCTCTTAATGTGTTTCTTAATATTATAGTAACTTTAGTAGTTAAGGCTGAATACGAAGAGAACTGGCGAAAATTAATGTATTTCTCTTGACTAAAACTTCGACCTGAAGTAATTCTAAGTTTAAAAATTTTTTGTAGGTTTGTTCGGGTCCTTCACAAGGTGACCGTCATTTTAAAATTTTAAAATAAATGAGTATACCAACAAATAAAAAAAATTTAAGAAATTATATATAAAATTATTGTTCTTCCAAAACTCTGTGAATTTTAATTTAGGAAAAATTCTTTTACGTAAAAATGTTTGTATTGTGATTCCGAAGGTGCCTGCTGTCTTTATTTTCGATACAAAATATTATTTATTAACATAATTCGTTTTAATTAAAAACACCTAATAATAATATCGTATATTGCCAGATAAAAGTTTGCCGTAATAAATTACCAGGCGCTTCGACGTATGACGTAAGTTAACAACAGTCGATGTGTCTGTAGCCAAAATCGTTAATTTAGTATTTTATACGCGTTTAAGTAACTATAAATGTAAATATGGGTAAGAAAAGAAATAAATGTTACCTAAGTGGTAAAACAAAGAGAGTTTATCGCATGAACACTGCTCGAATGTTGTATTTTGAGGTTATAAGTATTAAGTTTTTGTAAGGTAATTTTTTGTTTGAGGCTGCCTAATAGGTTGCATTTTTACTCATTTACATTAGCCAAACTGATCATTTATACTTTTCTAGTTTCAAGTGAGAAACAATAAAGATGTAAATATCAAGACCCAGTCGGAATAGAATGTACAGAGTAGTGCAAGCACAGAGACTGCAAATAATGTCATAGTCAATGTATTTTCCGAAAGCATGGGGTAAGTACATAATTAAGAAAAACCGAAATACTTCGGATGTGAAGTGATTGACAAGTCGGAGTAGTCTTGTGAGAATTTACATACACAGTACCTATCCCCACTGTGGGGCAATCACCGACTTTTTAGTTTTTTTTCTTTATTATTTATGCAATTTGTATAACGGCATCTTCTAAGACTCAGTTATCATTCCATCCATCATCCATCCTCATATAACATTTTCAGTTATATGAGGTTCTTTACGTACGATGCACCAATTAAGAAAAAAAAACCGTTATCAATTCAATAACTTTTCGAACAATATTTTGTAACGAATAAAGTACAGAATTTATAATCTATAGGAACTAATATTATAAATAAGAAACATTTATTTAAGAAGTAAGCAATGCTCTCTGTGTAGTTCATTACTCTGCATACTGAGCTAGCTCAGTCAAATATAATATAATCAAAGCCCGTATGGCTTTGATTATATTATACATGTCTATATAAACAAAGCATACTGGCGGCGCGTGGTTTGCTGCGAAACGAGCAAGGTCATTCGCGGCGTATTCGGCCTTAATAAGAATTTTCAACGGGTCGGAAATTAGGACAATTCCCGTCCATCTCCAGCCAGTAACATTGATCATTAGAAGTCCATCCGAGTGTTGTCAAAAAATACTTATATTCGCTTTCCGCAAAACTTTGAAGAAAGGCCCCAACTAGAGGAAAAGTACCATAAATAAAACAAATAAATAATTATAATTGCATAAGTTGATAAAAATGCTATGCAATGAAAAATACTTTAAATACTATAAATACTTTACCCCGGCAGTCCCCGAGTGCCACACGTATTTTATTTAAGTAAAGTAAGTTAACATGCATTATCTTTCTTTTGAAAGTTTTATACAGCGGCCCGGTCACATTATTTTTTTTTATCTAAACCATAAATATTAACGCTAACATTAGGATTCATTTCCTCGAATAATTTAATATCATTAAAAGTTGAAGGAAATAACATATTATCTGTTATTAAAACTTCTGAGTAATGAGGATATGAATTCACTCTATCTGTAAGCACGGCAGTGCCCCCGCCAAGTCGACCAAAAAAGCGGCACGCGCGTACCATACTTTTCTCGAAGCAATTCAGGCCATTTTCGACCTCCTAAAACTTGGTAGTGGATAAAGCTAGAAGCCTGGATTTTCAGTAACCAAGTAGACATTGTGTAAACATGGTACATTTCAAATTTCATTAAATTTGAACCAGTAGTTTAAGAGTATATGTAGTATAGTATAGTTAAAACTAGTCAAAGTTTTTTAATATTGTCACTCACTGACTGACCGATCATCAAAACTCTAAGGAATGCAATTAGGGTTTAGTGTATAAATTAAGGAAAAACTAAAATATTTTTTATTTCGTTCCAGTTTTCTAGATACACCAACTGCATAAATAACTTTGTAATATCATATAAATATATAGAATTACAAAGTTACATTTGCAGTGAATGAATCAGTGTACTTGTATATGTATAATAAGTGTAGATAGGTACGTTGTTGGTATTCGAGAAGTAGAAGGTACCGGAAAGGTAAAAAAGTAGGACTATTTTATCTACAAAAAGAAGTGAGATGCCATCAAAAACATAACGTAAAAAAAACCAAGTCTCGCAACTCAGTTCTTCTACCGTAAAAAGTTGTGAGATCCATGTAATACCAAGTCGGTTAATTTATTCAGTCCCTACTTAAGGGTCTTTCTGTTTTAAGTTATTACGTATTAAGCTAACCTAACAACATTTTATAGTGACCATATCAATGTTAAAAATCTTTTGTTTTAAATATATAAATTGACTTGGCCATCGCATGATAACACAATGTATCTCACAAGTAATACGTATTATATTAAATTAGATTGCTTAGTGCGTTTGCCAAGTCAATTTATGTATTTAAAACAAAAGATTTTTAACATTGATATGGTCACTATAAAATATTGTTAGGTTAGCTATAGTACGTTTCTAGGGCAGGCGGAAAAAATACATTGACCTTTGACGATATCATCGGGGTAGGCAATCTTTTTTGTTTAGGTTCATTTTTTTTCCTTTTCGGAACCCTTATCTTTCATTCTGATGATGTGTGTAATGATACATACATCATCAAAGTGAAAGATAAGGGTGCCGAGTGCGAAGTTCTTCACAGGCCCTATATCTATTATTATATGATAAAGAAAGAAGATTATAATGTACCTAAATGAATTAAAAAGCAAATTAATAATAATTTAAGTTTATTATTTATAAATCATGAGTTATTACAATTTTCATTATTACGTTAATAGTAGGTAAATACTTTAATATATATATGCCGTGTAGTGGCGGTTAAGAATATCCACTACCCCATATCTTCCCGTGGGTGTCGTAAGAGGCGACAGAGGGAGACAGACAGGAGATGGGCAGCAGCATCTTCCTGATAACAACTGTGACGTAATAAAAAACTGCGGTTGCCAACCCGCTCGCCAAGCGTGGCAACTACGGCAAATACCCCCCAATGAACAAATACACAAAAAGACGGCCCCCAGTCCCCGGCGGCCCCGCTATTCCTGGCTACGGTGGCGACCATGGTAACGGCGGGGCAGGGGGTGCTAAGAATCTCCGGTGGAGGTTCGGTTGCCACCTACGACGACTCGACCTGGCAACATATAACGCACGCACCCTGAGGACTGACGAGAAGATACTGGAGCTGGAAGAAGAGGTAGACAAGTTGCGCTGGCATATTATTGGATTATCCGAGGTCCGAAGAGAGGGGGAGGACACGGCAATCCTCGAGTCCGGCAACTTGTTCTATCACCGGGAGGGCGACCATCTGTCCCAAGGAGGTGTCGGATTTATCGTCCACAAGTCTCTCGTCAACAACGTTGTAAAGATTGGGAGTGTGTCGACGAGGGTCGCGTACCTGATACTCAGAATCACCAAACGGTATTCGCTGAAGGTCATTCAGGTTTACGCACCAACCTCGGCACACCCCGATGAGGAGGTGGAGGAAATGTATGAGGATATTTCCAGAGCCATACATTCCTCCAAAACCCACTACACGGTGTTGATGGGAGACTTCAACGCAAAACTAGACACAAGAGAAAGCGGTGAGCTGAAGGTAGGGAAATTTGGAGTAGGGCAACGGAACCGAAGGGGCCAGCAGCTGGCCGACTTTATGGAGAAAGAGGGACTCTTTATGATGAACTCTTTCTTCCAGAAGCGGACCCACAGGAAGTGGACCTGGTCGAGCCCCGACGGTTCGACAAAAAATGAGATTGACTTCATTATGACAACCAGACGCCAACTGTTCAGTGATGTCTCAGTGATCGCAAGGGTGAAAACTGGCAGCGATCACCGAATGGTTAGAGGCACACTGAACCTAAACGTTAAGTTGGAGAGGTCTCGTCTAATGAGGTCAACGCTCCGTCCCCCTCGTGCTCTAATCCAGAATCCCGAAACCTTTCAGCTCGAGTTACGTAACCGCTTCCAGTGCCTAGAAGATTGCAATGCAGTGGACGATATGAACGACAAGCTCGTGGAAACTGTCCATGCGGTCGGAGCTAAGTTCTGCAAGACCCGCCGCAGAAGAACACAAAAACTCTCCGATCACACTCTTAATCTCATGGCTGTTAGACGGGAGATGAGGCTGCAATCGTCAACAGATTTGACAGCATACAGGCAACTGAACAGACAGATCTCCAAATGCATGCGGCGAGACTTACGCAACTTTAATACTTCTCGTATTAAAGAAGCGATCGAGCGGAATCAGGGCTCCAAAGTCTTTGCCAGAGATCTGTCTGCCAGAAAGAGCCAACTGTCAAAGCTGAAGACTGAGTGTGGCAACACCGTTTCCGGGACACCTGAGATTTTGAGTGAGATTGAGAGGTTCTATGGGCAGCTGTACACATCATCGTTGGAGCCACACGCAAGTGTGAGTAACGATCCAAGAGCTAGTCTTATCCGACACTATTCCGATGATATCCCGGACGTCAGTCTAAGCGAGATTAGAATGGCTCTCCAGCACCTTAAAAACGGCAGGGCCCCAGGCGAGGATGGAATTACAGCGGAGCTTCTGAAAGCGGGTGGAACACCGGTACTTGTAGTCCTTCAGAAGCTCTTCAATTCCGTCCTCCATGGTGGCACTACTCCAGAGGCGTGGAGCAGAAGTGCGGTGGTCTTGTTCTTTAAGAAAGGCGACAACGCTCTCTTAAAGAACTACAGACCGATATCCCTTCTGAGCCGCGTCTACGTGCTGTTTTCGAGAGTCATTACGAATCGTCTCGCACGCAGACTTGACGACTTCCAGCCTCCCGAACAAGCCGGTTTCCGAAAAGGCTTCAGTACCATAGACCACATACATACCCTGCGGCAGATTGTACAGAAGACTGAAGAGTACAATCTGCCACTTTGCCTGGCGTATGTGGACTATGAGAAAGCCTTTGATTCCGTCGAAATTTGGGCGGTGCTACAGTCCCTTCAGCGGTGCCAAGTTGACTGTCGGTATATCGAAGTGCTGAAGTGTTTGTACAGTAGGGCTACGATGGCTATCCGAGTACAGAACCAGAGCTCGAAACCTATCCAACTGCAGAGAGGTGTAAGACAGGGTGACGTTATATCCCCGAAACTCTTCACCGCTGCATTGGAAGACGTTTTCAAGCTACTGGACTGGAAAGGATACGGTATTGACATCAATGGCGAGTACATCACTCACCTTCGATTTGCCGACGATATAGTCCTTATGGCAGAATTGCTGGAGGACTTAAGCACTATGCTCAATGACCTCAATAGTGCCTCCCAACGGATAGGTCTTAAGATGAACATGGACAAAACAAAGATCATGTTCAATGTCCATGTCACACCTATGCCGGTAGTTGTTGGGAGCACTATGCTCGAAGTTGTTGACGAGTACGTTTACCTGGGACAAATAGTCCGACTAGGTAAGTCCAACTTCGACCGAGAGGTCAATCGACGGATTCAACTCGGCTGGGCAGCGTTCGGGAAATTACGACATATCTTTTCGTCAGGTATACCTCAATCTCTAAAAACTAGATTGTACAACCAGTGCGTGTTGCCAGTGATGACTTATGGATCTGAGACGTGGTCCTTCACTGCTGGCCGTATGAGGACGCTTAAGGTCGCTCAGCGAGCTATGGAGAGGGCTATGCTCGGAGTTTCTCTGCGTGATAGACTCAGAAATGAGGATATCCGCAGTAAAACCAGAGTGACCGACATAACCCAACGGATTAGTAAGCTGAAGTGGCAATGGGCCGGCCATATAGCTCGAAGAACCGATAACCGATGGGGAAGAAAGGTTCTCGAGTGGCAGCCTCGTACCGGTAGGCGTAGTGTAGGGCGACCCCCCACTAGATGGAGTGACGACCTGGTAAGACATGCAGGAAGTCGATGGATGCAGGTGGCTCAGGACCGTGCTTTGTGGCATTACTTGGGGGAGGCCTATGTTCAGCAGTGGACTTGTGAAAGGCTGTAATGATGATGATGATGAAATACTTTAATAAGCAGGTAGGTGGGTAGTTGTATAAAACATAATCACTTCTTGGCAGTCAGGTAAAAAAATGAAATTTTAATGCCAAGCATTCTTAAGCAGCCAACCTTGAAGCGTGCATAAAACTTATCATAATAGATTGTCACAGACACATGACAGACTATTCATCTGTATCTATTTCAGAATCATTTTATGATGATGAAGACTATAGCATAAAAGATTAGATAAGATTATAACATAAAATATCGGCAGTCTTCTTTTTCATATCCGTTTTGGATGGATATACGTCACTAGACCACGTTTCTATTACATATTTATAGATGTTTACAATCATTATTTTTTCGGTTTCTGAAATATGCGACACTTTCCGCTTCTTAGGTGGTGACGTAAAGTCTTTATGAGATTTTCATGTCGATGGACTAGATTTCATACTAGTGATAATATACTAAACGTCACAAAACAATAACAAAAACTTAACAATACAACTAACAAAACAAACTTAAATTTTAAATCTCAAACTATCTACACGCAAGCGCATCCCAAACACAGAGTACTTTTTGTATACCTGAAAATCCCAAAGCAGAATGAGGAATGAGTTTTGCTCCATCCGCTTTCTTAAATACGCACGGCGTGAGACCTATCGCAAATCGCGTCGAAACGGGTTTATTATCTCTGAATGACCGCTTCCTTCACCCTACCCCGTACCATGAGACACGCTTAACGCATAACGATACGTAATCTATAAAGAAATGTATGAAACTGAAACAGAAACTTTTTTATTCAATGTAGATTATAACAAATACTTATTGAAAGTCACTTTTTTCATTTACCACTGGTTCGCAAAAAAAAAACATCTGTCCTGGGAAGAACCAGCAAGAAACCCAGCGGGACTATTTTTTTTTCCATAATAGCTTTCAATCATGTTTACAATTAGCAACACAAGACAAATTAGAAATAGCTTGGTAGCGATCACCCTTCCCAGGGGTTATTATCATCCATAAATTCCTTAATATTATAATAACCCTTTTTATACAAACTTAGTTTAATAACATTTTTGAACTTTATGTATGATAAATTTTGTATATTTTCTGGGATTTTGTAGAGAATGAATATCACCTATTTTCGCAAAACTACTTTTATTTTTGTGTACGTACATTACATTTTCATAAGTGTATTGAGAGGCCATAGTTAAAATATTAATTTCCTTAAATTTTTGTCTGAGTGACTCTTTTGGTTTTAAATTATATATTGCTGTAATGGCCCTCTTCTGTAAAATAAATATAATTTCAGTGTCAGTCACGTGTCCCCATAGCAAAATATCATACGACATAATGCTATGGAAATAACTAAAGTAAGCTATTCTAGCTGTTTCAACATTGATAAGAGTTCTAATTTTTTTTACAGCATATGCTGCAGAACTAAGTCTGCTAGCTAGTTTTGATATATGGGGGCGCCATTGAAGCTTTGCGTCCAGTATGATTCCAAGAAAAATGGTGGTATCAACAAGACTCAGTTCCTCCCCATTTAAAATTACTTTAGTATTGACGTGTTTAACATTAGGAGTTACGAATTTCGTACATTTAGTTTTAGTTCCATTCAAATGCAAATTATTAACATTAAATCAATTAACTAATTTATCTATAGTATTATTTACTTCGTCGTAATTTAATAACTATCGTTTTAATTTGAAAGTTAATGAAGTATCATCAGCAACTAATACTATATCATGGTTATCCATATTCATAGTCATATATTTTATGGTAAGTCATTAATATATACAAGAAACAGAAAGGGGCCGAGAATTGAGCCCTGAGGCACGCCCATTTGTACAATCGACCCAGAAGAACTCATACTATTAATGACAACTTTTTGCGTTCTGTCACTTAAATATGAAATAATTAATTTAAGAGCATCGCTTTCTACACCGTAGTGTTGAAGTTTCCTGATTAATGCTTTATGGTGAACACAATCGAAGGCATTGGATAGGTCACAGAACACACACAAAGCATCCTGTGAATTCTCCCATGCATTAAATATATATTTAATCAGCTCAACACCAGCATCAGTTGTCGAGCGACCCCTTGTGAAACCAAATTCATTTTTATGAAGTAAATTATTTACATTAAAAAAATTTACATTTGATCAAGAATATTTTTTTCAAAATTTTCACTAAGTGTTGGTAGTACAGAAATAGGTCTAAAATTAGCGGGGTCCAATGTACTACCAGATTTAAATAAAGGTATTACTTTACTATGCTTCATTAAATCAGGAAACACACCAGATTCGATACTAATATTAAAAATAATAGATAGTTGAGGTGCGATTGTATCTATTATAGACGCAATAACTTTAACAGAAATCCCCCACAGATCGCCGGTTCTCTTAACTGGTAGTTTGAATTGCGAGAGTTGACCTTACCAGTTTCAGTATTAATTATACTCCTTGTCATTTTAATTTTATTAGAAGCAGTCTTTATTTTGTTGCTCAAATACAATGACTTGGCTAAGGAGCACACTCTTTTAAATATTTTGGAATATTCTTTTACATATTCCCTAAATACGACGCTAGGATTATATGACCTTTCATTGTAAAGTTCATATAACCTTTGTCTAGTCTTCTGGACTCCTACTGTCGCCTTTACATTAAATGCCTTGCGATTGTTCAAGGAGAATGTTTTAGAAGTAAAAGTATTATAAAATTCATTGCAAATGAGCTTAAATAATGTTCCATACAAAAAATTTGGATTATTTTGGTATGAAAGTAATGGAAGTTTTGTTACTATGTTACTTCTAAACTTCTCCAAGCGATGTGCTTTTACTGGAACAAATGCTACTTTTTTATCTATTTGCTTTTTGTGAACATAAGGTAATGAAAATAATTGTCCACAGTGATCAGAGCTCAATTTTTGAATTATACATTTATTGAACGGCTTAACTGGCTTAAGCTGGAAGCAATAACTGTCGTTTTGTTTCGATGCTAACATAATACTTGAGGTCAATGTACTTTTTTCCGCCTGCCCTAGAAACGTACTATAATTAGGTACGTAATAACTTAAAACGGAAGGACCCTTATGTAGGGAATGAATAAATTAACCGACTTGGTATTACATGGATCTCACAACTTTTTACGATAGAAGAAATACCAGGCGGTCCCATAATGAACTGGCCTGATATAGTTCAACGCGACATGTCGCTACATGTTGTGTTGCATTAAATAGTACGTTTATCGTGCACTTAATATAAGAAACATGCATCGACATGAAATGCTTAGTCTTAGTTTAACAGGCATTTGCATAACGAGAGTCGCGTATTTTTTCAAAATGTCGAAAACTTAGTATCGAAGTGTCACAAAGTTTCTGTGTAAAGAAGGTTTATCCCCTGCCCAAATAAAAGAACGATTGGATGGCGTGTATAAGGAGTCTGCCCCCTCCTATAGCACAGTGAAAAATTGGGTGAAAGAGTTTCGCCTCGGGAGAGAAACCGTCGAAGACTTTGGCCACGACGGTCGACCCGTGGAAGTGCTCACTCCCGAAACGATTGCTCTTATCGAAGAGGAGGTTCTGAGTGACCGCCGTTTGAAGATTAGAGAAATTGCAGCAAGGCTTGGGCTCTCTAAGAGTATCGTTCATCGCGCGATCCATGAACATCTTCACATGAAAAAAGTGAGTGCAAGATGGGTACCGAAACTTCTTTCAGCGGTACAGAGACAGGAAAGAGTGCGCTGCGCTTCGGAGTTTTTGGATCTTTGTGGCGAAAATCCAAAGACTGCGATGAGCGGCTTGTGACTGGTGATGAAACTATGATCTTGTATTATGATCCACAAAGCAAGCGCGAGTCAATGGAATGGCGTTATAAGGGTGAAAAGCCCCCTAGAAAGGCAAAGGTGCAACAATCGACTAAAAAACTGATGTGCACGATATTTTGGGATTTTCAAGGCATTTTGATGGTGGATTTTAAAGAACGTAATACAGTCGTGAACGGCGAATATTATGCTTCTTTAATATATAAATTACGAGACAAGATAAAGGAAAAACGAAGAGGCAAGCTGTCTAAAGGTGTCCTGTTGCTCCATGACAACGCCCCTGTTCATACCGCTGGTGTTTCGAAGGATGCAGTTCGTCAATGCGGGTTCACAGAAGTTCAACATCCACCTTACAGTCCAGACATGGCCCCGTCCGACTATTATTTATTTTCAAATTTAAAGCGGGACTTAAGAGGAAGAAAATTTTCAAGCGATGAAGAGTTGCAGGCGGCCGTCTTCAGTCATTTTGAGGATAAAAAATGTGATTATTTTTATAAAGGTTTAGAGATGTTGATTCACAGATGTCAGAAGTGTATTAGTATTCATGGTGATTATATTGAAAAATAAAATTGGTTTCGTTTCATTTCCTTCATTGGTTCATAGTTAGGCCAATTCATTATGGGAACGTAAGTTGCGAGACTTGGTTTTTTTACAAGTTATGTTTTTGATGGCATTAGGATTACTTGTAGTTGGATACAAATGAACTAAAATACTCCAAAGAAAGCAATGTTTATCATTGTTTTTTAAATTCAATCATGATTTTGTATTGCGTATTTTTTCAGGTAATGGTATATACGAACCAAATCTTAGCGGATTATATTTTATAATATTTAATTTTAAGTGTCTTATGACCTCAGTAGTCCAACCTGATTCGCAAAGCTCGAAATCTGAACACTTGTTCGTTATTTTTTCTGCAAAACTATTGTAAACGGACGATAGATCAGTGTTTTGGTATATAATTTCATATTTAGTATTAAAAGATTTAATAGATAATTCATTATTATTGGGTAGTATATTGTAACAAACAGTTCAAAATTAATTTTTAATGCTGTATGTTTCTTCAACATTTGTTTAATTAGTTGAAGAGTGTGTGTGAAATATCAGATAAGAAAATTTCAGGTGAAATAGTTAATTTTCAGGACTAATTCTGTAAGTGACAATTCTGTGACAATTCTTCAAACTCGGTTTGCAGTAAGCAGTTGGACTTGTGCATGTAGGACTTTTGATGAGAGGAATAATGTTTAACATGCACGCGCAGGGCTTGCATAAAAACATATTTTTTTAATTATTATTTTTATGAATACAGATCAGTTTATTATTATAAAATATAGTTTTTTGGTTGTTAGATTTTGAATTTTAGTTTTATAGCTTTATTTTGATTTTATGTTTATGTTATTAAAAGTATTAAGCCGGGTACCAAATATTTCTAAAAATAAATGATTAAACACTTATTATATATTACTACACTAAAATATAGATCAGTTAATTATAATAAAATATAGTTCAGATTTAGAATATTAGTTTTGTCGTTTATTATTTCGATTTTCGATTTTATCTGAATTTAAATGTTTTTATTTCGATTTTAACTGACAGCAACAACACGTAGATAAACAAGTAACACTGATTAAACTATTAAACTAACCCTTAGTTGAATACAAAACTGGACGAACGTTGTGATAATCTTCTTTGATGCATGATACCAACTGGGTAACAGCTTTCCACGTTGGGTTTTTCTCATCGGCAGCTCATTTAAAGCTGATCAGAGAGTGCTGCCAGCGGTCGGCTGAAGGAATAGCCTCCAGCTCGTGGAAGTTAGAGATGGGCACTACGATGTAATATTCTCCTCGCTTCGAAGCTTCACTCCGGTACACATATACCGAACCTGTTCGGCATGATAAGTATATTAAAATAAGCTTTTCAAAATCCCCGCTTGGATAGGTTCAGAATCTTCATCCTGGAAAAAATAAAAATACTATTTAAACAAAAGCATACTGATAAGCAATGAACAATACTTATATTCCCTCCTACCCCGCATAAATATATTTTTATACGATGCTCATAACATGACTTAGTATCCAATTCACTAACAATTGTATCAATCACATCGAACGTATAAGAATATAATTAAATACTTTTTCATAAAAAAAATTAACCCATGACTGATAATTTATTCGCAACATCCACTCAAGTTACTGCTCAGACGAAGCCATGTGCACCAAGCTATGAAATAATAAAAAACTGTCAAAACATGATGCTAAAGTCAGACGATAAACTTATAATTTGTATAGGGGAAAATGATTACAATATACAGCTAGTTTTATCACAGCTACAATGTATATTAGACGCCTTTAGTAATAATACGATAATTGTGCTAAATGTAATTGAAAATATAAATATAAATGTTAATAAATTAAATAATTTTATTAGAAATACATGTAAGAAATATAAAAATTCTCATTTTTTGAATTGTAAATACTCTAATCGTTCGCAAATTTGTAAATTAATTAATTATGTTATTGACTGTAATGATTATGCAAACAAATATTTAAGTAAAGTAAAGTAAAGCCTGAGCCCAGCAGTGGGACGTATATAGCCATACGTCCCACTGCTGGGCTCAGGCCTCCCCTCATTTCTGAGAGGGTTTAGGGCAAGGAAGTGTCCGCCGCGCTGCCCAAATGCGTGTTGACGAACTTTACATGTCTTCGAAATATTTTTTTTTTCATATTCCTTAGACATGCAGGTTTCCTCACGATGTTTTCCTTCACCGCCGAGCACGTGGTAAATCAGCACTTAAAGTTGCAATTAACAAATATTTAAACGCTAGCGAAATCAGTAAACGTATCAGCAATAAGTCAAGTTTTAAAATGTTAAATGAACCCAAAAAAGGAAATTTCCCCTTTTATTTTAAGAAACAAACTGACATCTCCGCAAAACCAGTTGAACGTTTTAAGAGAGGAACGATACCTTATTATTTTCCCGTAATAAAAAAGAATAATACATTTTCTTCGACCGTAAAAAACAAATTTCTGCTGCATATAATTTTATAATTTTACATCAAAATATCGCCAGTGCTTTGTTAAAACAAGATTTGATAGAAATAACTATACAGGAGTTACAGGAGAGTAACAGTGACCCAGATGTTATTTGTCTTTCGGAAACTTTTATAAAAAAAGGTTATGATAAGTTTTTAAGATTAACCGGTTACGTCATGGCCGCCAATTTCTGCAGAGAAAAGCAAAGAGTAGGAACCTGTATCTTAGTTAAAAAAGGATTGATTTTTAATGAACTGTCATTAACAAAAAAATATGCGTCGCAAAATACGTTTGAAGTCTGCGGCATTGAACTAACGTGTATTAAGTTAATAACTGTCCGTCTCTACAGAACCACCCCATCAGATCCGAAACAGTTTCCACCCCCCTTTCCCCACAGCCATAGCACCTAGGGCTGTATCCTTTATTGTGGTCGCGAACCGTAACTGCTGCAACCTCCCTAGCGCGAGGGGAACGACGATCCTGCCACCGCCAGGCGGTGTCGTTAGCTGCACTACCCTCTCGAGATCGATCAACTCTCCTTTCTACAGTTCGCTTAGGGCAGCTGGAGCGAAGATGGCCCCTTTCCCCACAGCCATAGCACCTAGGGCTGTATCCTTTGTTGCAGTTGCGAACTGTAGCTGCTGCAACCTCCCTAACGCGATGGGAACGATGATCCTGCCGCAGGGCTTCGACCTCCAGTGCATGGGCCAAGGCGTCATTAAGCGTCTCATGGTGCCCGAGCCTCACAGCAGCTCTGACTTCCAGGTCGCGGATGCCGTCGATGAATGTCTGCACCAGGTTCCCTTCAATGAGCACAGGTACAGACCGGTATGCTTTTCGCACCAGCTTCTCCACCTCTAGAGTCCACTGCTGCAGGTTTTCGTTGATGCGCTGCACGCGATCTTTAAGCTGTGCACGAAAGACGTGTTCCAGGTGAGCGTCGCCATATCTCGCCTCCAATGCCTCAAGGAGTTGCTCATAAGTCACTCCCTCACCGAGAGCTTCCAGAGCAGTTAAGGCCTGGTCGCGCAGGCCTAGTGCGAGAGCAGTCATGGCCTGACTTTTATTCCAGCCGTTCGCCTTCATAACAGCCTCGAACTGGATTTTGTAGGCTGACCAGGAAGAAGTCCCGTCGAACGGTGGCACTTTGAACCCACGTAGCGAAGGTGTAGTAGCTACTACGGGAGCTGTAGTTCCATCACACAGTTTGAGGTCGTCCAGCGTTTTCTTCACGTCAACCACCACGTAATCAACCCGATTGTTCACTTGGTCGATTTGGGTTTTAGCTTCCTTGATTTGGGTTTCAGCTTCCGACAGGCGGTTGTCATGTTGAGCAACCCTATCCTTCATCTCCTTTATCTCTTTCCCATAGGTAGCATTAAGGTCCATAATGAGGAGCATCTGCTCTTCCGACCGACGGGCCTGTTCCTCCTGTCGGCGGGCCTGTTCCTCTTGTCGGCGGGCCAGTTCACCCTGTCCACCCCGCAGCAGCTCTTCCAACCGACGGACCTGTTCCTCCTGTCGGCGAGCCTGTTCCTCCTGTCGGCGAGCCTGCTGCTCCTGTCGGCGAGCCTGCTCCTGCAGCATCACCATCAGAGCACCTAAGTCAGGTGCTGCAGATGTAGGAGCTACTGACGGGCCCGCAGCTGACGGCTGTCCCTCCGAAGTCTGCGACGTTGCACCACCAAATCTTCTTTGGTCCGTCTCCTGCTGGCGTTGACTTCGGGTACGGACACCCTCCATTTCCTCCTTAGGTAAAATCGGCATGATTTTATCCCACTTCTGACACCAATTGTTACGAGCTTGAGGTTCGTGAAAATAAAAATTGCCGATAGAATTACCTAAATTAACACTTTAATTCACTTTACACTAATTAAAGTTAAAAACACTAATAATTAATCACACTGATTCACTTTATTCCGCTCCGAAGCTTCGCGTGTCTCGCCAACTTCAATACTTCCGCGATCGCGTATTGCAGCGCCTTTATATAGGGCTCCTCCACGAAAACATCCAGAATATTCCAGAATATTCGAGTAAATACGCGCGCCAACCGACCAAGCGCAGAAAGATCGAGTGTAGAGCTTCTAGAAAGTTTAGTTCTTCAATTTGATACTAGATGGCGCTAGTGCTGTCGACTTCGGCGCGTAACACTATTACAAAAATGTATTCAAAATTCTAAAAAAAATTGCCAACATAAACTTTATAAATAAAAATGACAACAAGTGAAAGGCCACGTGGAGCATTATTAAAAAGGAAATAGGTAGCTCACATGATGAAAATGACATAGAAAAAATTATAATTAATAACAATGTTTTGACGGGCCCAATAGAAATAGCCTCTGCGTTTAATAACCACTATATTAATTCGACGCACGAAACAACACACACAAAAACAAAAAAATTACTAAACAACACTCATAACATCAACACTATGTTTCTCAAACCCATGTCGGAAAACGAAGTTAGAAGAAAAATAATGTCATTAAAAATACTAGTTCTTCAGGCTATGACGACAGAAGTACAAAAATTATAAAACTTTGTATAGACGAAATAATAGGAAACTTGACCCATTTAATAAACCTATCCTTTTCGTGTGGAACTTTTCCAGATCCATTAAAGATATCCATTGTTAAACCACTATATAAAAAAGGAGAGAAACATATCGTCAATAATTATCGCCCAATAACATTGATACCTATTATGTCCAAAATTTATGAAAAGTGTATGTACAAAAGAATAATCGAATTCTGCAACAAATTTTATAATATAATTAAGGGGAAATATAATGTCAAATGGCTTAGCAAGATCCTTCGTTATGCCGAAAATATTGCAGCATTAATTTTGAAATAAATATATGGTAAAGTTGAGGATTAATGTTAAGGATTATGTTAGACGAAAACACGATTTCGTAAAATTTTCTCGATAGAAAAAATCCAAAGTTACCTCCAAAATAAACAATAAACCGCTGTTATTCATAAAATACTTTAAATAAGATCATGAAACTTTGCATACTAACTGAACTAACTATAAAGCAGTGCTTATGTTATTTACTTTTTTTAAATACCATTATTTTTACTGTAAAAAGAAATTACCTAAACTATTGGCCTTTTGAAGCGTGATCCCTGCAACACGGTTACTTCGCCTCGGCCTTTGGACGGGGAGGTTGTGTCGCTTACGATCAGAATATACCAGGCGGTCCCATAATGAACTGGCCTGATATAGTTCAACGCGACATGTCGCTACATGTTGTGTTGCATTAAATAGTACGTTTATCGTGCACTTAATATAAGAAACATGCATCGACATGAAATGCTTAGTCTTAGTTTAACAGGCATTTGCATAACGAGAGTCGCGTATTTTTTCAAAATGTCGAAAACTTAGTATCGAAGTGTCACAAAGTTTCTGTGTAAAGAAGGTTTATCCCCTGCCCAAATAAAAGAACGATTGGATGGCGTGTATAAGGAGTCTGCCCCCTCCTATAGCACAGTGAAAAATTGGGTGAAAGAGTTTCGCCTCGGGAGAGAAACCGTCGAAGACTTTGGCCACGACGGTCGACCCGTGGAAGTGCTCACTCCCGAAACGATTGCTCTTATCGAAGAGGAGGTTCTGAGTGACCGCCGTTTGAAGATTAGAGAAATTGCAGCAAGGCTTGGGCTCTCTAAGAGTATCGTTCATCGCGCGATCCATGAACATCTTCACATGAAAAAAGTGAGTGCAAGATGGGTACCGAAACTTCTTTCAGCGGTACAGAGACAGGAAAGAGTGCGCTTCGGAGTTTTTGGATCTTTGTGGCGAAAATCCAAAGACTGCGATGAGCGGCTTGTGACTGGTGATGAAACTATGATCTTGTATTATGATCCACAAAGCAAGCGCGAGTCAATGGAATGACGTTATAAGGGTGAAAAGCCCCCTAGAAAGGCAAAGGTGCAACAATCGACTAAAAAACTGATGTGCACAATATTTTGGGATTTTCAAAGCATTTTGATGGTGGATTTTAAAGAACGTAATACAGTCGTGAACGGCGAATATTATGCTTCTTTAATATATAAATTACGAGACAAGATAAAGGAAAAACGAAGAGGCAAGCTGTCTAAAGGTGTCCTGTTGCTCCATGACAACGCCCCTGTTCATACCGCTGGTGTTTCGAAGGATGCAGTTCGTCAATGCGGGTTCACAGAAGTTCAACATCTACCTTACACTCCAGACATGGCCCCGTCCGACTATTATTTATTTTCAAATTTAAAGCGGGACTTAAGAGGAAGAAAATTTTCAAGCGATGAGGAGTTGCAGGCGGCCGTCTTCAGTCATTTTGAGGATAAAAAATGTGATAATTTTTATAAAGGTTTAGAGATGTTGATTCACAGATGTCAGAAGTGTATTAGTATTCATGGTGATTGTATTGAAAAATAAAATTGGTTTCGTTTCATTTCCTTCATTGGTTCATAGTTAGGCCAATTCATTATGGGACCGCCTACGTACATTACGCAACAGTACGACGTAAAATTAAAACGGGAAATAACCGTGATAAAAATAAGAAGCAGCTGGCTTGGCGTTAAGAAACAGGCATAAATATGATAAACCTAATGAAATAAGTGTCTAACGACCTCTTTCTACTTACAGTATTAGTGATTACAAACATGTCGGTACATAGCATACGACGCGCGGGCAAGTGGGGACGAAATTAGAATTTGAGCTGACTTACTCTATCCTCTTAACGAACAATACGGATTTCAAAAAGACAAATCTACTACGTTGGCCGTTTTTTCTCTCCTAAAAATAATACTATCAAATTTAAATAATAATCATTTAACTACAGGGCTTTTCTTTGATCTATCTAAAGCTTTCGACTTAGTTTCACACGACCTCCTGCTACAAAAACTCGAAAAGCTTGGGATTAGGGGGCTCACTCTTCAGTGGATATCTTCATACCTCAGTAACAGACAGCAATGTGTTACAATTATGAAAATAGATGAAAATAAGGATCTCATACCATACTCGTCTGAATATAGACTCAATATGTATGGCGTTCCACAAGGAAGTGTGCTTGGCCTAATTTTATTTTTATTATATATAACTGACATTGTTAATATAACAAATCATAAATGCATATTATTCGTGGATGATATTTCAATAATTGTGACTTCTAATAAAAAAGATAATACTATTAATGACCATGAGACTGATATAAATAACGCTATAGATAAATTAATTGAATGGCTTGACATAAACAATTTAAAAATAAATCTTGACAAATCTGTATATATACAATTCAATAAATGTAATAATAAAAAATATAATATTAATCTTAACGTACCAAAAATAAAAGCAGTAACAAATACAAAATTTCTAGGAATAAATATAGATGAAAATTTTAACCGGAAATTGCAAGTAAACGATGTATCTACGAGATTAAATAAATTTGCATATGCCCTTAAACATTTAAAAAACGTTACCAACATAAAAACGGCTGTTCTGTCCTACCATGCATACGTCGAGTCAATATTGCGCTATGGACTTATAATCTGGGGTAATAGCACGGATCAAAATAGAGCATTTCGTGCACAAAAAAAATGTATTCGAGCAATATGTGGGCTTAAAACAACTGAATCATGTCAACAGGTATTTAAAAAACTTGACTTATTACCCCTATCATGTCTTTATATTTATGAAATATGTAAGTTTGTATGGAAGCATAAATATTTATTTAACACGGCGGATGAAGTAAATCCTCGGATCCGGCGAAACCCGTACAAACTTATATCAAGTGATAATCCTAGGATAAGTAAATATAATAAAAGCTGTTTATCTATGTGTGTACGTTTATATAACAAGTTACCAAATAATATTAAAATGTTAAATACTAGATTATTTAAATCGAAATTACTGGAATACCTAGTTAAGAATAATTTCTATAGTGTTATGGACTATATTAATCACAAGTCTTAATTTACGATAAAAAATCTTTTGCATGCTATATGTAA
Organism: Parnassius smintheus behrii; assembly: GCA_036936625.1. NCBI lineage: Eukaryota > Metazoa > Arthropoda > Insecta > Lepidoptera > Papilionidae > Parnassius > Parnassius smintheus. The sequence goes on along the minus strand of JAUPFT010000030.1, from coordinate 4,701,587 downwards.
CTCCAGCAAAACATGTTGTTTGATTATATAATATTTGTAAAATCTTTTCGTACCATGTTTTAAGCAAATAAATATATTATTATTATTATTATTATTTGGGGTATCTATATAGTTTTCTCATCTGGTTGGGTTATATAAATATATAATTATAAATTAAAATGAAACGATAAATATACATAAATATTAATAACATAAAATAAATACAAAAATACATAAATAAATAAAAGCCCAACCAGATGGAAGCCCTCGGCAGGGGAGACCAAACGGCCGAGGGTTAGGAGGAAAGGGAAAGAAACCGGCGGACGATGCGGGCGGTATCGAGGAGCACCGCCTTCTGCATTTGAGCCTGGAGCGGTCCGTCACGGAGTCCCAGTCGCCTCAGATGACCCGAGAGGCTGACTGGGATTAGCCCATTCGCAGAGACGACTACAGGAATAATTTCGGCCGGCAGACCACCCCACATATCGGTCACCTCGTGAGCCAGGTCCAGATATTTTGTTCGTTTATCTGTTTCGGCTTTCACGAGGTTCTCGTCATATGGAATGGTAATGTCGACCAAAAATATCCTTGACTGTGCCCGGTCCATCAGCACAATATCAGGCTTATTCGCAAGAATAGTCCTGTCTGTGATGATGGCCCGGTCCCAGTAGAGCCTGGCGCGGTCATTTTCGAGCACGGCTTCCGGCAAGTACTTGTAATACGGCACTTTATTATTATTATGGGGTATCTATATAGTTTTCTCATCTGGTTGGGTTCTATAAATATATAATTATAAATGAAAATGAAAAGATAAATATACATAAATATCAATAACATAAAATAAATATAAAAATACATAAATAAATAAAAGCCCAACCAGATGGAGGCCCTCGGCAGGGGAGACCAAACGGCCGAGGGTTAGGGGGAAAGGGAAAGAAACCGGCGGACGATGCGGGCGGTATCGATGAGCACCGCCTTCTGCATTTGAGCCCGGAGCGGTCCGCCACGTAGTCCCAGTCGCCTCAGATGACCCGAGAGGCTGACTGGGATTAGCCCGTTTGCAGAGACGACTACAGGAATAATTTCAGTCGGCAGACCACCCCACATGTCGGTCACCTCGTGAGCCAGGTCCAGATATTTTGTTTGCTTGTCTGTTTCGGCTTTCACGAGGTTCTCGTCATACGGAATGGTAATGTCGACCAAAAATATCCTTGACTGTGCCCGGTCCATCAGCACAATATCAGGCTTATTCGCAAGAATAGTCCTGTCTGTGATGATGGCTCGGTCCCAATAGAGCCTGGCGCGATCATTTTCGAGCACGGCTTCCGGCAAGTACTTGTAATACGGCAATTTCCGATCAACGAGACCGTATTTCACAGCGAGCTCCTGGTGAAGAATTCTGGCTACTAGGTTGTGCCTGTGCAAGTACTCAGAGTTAGAAAGCGCCGAACAACCGGAGATAACATGCCTAAGTGACTCACCGGGATGGCGACAAGCTCGACAGATGTCCACGGTGCCATCCTTTAGGATGTATCTCCGATAGTTGTTGGTCTTAATAACCTGATCCTGTATTGCACAGACAAAACCCTCGGTTTCCCCGAAGAGATCACCAAAGCGTAGCCAGTGGAGGGAGGCTACTGTGTCTACGAAAGGCTCATGTAGAGCCTTGTAGAACCTCCCGTGGAGCTCCTTCTCCTTCCACACGGTCTCCCGGTCGGAAATTGTCTGCACTGCCGGGTCTTGCCATTGCTCGTTGGCTAAGGATAGAGGGGTAAGTCCTTTATCACAAGAAATGACGTCCTTATAGAATGGATCATCCGATCTCGCCAGGAAGTAATTACGGAGGCTGCACACTTCGCGATTATGCATGGTGAGTGCGCTCAAGAAGCCACGCCCACCATGCTTTCGCGGCAAGTACAGCCTCATTACCGACGATCTCGGATGATGCATCCTGTGGGACGTCATGGTAGTGCGGACTTTTCTATCCAGGGCGTTAAGTTCAGTCTGAGTCCACCTGAGTATGCCAAAGGTATACATGAGGACAGGCATGACCCAGCCGTTATATGCGTGTGTCTTATTCACACCGGACAAAAGGCTGTTAAGCACTTTGGTCAAGCGTGCATAAAACACGTCGCAAACTGACTGTTTCATACCAGCCTCATCGATACCGATGTTCTGTGACATACCCAGGTATCGGTATGTTTCAGCCTCGGAAAGGGTTCTTAAGTTGACGGGCATAGACAAGTCTATGCCCTCAGAGTTAGCAACCCTTCCCCTCTCCACATGGAGGACCGCACACTTATCCGTCCCCAGCTCCATCCCAATGGAACTGCTAAATTCACAAGTGATGTTTAGCAGTTCCATAAGATGGGGGCGACTGGAGGCGAATAACTTGAGGTCATCCATATAGAAAAGGTGGGTCACTTTTATCCCTCCTTTCCTTAGCTGAAATCCCCTCCCGGAGCCCTCCAGTAAGGTACTGAGAGGGTTCAGAGAGAGGCAGAACCAGATTGGACTCAGACAATCGCCCTGGAAGATACCCCTTCTTATCCTTATGTGGTTCTCCGCAGCCGTCATCCGCTCGCCCAGATGACAAAGGATCGTACTCCACTGCCCCATACACTGCCCGAGGAAGTCTCTAACTGTACAGTCAATCTTGTACAGCTCGAGGACCCTCTTTAGCCATGTATGGGGCACCGAGTCGAACGCCTTTCTGTAGTCTATTCAGGCGGCAGAGAAGTTCCGACGGTTGCGTTTCACCACTTTGCCTATGACCGCGTCAATGAGGAGTGGTTCCTTAGTTCCGCGACCACCGCCCCGACATCCATTTTGAGCACGTGACATCACCTGGTTTAGCTCCAGGTGACGAGTGATTCTCGCGCTCAAAATGGATGTCAGTGTCTTATATATGGTGGGTAGACACGTGATGGGGCGGTATTTGCTCGGGTCTGTGGTATCCTGATCTTTAGGAACCAAGTGAGTGATCCCAGTAGTGAAGAGGCTCGGGAGCGACTTCTGGTCGAGAGCCTCTTGAAACTGTCGGGCGAGCACAGCGTGACACACTATGAACCCCTTCAGCCAGTAATGATGCAGCCCGTCGAGCCCCGGACTTTTCCAGTTCGGGGCTCTACGGACCGCCTTAGCCACGTCTTCTGGCGTTATGGTGATGGGGTCCATAGGCGCAACACTCGCACCCTGGCTCGCCACAACTTCCATCCAAGGGCCCTCGCTGTGGTTTACGGGCTCTGACCACAGGCCACGCCAGAATGCGATAATGTCAGCCTGATCCGGTCCTTGGCCCGCTCCACATACCTTTGGTCGCTCTAATGATTTATAGAGCCTCTTCTGATCACTCTGGAAGAGACGATTCTGGTTGAACCGCCTTGACCTCTCGGAAAATCGTCGAATCCGCTTCCCCCAAGCAGCGATCTTTTGCTTCAGGTCGTCTATGCGCTCCGTTAGTTTCTGCGTGATATCCGGCTGGGACAAACTGATATTTGTCCCAGCAAACGCCATCCTAACGGTGCGCACAATCCTCGGTCTATTATTACCCGACCTGAAGCTTGTCAGTCTGCCGATAAGGGCCCTTGCCTTTGCGATACGGTCCTCGATCCTTTTTCTCCAGGCTGGGATGGCGCTACTTTGTGTAGTAGCGCGTCCAGCCATGGGAAGTTTGGCGCCAATAATACGGCAAACTGCTACTGCGGCGCCAAAGAGAATCGAGTCCGTCTCGCAAAGGTCCCGGCTGGCTTCCAAATAGGTCACCAGCATTGGGTTAAGAGCCCTCACGACAGCCCGATTTCGCTTGCTTAGGGGTATGCGGGGAAGTCGCGGTCGATTTTCGAGAGGGGTGCTGCGCGTTTCCGAAATCGCCTCCTCCAATATACTCCTCATTTGCTCTAGTTCGTGGGAGACTATTTCATCGTCGTTCGAATCAACCACAACTGGAAGATCCATGGCGGCTTCCACGTGTGGATGCTGGTCTGTCGTATGTGGAGCTGCATCTCCAGCCATAGCCGATTCATTCGACGACGGAATAGCCTCACGTCGTAGTCGTTCGAGCTCGGCATCATCAAATATTTTCGAGCGCATGATGTACCGAACTCGGTCTGCCAGGTTTTGTTCCGTGACGGGGATAGAAGGCTCCAGCTCAGCAAAAAAGCAATGCATCCGAGACCTATACGCTATTCCCACAGTTTCTTCCCCTTTCGCCCTATAATACGCCCGCAATGCGTTTTCATTCATAGATTTTGTCCAACGCATGCGACGTGCTCCACCAGCGGCGGGTGCCGCTTGCTGAGTCCGAGAAGACCCAGCCGACACCAAGCCTTCTGGTGGGGATGATGGATGCGAGGGGCTGCTAGGTGATCGTGCAGCTCCTCGCGCTCGGCTGGCGGCCCGCATGCTGCCGCGTCCAGCGCCAGCTCCAGACGCGCCCCGGCGACCCCCAGGCAGCGGCCCTATGCGCGTTCCTCTTTGTGCCATCATCCATTTTATGGGCGCCACATAACGGGAGACGCCCAAACCCGGCACCGTTTCGTGGTTGGGTCATATGCACAAACGGACCTTTGCACCTACAATTTTGCCTAGGCACGGCGCTCACACCTCTTGGCAAGATGCTGACTGACTGCGCCGACGTAGCAGTTTTGTCACATAACTGTTACGTCAGCGGGCGATGGGGTCGTCACTTCCCTACGCCATTTTATTATTATATAATTTTCTCACCTGGTTGGGTGCTATAAATATATAATTATAAATTAAAATGAAAAGATAAATATACATAAATATCAATAAAATAAAATAAATACAAAAACTACATAAATAAATAAGATCCAACCAGATGGGAGCCCTCGGCAGGGGAGACCAAACGGCCGAGGGTTAGGGGGAAAGGGAAAGAAACCGGCGGACGATGCGGGCGGTATCGAGAAGCACCGCCTTCTGCATTTGAGCCCGGAGCGGTCCGTCACGGAGTCCCAGTCGCCTCAGATGACCCGAGAGGCTGACTGGGATTAGCCCATTCGCAGAGACGACTACAGGAATAATTTCGGTCGGCATACCACCCCACATGTCGGTCACCTCGTGAGCCAGGTCCAGATATTTTGTTCGTTTATCCGTTTCGGCTTTCACGAGGTTCTCGTCATACGGAATGGTAATGTCGATCAAAAATATCCTTGACTGTGCCCGGTCCATCAGCACAATATCAGGCTTATTCGCAAGAATAGTCCTGTCTGTGATGATGGCCCGGTCCCAGTAGAGCCTGGCGCGGTCATTTTCGAGCACGGATTCCGGCAAGTACTTGTAATACGGCAATTTTCGGTCCACGAGACCGTATTTCAGAGCGAGCTCCTGGTGTACAATTCTGGCTACTAGGTTGTGCCTGTGCAAGTACTCAGAGTTAGAAAGCGCCGAACAACCGGAGATGACATGCCTAAGTGACTCCCCGGGATGGCGACAAGCTCGACAGACGTCGACAGTGCCATCCTTTAGGATGTATCTCCGATAGTTGTTGGTCTTAATAACCTGATCCTGTATTGCACAGACAAAACCCTCGGTTTCCCCGAAGAGGTCACCGAAACGTAGCCAGTTGAGGGATGCGGCTGTATCTACGTGAGGCTCATGTAGAGCCCTGTAGTACCTCCCGTGGAGCTCCTTCTCCTTTCATACGGTCTCCCGGTCGGAAATGCTCTGTACTGCCGGGTCTTCCCATTGCTCGTTGGCTAAGGATAGAGGGGTAAGTCCTTTATCACTAGAAATGACGTCATTATAGAATGGATCATCCGATCTCGCCAGGAAGTAATGACGGAGGCTGCACACTTCGCGATTATGCATGGTGAGCGCGCTCAGGAAGCCACGCCCACCATGCTTTCGCGGCAAGTGCAGCCTCATTACCGACGATCTCGGATGATGCATCCTATGGGACGTCATTGTAGTGCGGAATTTTCTATCCAGGGCGTTAAGTTCAGTCTGACTCCACCTGAGTATGCCAAAGGTATACATGAGGACAGGCATGACCCAACCGTTATATGCATGTGTCTTATTCACACCGGACAAAAGACTGTTAAGCACTTTGGTCAAGCGTGCATAAAACACGTCGCAAACTGACTGTTTCATACCAGCCTCATCGATACCGATGTTCTGTGACATACCCAGGTATCGGTATGTTTCAGCCTCGGAAAGGGTTCTTAAGTTGACGGGCATAGATAAGTCTATGCCCTCAGAGTTAGCAACCCTTCCCCTTTCAACATGGAGGACCGCACACTTATCCGTCCCCAGCTCCATTCTAATAGAATTGCTAAATTCACACGTGATGTTTAGCAATTCCATAAGATGGGAGCGACTGGAGGCGAATAATTTGAGGTCATCCATATAGAAAAGGTGGGTCACTTTTGTACCTCCTTTCCGAAGCTGAAATCCCCTCCCGGAGCCCTCCAGTAAAGTACTGAGAGGGTTCAAAGAGAGGCAGAACCAGATTGGACTCAGACAGTCGCCCTGGAATATACCCCTTCTTATCCTTATGCGGCTTTCCGCAGCCGTCATCCGCTCGCCTAGATGACAGAGGATCGTACTCCACTGCCCCATACACTGCTCGAGGAAGTCTCGAACTGTACAGTCAATCTTGTACAGCTCGAGGACCCTCTTTAGCCATGTATGGGGCACCGAGTCAAATGCCTTTCTGTAATCTATCCAGGCGGCGGAGAAGTTCCGACGGTTGCGTTTCACCACTTTGCCAATGACCGCGTCAATGAGGAGTGGTTCCTTGGTTCCACGACCGCCGCCCCGACATCCATTTTGAGCGCGCGACATCACCTGATTTAAGTCCAGGTGACGAGCGATTCTCGCGCTCAAAATGGATGTTAGTGTCTTGTATATGGTCGGTAGACACGTGATGGGGCGGTATTTGCTCGGGTCTGTGGCACCCTGATCTTTAGGAACCAAATGAGTGATCCCAGTAGTGAAGAGGCTTGGGAGCGACTTCTGGTTGAGAGCCTCTTGAAACTGTCGGGCGAGCACAGCGTGACACACCATGAACCCCTTCAGCCAGTAGTGATGCAGCCCGTCAAGCCCCGGACTTTTCCAGTTCGGGGCCCTACGGACCGCCTCAGCTACGTCATCCGGCGTTATGATGACGGGGTCCATGGGCGTAATACCCGCACACTGACTCGCCACAACTTCCGTCCAAGGGCCCTCGTTGTGGTTTACGGGCTCTGACCACAGGCTGCGCCAGAATGCGATCATGTCGGCCTGATTTGGTGCAGGGCCCGTTCCACTTACTATTGGTCGCTCCAATGATTTATAGAGCCTCTTCTGATCACTCTGGAAGAGACGATTCTGGTTGAACCGTGTCGACCTCTCGGTATATCGCCGAATCCGCTTTCCCCAAGCAGCTATTCTTTGCTTCAGGTCGTCTATGCGCTCCGTCAGTTTTTGCATTATATCCGGCTGGGACAAACTAACATTTGTCCCAGCAAACGCCATCCTGACGGTGCGCACAATCCTTGGCCTGGTATTGCCTGACCTGAAGCATATCAGTCTGCCGATGAGGGCCCTAGCCTTTGCGATACGTTCTTCAATTCTTATTCTCCAGGCTGGGATAGCACTACTTTGTCCAGTAGCGCGTCCAGCCGTGGAAAGTTTGGCGCCTGTAATACGGCAGACTGCCAGTGCGGCGCCAAAAAGAATTGAGTCCGTCTCGCAAAGGTCCCGGCTGGCTTCCAAATAGGTAACCAGCATTGGGTTCAGAGCCCTCACGACAGCCCGATTCCGCTTGCTTAGGGCTAAGCGGGGAAGTCGCGGTCGATTTTCGAGAGGCGTACTGCGCGTTATTATTATTATTATTATTATTATTATTATTATTATTATTATTATTATTATTATTATTATTATTATTGTGGGGTATCTATATAGTTTTCTCATCTGGTTGGGATGTATAAATATATAATTATAAACGAAAATGAAAAGATAAATATACATAAATATCAATAAAATAAAATAAATACAAAAATACATAAATAAATAATAGCCCAACCAGATGGAAGCCCTCGGCAGGGGAGACCAAACGGCCAAGGGTTAGGGGGAAAGGGAAAGAAACCGGCGGACGATGCGGGCAGTATCAAGGAGCACCGCCTTCTGCATTTGAGCCCGGAGTGGTCCGTCACGGAGTCCCAGTCGCCTCAGATGACCAGAGAGGCTAACTGGGATTAACCCATTCGCAGAGACGACTACAGGAATAACTTCGGCCGGCAGACCACCCCACATGTCGGTCACCTCGTGAGCCAGGTCCAGATATTTTGATTGCTTATCTGTTTCGGCTCTCACGAGGTTCTCGTCATACGGGACGGTAATATCGACCAAAAATATTCTTGACTGTGCCCGGTCCATCAGCACAATATCAGGCTTATTCGCAAGAATAGTCCTGTCTGTGATGATGGCCCGGTCCCAGTAGGGCCTGGCGCGGTTATTTTCGAGCACGGCTTCCGGCAAGTACTTGTAATACGGCAATTTCCGGTCCACGAGACTGTATTTCAGAGCGAGCTCCTGGTGTAGAATTCTGGCTACTAGGTTGTGCCTGTGCAAGTACTCAGAGTTAGAAAGCGCCGAACAACCGGAGATGACATGCCTAAGTGACTCCCCGGGATGGCGACAAGTTCGACAGACGTCGACGGTGCCATCCTTTTTTAGGATGTATCTCCGATAGTTGTTGGTCTTAATAACCTGATCCTGTATTGCACAGACAAAACCCTCGGTTTCCCCGAAGAGGTCACCGAAACGTAGCCAGTTGAGAGAGGCGACTGTATCTACGAAGGGCTCATGTAGAGCCTTGTAGTACCTCCCGTGGAGCTCCTTCTCCTTCCATACGGTCTCCCGGTCAGAAATGCTAAGCACTGCTGGGTCCTGCCATTGCTCGTTGGCTAAGGATAGAGGGGTAAGCCCTTTATCACTAGAAATGACGTCATTATAGAATGGATCATCCGATCTCGCCAAGAAGTATTGACGGAGACTGCACACTTCGCGATTATGCATAGTGAGCGCGCTCAGAATTATTATTATTATCTATATAATTTTCTCACCTGGTTGGGTGCTATAAATATATAATTATAAATTAAAATGAAAAGATAAATATACATAAATATCAATAAAATAAAATAAATACAAAAACTACATAAATAAATAAGATCCAACCAGATGGGAGCCCTCGGCAGGGGAGACCAAACGGCCGAGGGTTAGGGGGAAAGGGAAAGAAACCGGCGGACGATGCGGGCGGTATCGAGAAGCACCGCCTTCTGCATTTGAGCCCGGAGCGGTCCGTCACGGAGTCCCAGTCGCCTCAGATGACCCGAGAGGCTGACTGGGATTAGCCCATTCGCAGAGACGACTACAGGAATAATTTCAGTCGGCACACCACCCCACATGTCGGTCACCTCGTGAGCCAGGTCCAGATAGTTTGTTCGTTTATCCGTTTCGGCTTTCACGAGGTTCTCGTCATACGGAATGGTAATGTCGATCAAAAATATCCTTGACTGTGCCCGGTCCATCAGCACAATATCAGGCTTATTCGCAAGAATAGTCCTGTCTGTGATGATGGCCCGGTCCCAGTAGAGCCTGGCGCGGTCATTTTCGAGCACGGCTTCCGGCAAGTACTTGTAATACGGCAATTTTCGGTCCACGAGACCGTATTTCAGAGCGAGCTCCTGGTGTAGAGTTCTGGCTACTAGGTTGTGCCTGTGCAAGTACTCAGAGTTAGAAAGCGCCGAACAACCGGAGATGACATGCCTAAGTGACTCCCCGGGATGGCGACAAGCTCGACAGACGTCGACAGTGCCATCCTTTAGGATGTATCTCCGATAGTTGTTGGTCTTAATAACCTGATCCTGTATTGCACAGACAAAACCCTCGGTTTCCCCGAAGAGGTCACCGAAACGTAGCCAGTTGAGGGAGGCGGCTGTATCTACGTGAGGCTCATGTAGAGCCCTGTAGTACCTCCCGTGGAGCTCCTTCTCCTTCCATACGGTCTCCCGGTCGGAAATGCTCTGTACTGCCGGTTCTTCCCATTGCTCGTCGGCTAAGGATAGAGGGGTAAGTCCTTTATCACTAGAAATGACGTCATTATAGAATGGATCATCCGATCTCGCCAGGAAGTAATGACGGAGGCTGCACACTTCGCGATTATGCATGGTGAGCGCGCTCAGGAAGCCACGCCCACCATGCTTTCGCGGCAAGTACAGCCTCATTACCGACGATCTCGGATGATGCATCCTATGGGACGTCATTGTAGTGCGGACTTTTCTATCCAGGGCGTTAAGTTCAGTCTGACTCCACCTGAGTATGCCAAAGGTATACATGAGGACAGGCATGACCCAACCGTTATATGCATGTGTCTTATTCACACCGGACAAAAGGCTGTTAAGCACTTTGGTCAAGCGTGCATAAAACACGTCGCAAACTGACTGTTTCATACCAGCCTCATCGATACCGATGTTCTGTGACATACCCAGGTATCGGTATGTTTCAGCCTCGGAAAGGGTTCTTAAGTTGACGGGCATAGACAAGTCTATGCCCTCAGAGTTAGCAACCCTTCCCCTTTCAACATGGAGGACCGCACACTTATCCGTCCCCAGCTCCATTCTAATAGAATTGCTAAATTCACACGTGATGTTTAGCAATTCCATAAGATGGGAGCGACTGGAGGCGAATAATTTGAGGTCATCCATATAGAAAAGGTGGGTCACTTTTGTACCTCCTTTCCGAAGCTGAAATCCCCTCCCGGAGCCCTCCAGTAAAGTACTGAGAGGGTTCAAAGAGAGGCAGAACCAGATTGGACTCAGACAGTCGCCCTGGAATATACCCCTTCTTATCCTTATGCGGCTTTCCGCAGCCGTCATCCGCTCGCCTAGATGACAGAGGATCGTACTCCACTGCCCCATACACTGCTCGAGGAAGTCTCGAACTGTACAGTCAATCTTGTACAGCTCGAGGACCCTCTTTAGCCATGTATGGGGCACCGAGTCAAATGCCTTTCTGTAATCTATCCAGGCGGCGGAGAAGTTCCGACGGTTGCGTTTCACCACTTTGCCAATGACCGCGTCAATGAGGAGTGGTTCCTTGGTTCCACGACCGCCGCCCCGACATCCATTTTGAGCGCGCGACATCACCTGATTTAAGTCCAGGTGACGAGCGATTCTCGCGCTCAAAATGGATGTTAGTGTCTTGTATATGGTCGGTAGACACGTGATGGGGCGGTATTTGCTCGGGTCTGTGGCACCCTGATCTTTAGGAACCAAATGAGTGATCCCAGTAGTGAAGAGGCTTGGGAGCGATTTCTGGTTGAGAGCCTCTTGAAACTGTCGGGCGAGCACAGCGTGACACACCATGAACCCCTTCAACCAGTAGTGATGCAGCCCGTCATTATTATTATTATTATTATTTTTGGGGTATCTATATAGTTTTCTCATCTGGTTGGGTCCCATAAATATATAATTATAAATGAAAATGAAAAGATAAATATACATAAATATCAATAACATAAAATAAATATAAAAATACATAAATAAATAAAAGCCCAACCAGATGGACGCCCTCGGCAGGGGAGACCAAACGGCCGAGGGTTAGGGGGAAAGGGAAAGAAACCGGCGGACGATGCGGGCGGTATCGAGGAGCACCGCCTTCTGCATTTGAGCCTGGAGCGGTCCGCCACGTAGTCCCAGTCGCCTCAGATGACCCGAGAGGCTGGCTGGGATTAGCCCGTTTGCAGAGACGACTACAGGAATAATTTCGGTCGGCAGACCACCCCACATGTCGGTCACCTCGTGAGCCAGGTCCAGATATTTTGTTTGCTTGTCTGTTTCGGCTTTCACGAGGTTCTCGTCATACGGAATGGTAATGTCGACCAAAAATATCCTTGACTGTGCCCGGTCCATCAGCACAATATCAGGCTTATTCGCAAGAATAGTCCTGTCTGTGATGATGGCCCGGTCCCAATAGAGCCTGGCGCGATCATTTTCGAGCACGGCTTCCGGCAAGTACTTGTAATACGGCAATTTCCGATCCACGAGACCGTATTTCAGAGCGAGCTCCTGGTGAAGAATTCTGGCTACTAGGTTGTGCCTGTGCAAGTACTCAGAGTTAGAAAGCGCCGAACAACCGGAGATGACATGCCTAAGTGACTCACCGGGATGGCGACAAGCTCGACAGATGTCGACGGTGCCATCCTTTAGGATGTATCTCCGATAGTTGTTGGTCTTAATAACCTGATCCTGTATTGCACAGACAAAACCCTCGGTTTCCCCGAAGAGATCACCAAAGCGTAGCCAGTGGAGGGAGGCTGCTGTGTCTACGAAAGGCTCATGTAGAGCCTTGTAGAACCTCCCGTGGAGCTCCTTCTCCTTCCATACGGTCTCCCGGTCGGAAATGCTCTGCACTGCCGGGTTTTGCCATTGCTCGTTGGCTAAGGATAGAGGGGTAAGTCCTTTATCACAAGAAATGACGTCATTATAGAATGGATCATCCGATCTCATCAGGAAGTAATCACGGAGGCTGCACACTTCGCGATTATGCATGGTGAGCGCGCTCAAGAAGCCACGCCCACCATGCTTTCGCGGCAAGTACAGCCTCATTACCGACGATCTCGGATGATGCATCCTATGGGACGTCATTGTAGTGCGGACTTTTCCATCCAGGGCGTTAAGTTCAGTCTGACTCCACCTGAGTATGCCAAAGGTATACATGAGGACAGGCATGACCCAACCGTTATATGCGTGTGTCCTATTCACACCGGACAAAAGGCTGTTAAGCACTTTGGTCAAGCGTGCATAAAACACGTCGCAAACTGACTGTTTCATACCAGCCTCATCGATACCGATGTTCTGTGACATACCCAGGTATCGGTATGTTTCAGCCTCGGAAAGGGTTCTTAAGTTGACGGGCATAGATAAGTCTATGCCCTCAGAGTTAGCAACCCTTCCCCCCTCAACACGGAGGACCGCACATTTATCCGTCCCCAGCTCCATTCTAATAGAATTGCTAAATTCACACGTGATGTTTAGCAATTCCATAAGATGGGAGCGACTGGAGGCGAATAATTTGAGGTCATCCATATAGAAAAGGTGGGTCACTTTTGTACCTCCTTTCCGAAGCTGAAATCCCCTCCCGGAGCCCTCCAGTAAAGTACTGAGAGGGTTCAGGGAGAGGCAAAACCAGATTGGACTCAGACAATCGCCCTGGAAGATACCCCTTCTTATCCTTATGTGGTTCTCCGCAGCCATCATCCGCTCGCCCAGATAGCAAAGGATCGTACTCCACTGCCCCATACACTGCCCGAGGAAGTCTCGAACTGTACAGTCAATCTTGTACAGCTCGAGGACCCTCTTTAGCCATGTATGGGGCACCGAGTCGAATGCTTTTCTGTAGTCTATCCAGGCGGCGGAGAAATTCCGACGGTTGCGTTTCACCACTTTGCCAATGACCGCGTCAATGAGGAGTGGTTCCTTGGTTCCACGACCACCGCCCCGGCATCCATTTTGAGCGCGTGACATCACCTGATTTAGCTCCAGGTGACGAGTGATTCTCGCGCTCAAAATGGATGTCAGTGTCTTATATATGGTGGGTAGACACGTGATGGGGCGGTATTTGCTCGGGTCTGTGGTATCCTGATCTTTAGGAACCAAATGAGTGATCCCAGTAGTGAAGAGGCTCGGGAGCGACTTCTGATCGAGAGCCTCTTGAAACTGTCGGGCGAGCACAGCGTGACACACTACGAACCCCTTCAACCAGTAATGATGCAGCCCGTCGAACCCCGGACTTTTCCAGTTCGGGGTCCTACGGACCGCCTCAGCCACGTCTTCAGGCGTTATGGTGACGGGGTCCATAGGCGTAACACTTGCACTCTGGCTCGCCACAACTTCCATCCAAGGGCCCTCGCTGTGGTTTACGGGCTCTGACCACAGGCCACGCCAAAATGCGACAGTGGCAGCCTGATCCGGTCCTGGGCCCGCTCCACATACCTCTGGTCGCTCCAATGATTTATAGAGCCTCTTCTGATCACTCTGGAAGAGACGATTCTGGTTGAACCGCCTTGACCTCTCGCTAAATCGTCGAATCCGCTTCCCCCAAGCAGCGATTTTTTGCTTCAGGTCATCTATGCGCTCCGTTAGTTTTTGCGTGATATCCGGCTGGAACAAACTGATATTTGTCCCAGCAAACGCCATCCTAACGGTGCGCATAATCCTCGGTCTAGTATTACCCGACCTGAAGCTTGTCAGTCTGCCGATAAGGGCCCTTGCCTTTGCGATACGGTCCTCAATTCTTTTTCTCCAGGCTGGGATGGCGCTACTTTTTTGAGTAGCACGTCCAGCCACGGGAAGTTTGGCGCCAATAATACGGCATACTGCCAGTGCGGCGCCAAAAAGAATTGAATCCGTCTCGCAAAGGTCCCGGCTGGCTTCCAAATAGGTTACCAGCATTGGGTTAAGAGCCCGCACGACAGCCCGATTTCGCTTGCTAAGGGGTATGCGGGGAAGTCGCGGTCGATTATCGAGAGGCATGCTGCGCGTTTCCAGCATCGACTCTTCCAGTATGCTCCTCATTTTCTCTAGTTCGTGGGAGACTATTCCATCATCGTCTGAATTAGCCACAAATGGAATGTTGACGGCAGCATCCACATATGCAGTTTGTTGCGCATCTAGTGGCGCCGCATTCCCAGCCGCAGCATTTCCATTCGATGAAGGAATAGCCTCACGTCGTAGTCGCTCGAGTTCGGCGTCACCAAATATGTTGGAGCGCAGGATGTACCTAACTCGGTCTGCCAGGTTTTGCTCAGTGACGGATAGAGATGGCTCCAGCTCTGCAAAAAAGCGATGCATCCGAGCCCGATACGCCAAACATCCAGTTTCTTCCCCTTTTGCCCTAAAATACGCCCGCAGTGCGTTTTCATTCATCGATTTAGACCAACGCATGCGACGTGCTCCACCAGCGGCGGGTGCCGCTTGCTGAGTCCGAGAAGACCCAGCCAACACCAAGCCTTCTGGTGGGGATGATGGATGCGGGGGGCTGCTAGGTGGTCTTGCAACACCCCGCGCTCGGCTGGCGGCCCGCATGCTGTCACGTCCAGCGCCAGCTCCAGACGCGCCCTGGCGACCTCCAGGCAGCGGCCCTTTGCGCACTATCTTTTTCTCCATCATCCATAATATGGGCGTCCATTAACGGGAGACGCCCAGGCCCGGCACCGTATCGTGGACGGCCATAAGCACAAACGGGCCTTTGCACCCTGAATTCTGCCGAGGCACGGCGCTCACACCTCTCGCAAGGCGCTGACTGACTGCGTTGACGTAGCAGTTTTGTCACTTAACTGTTACGTCAGCGGGCGATGGGGTCGTCAATTCCCTACGCATTTTATTATTATTATTATTATTATTATTATTATTATTATTATTATTATTATTATTATTATAAATAGAAACTAACTTTTCATCATGTGAATGGTAACTCAAACTATTAAAATTAAATAAGATTTGCTTACCTCAGAATCTGGAAAAACGTTTAATTTACGTTTCCTGCTGGTCGAAGCTGGGGTAAGTGATGATGATGTATCAGCCTCAGATTCCGACTCGCTTCCAAATAATTCAACTCGTTTCTTGGACATAGGGACCGTTGTTTTAGTCTTTAATATATTAGCTGGTTTCTTAACCGCTTTCTTCTTTTGCGAAGTCGACTGTACTTCAGTGTCTGACTCGAAGGGCTTGGAATACCTAAAAATGTAGGTAACACAAAAATACATCACTATACGGAAACACTCATATGAAAACTTATAAAGCGAAACATAATATAACAAATTAATTATTATTCTATTGTATTTAATGAGTGAGGAGACTAAGTGTTACGTACATACTTGCTGTCTTGATGATGATGTCGACCACTTCCAAGTCTAGTAGACTGTGGAAAACACGATGCAACTAATGGTTAAACACCTCCCGACACCGTATTTTATACTCTAAATTATAAGACTATCCCCACTTGGAAGTATTTTAGTTTGTCATATTTGACATAATAAAGAAATATTTCATTTGGTAACTTTAGCATTGATCCGTATTAATGTTCAAGAATAAGATAAAATTTGTAAGGAATATTTTTGCTTATTAACATTAGAACTTAAAATGATTTGTTGCATACGATGCCAAACCAACGTTTTGCTGACATGGCAGCCGGAACGTCATCGGCGCCGGGCAGTCGCGGTAATACGAGACGACAGTATTTTACAGGTAAACGAGTGTATTTCACAATAATACGGAATGGGTCAGCATATAGCGGTCGATGTAGTTATTAAATTTAGATCCATCCATACTATACTAGAGTCAGTAGTGCTTTTATGGGGCAACATATACGCTTTTAAAACAAAATTTCAGAAAATGTACAAAATTTGTCAATAACTTGAAATGTTTTATTAAAGGAAAAATGTACAAAAAGTGTCATCCATATAAATCTTAATTCTTTTGAAATAAAATTTCCCATTTCGATAAGTATAAGTATCAAATAAAGGAAGTTATTTTTTATTTTAAATTTCAAAAGCATTCTTGCTGTCTTTGTCCTATTAACTTAATTATTGCTTACTTTGGTGTTAATTGTAAATTGATCATAGACACTATTTAATCATGTTTGATATAAATCTTTTATTATATATATTTTTTAAGTACTGTCATCGTAGTATTTTTGCAAAATCTATAACTAGTTGATAGCTTAATATGAACTTTATCTCCTTTATCATCAAACCAAAACATGTTCATGATCATATTTTCACTCTTAACATCCTCAGTCCTCAAAACCTATGACATTTGCATTGTAATGTAGTGAGGAGAACACTAGCATCTCATCAAGCATTTAGAAACACAAGCACTCTGCCATGCTCAAGCGTTGTTCTTTCGTTTGCTTAAATATAATTGAGTTTATATCTGGTTTAATTAGTATTTATGTAAGGACATTTTAAATGTTCGTCTTTGCCAAACAATTTGTCTTCGAAATTGTACCATCTTCCACGATATTCATATTATGCTGTACTAACTGCACATTCAGGAATATGTGGGTGTGCATGGTCAACGATATCAGTTTTATTAAATATTATTTCTTAGTATTATTTTTGTTGCTTTATGTGATTATATGGTACCTTCCACAATTTATTAGATTGATTATATTTTCGCAAATGGTTTGTGAGGTTGTCTTATGTATGAATATGTTATAATACATATATAAAATGCTGATTTTGTAAAAAAAATATATTGATTTACACATTTACAATGGTATAGTGGGCATAAGAAAGTCACTTTTGTAAATTGTTTGTATTTTTAAAAGTATAGTTATTACACACATTTAAAAAAAAAGTTTTGTTACCAAAATATGATAACGTTATCAAGTACATATTTTAAAGATTAATAATGCTGCTACAAAATGTATCTTTTTATATTAAGTTAAAGATGTACCACTTTTAACAATTAATTGATACTAATTCTTGAAATTATGGAAAAGAAGCAAACCTTTGGAGAGGATTCAATTATCCTTGTGCTCTTAAATGGGAAGTAGTTTAGTCTTGTGGATTCCACAGTTTTTCTTAGTGTTAGACATTGAAGCCATATTTGTTTTATAAAAAAGAGCCGTACGTTCAATTTATATCTTAAATTGTAAAAAGTCGCGTAGAGAAAAATTTAAAGAAATAAATATATTAACTTTGGCATAGCAATAATGTATGTATTATTGTATATATATATATATATATATATATATATATATATATATATATACTAATGTATGTACATAAAAACAAATAGCTTCCATAAGAATAAAGATGTTTATACTTTAAAAACTAAGAACAAACATAAGCTTGTAACACCAGTTACTAGACTCCACTGAGTCAGTAGTGCTTTTATGGGGGCAACATATACGCTTTTAAAACAAAATTTCAGAAAATGCACAAAATTTGTCAATAAATAAGTTGAAATGTTTTATTTAAGGAAAAATGTACAAAAAGTGTTATTATAATATCAAAAAATACATCAATAATAACCCCTGGGATTGAGGTGATCGCCACCATTAAAATTTACTACGCTTACGCCTGTACTATTAAAATTTATTTAAAAAATGTACAAACAAAATGATTGTAAAGTGAAATATGTTTTAAAAAACGTCCCGCTGGGTTTCTTGTTGGTTCTTCCCAGGATAGAGGTATCTGTAGTAAATAAAACATGACTTTCAATAAGTATTATGTAATAATCCATATTTAATAATAATAATTCTATTGTATTGTATTCTCTGTAACATAATATATTTCCTAACTTACCTACCAAGTTAAAAAGAATGTGTTTAAAGAAATCAATTGATATTGTGCAAATATTGTTAAATTTAACACATCTAATGTTAATAATTTAGGCAAAGAATTTTTAAACAATAAACATTATAAATATATCCAGTTTTTATTTTATTAATAGGAACTAGCAATTAGCACAAGAAATATAAAGAACTATTAATTACATTGCAGCACTTGTGCAATGTAATTAATGGTTCTGAAAATATAAGATTGTAAAGTGCAAATAAAGGGCGGGCCAAAGCACTCTTAATTTTACGCCACCTGACGGATGGACACGGAACTTAACGTAAATAAAATTTGAGCTGCTCATCTATCTCTAGTATATAGTCAGTAATCTATGCTAGGGACCAAAGAGTATAGTAAATATATACGGAAGGACTTTATGATGGCAGTTTAGAGATCTACGCTTACGCTAGGGATGATCGATGTTGCATCGATGATGACATCGATGTGGGTATCGATAGCTTAATATCGATGTTCGATGTTTATCCTGCTCATAACATCGATGTTGGCCATTATCGATGTTTTTTGCGCGTGTACTTATTTAATAGGTCAGAAATAAAAAATAGTCATGTGGTTTGTGGTTTAGTGTCAGAATTTTAAAAAATGGGAATAAGTTAACAAATATCTAGTTCATTTGTTATAATATTATAGTCTAATATGTATTTCTTGCTGATCATGATGTAAGTTACTATTTTGATTTTTAAATGTTCTACACATTCACAAGTCTGATATGAAAAAATTACTATGGGATTCAATTTACGACTTGGACTTAGTTTTTATATCAACTACTTTTATTGCGAAAGAACAAATATGATTATAGAAAAAAAACAAAATAATAGACTCTTCCGTTACCTTTGTTCACAAATTTTAATCAGACAGCCCAAGCAGTAGGTTCCCACACCCATTTATAAAATGCACTGCCGAATGCACTATACAGTGAAATTGACTGTGCTCACGCTCGTTCAGTGCTCTATTTTCATAAACTTCAAGTTCAAGCAAAAAATAAACTCATTATGATAAGCTAAAAAAATGCAACTAAATGTAATTGAATTGTGTAGATACTTACATATTGTTTCAAAATTATGTGGGTATAGACAGCAAGGGAAAAACAATTCATTTGAATATCAATTTACGTAGAATAGTTGTTAGGCGGCAACCAACAACGTGACTACAGAATAACAAAGCGAAAGCAGTTACAACTGTGACATTACAATTCACAATTGACAGTGAAATTTGATTTCTTAAATTTACGCGAACACTACACATTAATAAAACTAAATTTACGGATTCTATCGCGTTTATTTAACTGATTTTACTTATTTTTAATTCCCAGCGTTTCGGGTGCTTTACAGCATGTTTGGTAAAAAAATTACAATTTAGACGTAGGTTTTATATAAACCACTCCTATTGCGAAACAAAAAATGATTATAGAGGAAAAATTAACAAACTTAACAAAAACAAAAAAATAGACTTTTCCGTCACCTTTGTTCACACAATTTTTAATCAGGCAGCCCGAACAGTAAGTATCCACAGCCGTTTATTAAATGCACTGTAGAATGCACTATACAGTGAAATTGTCTATGCTCACGATCGCCGAGTAGTTTATTTTCAGAAACTTCAAGCATACAATAAACTTGTTATCCTAAGCTCACTATAATTACATGAATACAGTTAAATATAATTAAATTGTGTATATACATATTGTTTCAAAATTATGTGTGTATAGACAGCAAGGGAAAAAAGAGTTAATTTGAATATCAATTTATATAGAATAGTTATTACGCAACAATCGACAACGACACCACAATAACAAAGCGAAAGCAGTGACAACTGTGACATTGCAGTTCACACTTGACAGGGTGTTTGACACAACATAATGATATTTTTTTAGGTGATCGATGCATTTAGGAATTCAAAATTTTAAACCTTTAGTAGGAGATGAAATATTTAGTTGATATTGATTTCGCGGGTTCGCATTGTTCACAGATTCTTATTAATCGATTATTGGTTCATTGACATCGATGCTTCGATGCTTAACGTGTGATAACATCGATGTTAAAACATCGATGTTTTAATTTCTAACATTGAACATCGATGATCATCGAACATCCCTAGGCAGAATCTATTTTCTTTTTCAATCCATTTCCAATTCTATTTCTATAGGAAGTTGCAAAATAAAAAAGAGAATTTACATAAATAAAAGCAGTAGGAAACAGCAATGGCTTTTAGTGAAATTTGTAGAATTTGTTTAAGCGTTAATGTACGCATGTGTTTACTAAAAAAGACTGGCCTCCAAAATTTGTATAAAACATTGACGAACAGTTTTGTAAGTTTGTTATTACTTAATATTGCAAATTGAAGCTGTAGTAATTTCTTGTTATCGCTGGAGAAATGCATTAAAACTAGCCTGATATAATATGCGATAGATCCGGACTAGGCTAAGGCACAGCCATAAAGTGATAAAATACAACCACGACCTGCAAAACAACAATTAGCCTGGAATCCTGGGTCGCTCTAAAATCAGTACTATCATTGAAGTGATATGTACTATGTTCTAGAAGAGACGCGGAGACGTAAGTTGTTTGCAATGCGCTTGAAGCTCCGTTCAGATTTCGTTTCACGTTTCGTTATCACACAATTTTTAGTGAAATTGTTTTTTGTCGTAATTTATTCAAAACGCATTTCCGCCATCTAAAAAAAGTGTAATAGGTTCAAGCTTAACCCTAACAAGCCTACTAGACTAAAAACATTATCAAAATCAAGTACCGGATGTCTATAGCCAACCCGCACACTCGGCATGAACAGATGCCATCAGGCAAACTACAAATTGCATTTGAATTTTTAAGTGCGATAACAGTCACACTAGCTGCGCAACTGAAACAGACACGCGCAGATACGATAGACAAAACTTTCTTGTTGAGAATGCAGGCCGGTGTTGGCCTATGTCTGCATGGATAGACTTCGCTTGCGTGCGCTAGATGTGAATATATCTATATAAAGTGTATAAAAGAACACTATTTTCTCTGCCATGCCATGTGTCTTGCACGCTCAATGTCTGTCGATCTGAATGGAGCTCTTTCCACACGACCTACACTGTTGCATACATTTCGTTCGCAGTGTCTGTTCTAGTACATGTTACTTCAATGGTTATTCTGAATTTCTTCCAAGAAATTAAAATCCACCCCAGTTTGATATTTCACCCACTTAAATCCAGTCTTGCATTGATGAACAGTCTCCGTTGTGACCTAATTCTGTCTGTGGGACATTATCATCCTTATTTTCACATGGTAGAGCCATGCTTCAGCTATATTGTGGTTATATCACAGATGGGTCAGTTGACAGGGATAGTACTGCGCCTTCACAGAATACCAGCATATAATAGCAGCTTAATGCTCTGTCATATGGTGAGTGTAGAGAATGTGAAATGCTTTATACTGGTGGTGAGGTGTTCTATCTATGTCCTCAGGGTGACAGTGAATTGGGATAAATGTAGATGTATATAGACCGCTTTTTATTTTATTATTTTACATTTTTTACCATCAGGTAAACTGTGTACTTGTTAGTCTGAGATGTGAATTATTGGAAATACAAACATATATTTAAAATGCAAATACAAACTGCAAGATACCTATTTTCATTTTATTGAACTCCTTTTTTAAAAATCTATTTTCTATTTTATCTGAAATATATACATATTATTGAATATATTATTATATTTATTATATTTGAATTATATACATATTTAGTATTTGTAAAATGCAACATAGTTTCGTCAAATTTTTAATTCATTTTTAATATTTTCCATCCTGCATTGAAAATTACTTTATTTATAAAAGCCTGCCTTTCAAAACATTTGGGATAACATATACATAAGTCTTGGCTTGGAACTGTTTCTATGTATTTATCAATGCGAAAGAAAACAACAAATGACAAAGTTAAGTGATCTTTGAAAGAAAAAAGTCATACTGATTATAAATACATGTTAAAAAAAACTCTTCATTAAATTTAATACTTGTTTACAAAGTTCTGCACCTGTTAAACAACTATTTTTGTTTGGTGCAATGATTATGAGGCCACATAGACGGAATATGAAAGATGAACTCTTTGAACAAATACTAGTGTTAAAATTAATGAAATACAGTATTTTGTTTAAAAACTATTTTGTATTTTTAATACTTTCATTGGAAACCATTTTGTATTTTTATTTGAAATAATAAAAATAACTAAGCATTTGCATTTTGAATTTAAATATTTTTAATAAACTAAAGTCCCTGGATTCAAACTTTTGGTTGTACTTTTTTATTTGTTTATCCAATCTGTTCTAAAATTGGTTAATGATTTGTGATAATATCACTTTTGATAGCAACTACTTTCATACTTTAACCACTCTGGTAATTTTGTGACACGGATTTAGTTAATTTGAAGTGATGCCTCTAAGATGTCTGTTGTTTGGGTACTGGAATAATAGTTTGTGTTGTTTTTTAAAAATTTCTAGATCATAGTGTCCATGTATGTATGCATGTTTCCATCAAGCCTCCTCATTTTCTGTGATCTTTCAGAGTTGTAAGTTTAAGTGTTTTCAGACTTTCCTCATATGGTATGTTTTCAATGCTCCAGAAACTTTTGAATATCTATGTTGAACCTCTCCAGTAACTCAGTATAATTTGGTGGGCATATTGCAAATTAGGTTGAATATATGTTTTATATATTTTAAAACTCATTTTTGGTATTATTATTATTTGTCACAGTTGCCCCACTAGGCTAAGCGGGTTGGCAACTGCAGTAATTATTTTAGTAATTATTCTGACCTTTTATGTGTGCAAAATGCTGCTGCCCATATCCATATGAAATTAAATAATTTAACTGTTAGATGTCCAAACTTATCTGAAGCTTACTTTATACTGCAGTTGATCTTAAATCAAAAAGGTCAAAATTGCTCAGGGAAGTGTATGATTATTAACTTCATTAGTGATAGTGGCTTAATAGTTAGAATGAAAATTGTAAACTCAAGAAAGTAGTAAGTTCAAATCTGCCATTTGACTATTGTTGTAAATCACTCCTAGTGCAAGTATTTTCAGTAAAGTTTTGATGCTAGTAGTAAAGTTAAAATATGAACGTAGGTTTATTAGGATTGAATTTTGAAAGGCCAAGGTAAAAAATACCTCTGTCAGGGTCCTAAAAGTCTGGATCTACTGCTTTTAAAATTTTATCTGTTATATATAGTATAATATAAATTAATTAGATTAGAAAGAGAGAGTGTGCACAAAGTTTGCCGATGACATCATTATGTCACTTATCAATGATTAGTAAAACTTAACAAGAAAACAATAAATAATTTCGAAGCGAGAGTAATAAATTCAATGATGTTGCACACATGAGCGCACAACTGCGTTGTTAACGGTACTAACTAGGCGAGCGCGGGAATGTGATGCGGTCGGCGGAGACGAGAGATGGGCAGTCACAGACTAACTCTGCACGTGGCTAATAGCTTGCGGAACTAATAGCGGATGGGTAAACAATTTTCGAGTGGTAGCCTCATACTGGTAAGCAAATTGTGGAGTGGCCCCACCCCCATTAGATAGTGGCAATCTGGTAAGACAGGAAGTCGATGGATATAGGTGGCTTAAGATTGTTGTTGCTGTGATGATGATTCACTGGTTGGTGTGACTTGTTTTTGTCTATGAGTGTGCCTGGGTAGTGATCATCCTCATACCTATACCTGGCACCACACAGCAGTATGTGTCCCTGCCTGAAGAACATCGAGAGCCAGTATAATAACAGGTTGTGAAGCAAGCAAGCACGCATCCGTAGCCTTTGCTTGAACTTTGTTGCAGGTGCTTATGTGCTGTGGCAGCCACTTACCATTAGGTGGATTGTAAGTTTATTTGTTACTTCAATGTTATAACAAAATGATGTTGAAGAAGAGAGTTGTGGTAGCCAATATATTTTATTACGAACTTGTATATTTAAGTAGTTTTCCATATTTATGACAAACTTTCATATTTTCAGATGGATGAAGATGAGGCGCCCATAATTGTCTGTTTCATCTGTCATGCAAGACTTATTCGATGTAGAACATTACAACAACAAGCTATTGAGTCAAATGCAGTTGTGGAGCAGTTGCTTGCAGGAGGGTCCATGGTATTATCCATTCCATTCTTTAAAACCTATAAATGTCTGTCATAGATTGCTTTATAGGAGGGATTTTGCCAAATTTGCCACACTTGGCGGGTTGGGAAACGCAGTATATATTAATCAGAGTTGTTGCCAGGAAGATGCTGCTGCCCAACTCCTATTTCTGTTTCCCTCTGTTGCTTCTTGCAACACCCGTCCCATGGGTAGGTGTATAGAGTAGTGGATATCCTTAAACCATAACTACAAGGTCCGCAGAATAATACTTTTCTTATTAATAAAAGTTAAGCTTATTAAGAAAAGATGGGATATTCCCATTATAATGAAATATTTGCCTTAATCATCACTTGGCAGGCAACTTAATGATCACAATAATGTTGGCTTCTAAACACAAATCGGGTTGGCTATAGGCATCCGGTACTTGATTTTGGTAATGTTTTTAGGCTAGGAGGTTTGTTAGGGTTAAGCTTGAACCTGTTACATTGTTTTTAGATGGCGGAAATGCGTATTGAATTAATTACGACAAAAACAAATTTCATTAAAAATTCTGTAATAACGAAACGCAAATATGTCAATTTGTGCTTGTATTATGAAGTAGATGTCTGGTACTTGACTTTTAATTTTATTTTCAATTTATTAGGATTGTCAGGGTTAAGCTTGAACCATTTACACTGTTTTTGGATTTCAAAAATGCCTTTTGAATTAGTTACGATAAAAATAAATTTCACTAAAAATTGCAATAACGAAACGCAAATATGTCTATTTGTTTTTTT
The DNA here is from genome assembly GCA_036936625.1 of Parnassius smintheus behrii. Lineage (NCBI taxonomy): Eukaryota > Metazoa > Arthropoda > Insecta > Lepidoptera > Papilionidae > Parnassius > Parnassius smintheus. The sequence continues at coordinate 4,676,357 of JAUPFT010000030.1, read as the reverse complement.
TTTAACACAGATAAACTTATAAAAAAGTTAATCACTTGGACCCAGACAATCCATTTGTGACTGGAGACGGGACTTATATACAACAAATTGAGTTGTATTGGAGAGCAGTCAAGGGGTTTTTCAGAAAACAAAATTATAACAATTCACATTACATTTACCACTATCATCGCAGAGTTTAGGGCAACCAGACTTTATAGATAAGATTGGTCAAAATGGTTCTAAAACCGAATTAGCACTCCCCAACTCCACATAGTCTTTTCTGCCCTACCCCTTGAGTGTTTTTGTAAAGCCGTAGGCACGGAGGGAGAGCAGCCCCCGCCCGCTGTAGCAGTTGCAGAAGTAACTTTGCGTCAATATTCCTGTATAAAAAAGTGAGGTTATGATTTACAAAAAAAATATTATTCATAAACTATACATTTCCGCAACGGGGGAAGTGTGGGGGGTGCTTCCCACGACCCCCTGCCCTCCCCTTTCCCCCTCACAACACCGTACGGCCGCTGCAGAAGTAACTTTTTGTCAATATTCCTGTATAAAAAGTGAGGTTATAAATTTACAAAAAAAATTATTACTTATAAACTATACATTTCCGCAACGGGGGAAGCGTAGTGGGGGCTTCCCATGGCTCCCTCCCCCTCCCAAAACTGTACGTGAGTACCGGACGTCTATAGTTTAACCCACAAATCTGTACCAGCTATTACAAATCATGTGTCTTTATTCAAGGAGTCCCTTGTAACACCTGTTCACAAGAGTGGAGATAGAAGGATATAAACAACTACGGACCAATTTCGCTAAAAAGCTATAGATATTCAAATTCTTTAGAAAAACTCATCAACAAGAGGCTCATAAGTTTTCTTAATAAGTTTCACATATTATCCAATTTGGCTTTCAAGCAGGAAATTCGACTGAAGGTGTCTTTATAAAATTTGAATTGCTTCGCGGTGTTTTTAGACCTTAAAAAGGCATTTGACATCGTGTACTTGCATTCTGTTGCAGAAGTTAGAAAATTGTGAGACTATTACACACACACTTCATGTTCACTACATACACACACACTATTTCTATTGTCTAAATTAAAAAAAAATGTTATTTACGCTCAGTGTTGAATTTAGTATATGCGATTCTTTCTTTAGTAAATTTTATGATATAGAAGAAACGGGCGCATTTCGAGTTCGAAAGAAGAAGTTTACCATTGTATATGTACTCATTTATGAATAAAACCTTATTTTATTTTTTTTACTAGCTGTTACCCGCGGCTTCGCCCGCATGGTCACTGGGAAATGAACTATCCATTGCTTTTTGAATTGAAAGAAAACTGAGTTTTATAGATTTGTAAGAGATGCAGCCATTAAAAGGAAACTGAGCAAAATTGATTCGTCAGCCTATTTAAATGTTTTGAAACGCAGCATATAGGAAACCATGAAAATAGCCTGTTTATTCCAAATGGAAATGGGATATTTTTTTTAATTAAAGGAAACTGAGCATAATTATCCGTCAGCGATGCAGACTTTTGAAAAAAAACTGAGCTAAATTGATTCGTCAGAGATGCAGTTTTCTGAATTGAAAGGAAACTGAGCCAAATAAAAGATCCGTCAGAGGTGCAGCATTTGGGATTGAAAACTAACTGAGCTAAATATGAAATTTATAACTGAAAGGGAAGATCTGTGGGAATTCTGATTAATTGATTGTGGGAATTTTGGAAAAAAAACTAACTGAACACTATTTTAAGATGCTACTGTTACTGTACACAATGTTATATGTTTTTCCATTCGGGGAAAGAATGTGGAGATTCTGGCCATTTGACACACGCGAACATGCTACATACAGCTGACCATGAGAGAAGCACGGTTTTTCTAAGTTGACCCCCGCTACCTGTAATGTTTGCCCTTGCGCTTTATTAATTGTCATTGCAAAACTGAGCTTAATAGGGAACTGCAACCTTTTGAATTGAAAAGGAAGATCTGTGGGAATTATAGGGATCCGTGGTATAATAACATTTTCACCTTTTCCTACGCCTGTCAAAATTGTAGCACCGATTATGTTCCGTCCAAGGTGTGTCACACGCAGCCTTATCCCGTTACATAACCGAGGAGCATCTAAATTTCGCATTAGCATGACTGGGACTCCTAATATTATTGAAGCTTATGTGAGGTCACACCTGACAACTAGAGAATTTAGAAACTCTACGGGATATGAAGTGCTCTGTTCTGTGTCCATAACTGTGTCTACTGACAAATACTCTGTTACTTCTCCTGCTACTTCGCTTAATATATCTGAATTTATTTTGTTAACGCTCCTATTTTTTTGGTGCAAGAATCGCCCTTTCACATAACCATTTGTCTTCATGCATGTTGTTCGTTAAATCTGAATAAACGCTCGCAATTAATTCGGAATGACTGTACTAAATTACAAAAATCTCTCGTCAATTTAACGCAGTCCTCAGCATCCGTTTCCAACCGCCCATCGCCAATTTTTAATAGTGTGAGCATAGTTTCCAGCATTAATATCATTATACAAATGCGCTCTCATATTCGTAGTTAAACTGAATTTTGTCACCTTGTTCCATAAAATAGACGACTTGAGGCATGCTTTAATTTCATCTGCAGATGTGCCCTTTTGAATGACAGGTAAAGTTTGGCGAAAGTCACCAGCCAGTAAAACCACTATTCCTCCCATTACATCGGTATTGCTGCGCAAATCCTGGAGCGTTCGATTTAGTGCTTCTGCAGCTTTTTTATGCGACATTGTACTTTCGTCCCATACTAAAAGATTGCATTGTCGTAGCATTATACCTCGTGCACTATTTTTGCTAAAGTTGCAGATCGGCGATTCTTCCTGGGCTAGATTTAGAGGGAGTTTTAAAATAGAATGTGCAGTGCCGTTCCCGCTTAGCAGCGTGGCGGCTATGCCGGAGGAAGCTACGGCCACAGCAGTGTTTTTATCTTTCCGTACATGCGCTAATAATTTAACAAAAATGTCTTCCCAGTTCCTCCAGGGGCATCTAAAAAGAAAAGTGCACCATTTCCAGATTCAATTTGTCCTAATACTTTGTCAAAAACTCGTTTTTGTTCGGGAAGCAAGCGGGGTACAAATTCGGCTACTTGCTGCTGCAAAGCTGGTATATAGTTTGTTTCACGTATAATTTCATCACTTAGTTCATTTTCGGTTGTTCGCTGAGGGCTTATCATTCCAAAATCGCTTAATTTTTTGCCTACCATTGCCATTACTTTATCTTCAATTTTTTCAAGTGCTTCATTATAAATGTGTTCATTGTATGTCATGTTCGCGTGTGTCTGCTGTAACCTTCGCAAAATATCTTCCGCCATGTACTCTTTATATTTGTCCCACAATTCATGTGCATTAGATAGCCCGCAAGATGATGTGAGAGTTGCATAAAGATCCCTAATTTTGGCTGGTGACTGGCACTGCACAGCTTCCTCCATGGTTTCATCCCAGTGATTATCGTTTTGTAAAAGATACAGAGCTTCACATGCTTCTCTATAAGTTGCGCATTCCTGACCGTTGATAGTTTTAAGGTCTTTATATCCTGTAGGACCCCGAACATGGTGCAGCAGCAATCGTAAACAGAAACATTCAAAATTAGTTACATGGACGGTATACACACGACCAAGGGCATCTGATGACTACACCGGACCAATTTGCAACAGGCGCGCCTTGAATACGGCGTTTCCACTCCTTTCTAGATGTGTTCCAAGTATAATAGCGGGGGACTTCAGAATATAACAACGTTTTTGCAAAGGGGTCGGTTTGACAAAGTTGAAAGAAGGCTGTTAGTGTAGTTTTTGGCGGTGATGCAATTCTTTCTTAGAAATTTCTTTCGGTGAAATATACACGCTCTCCATTTTGTAAGTGCACAGCAAGGTGAGTGACTGTTGGGTGCCTTTCGTGTAAAGGGAAGCCAAGGAGACGCCACGCTGCCTCGTTACTGCTGACATAACGCCCTGCTTGAAAGGTCTGTACTTCATTAACGGGATTTGCCTCGCCTTCACTCCTGAGATTAAATATTGCTTGGTCGCTTCCTTTATTTATGTACTTACAGATATACTTGATTGCGCGAACAGAGCTACATGCTTCTACATTAATGTGGGCATTAAACATTTTACATAGAATGGGCGAATACGGGACAATCTAGCTGTTATCTAAGGTTTCGAACGCTCCAGAGCGAGATTTGATTGTAACTTTCCTGCCACCATCTTCGGGAATTCTGCGTCTGTATAAAGGGTAGCCATTGTCATTGTGCACTGTTTCTTTTAATAGCTGTTTAGGGAATTCTTTGTACACTTTCCTTCTTTCATACATGGCGATATTGAATTTCGTGCTCCAAATGAACCGTGAATTCATATTTCGGACGATGGTATCATACAATTCTTTATCTTGCTCAGGATCCGGAATCTCGGCGCTTATTATGTCGTCTATTTGGCTGGGCCGCAACTTCTCTTTAAGCCACATTAGAATGCGGGCATGCGGTAATCCTTTTTTTTGCCATTCAATTGAATACATGAAGCACTGCACCTCTCCGGAAATGTTCCCTTTGTTAATTACATACATTAATTTTTGTACTTTTAATCTAAATACTCTAGCAACTAAATCGTGTTTGTCAGTACTTTTTTGGCCCGGCATTAGCTCCTCGGTCATTTCTTACCATGTGGGATTGCAAGTAAAAGTAACAAAAAGATCAGGTCTTCCGTAAGTTCGTACATAGGCGAATGCGTCTTGTGTGTACTCATGTAGGTAGCGGGGACTGTTAACGAATGATGAGCGCAGAATTACCATTTTACCTAAATCTCTGGGGTTTACATTGGCGTCGCTAGAAACTGCATCTTGTAAATGTATATAATTCTCAACGCGCAGTTTTTTTTTATTTAAAGATATATAACGGAGACGTTCACTTTCTACCTTCACATACATGTCTACCAAAAATTGATGAAATAATTGTCTACACCGGGCTAAGAGGTTAAAATCATTTTCTCGCAACATCATATGATACGCATAAAAATCCATACGTGATACTTTTTTGTTCGGAGTAGGCTACTTTATGACCGGGTTAATGAGTGGAATTTGAAAATGATAACCCTCTTGTCCTTTGCAATAAACCAATGGGTATTGCAGAGCGTCATAAAACTTGTGTGTATCGGCTACCCGTTGCAACGTATCATCTCGTGCTCGCAAGACAATGTCTCGTGAAGAAAATTGATCACCACTAATTACGGCTGCTATTTCGTTTATCAAAGGTGCATTGTAGCGCCTTTCATGTTCTCCTCGAAGGGTCCGATCTGCGTGACTCATATGATGACGACATGACTTTATAATCCTCTTCAGGTAGGATTTCTAAAGCAGTTTTAAATGTTTGACTAAAATGTTACGTTCGTGCAAGAATCTTTGAATTTTGAACACTGTGTCTCTCAACCGGTTGGTCGATCTTATGACTGAATACAAGATTGTGAACTCAAGACTTCTCTGGGTTCGCTTTAAACTGGGACTGACTAAGTTATTCCTTTTGGCTGTTTATGCGCCGGTAGCTTCGTCGTCCAGGGCTGAGCTGGAGGAGTTTTGGGAGAATGTTAGAGAAGTTCTAGATTTGGTTAAGGGAAACGAAAGAACTGTTGTATGTGGTGATTTGAATGGATGGGTAGGTATCGCTCGACCAGCATACGAGTCGTTGCTTGGAAAGTTTGGCGATAAAAGGGTTAATGATGCTGGCAAGCTTATACTGGCTGTATGCAAGGAAAAGGATCTTCTTGTGACAAACACTATGTTTAATCACAGGAAAATCCATATGTACACTAGAGAAAGAAAGAATGAGAGAAGTATGATTGATTTGTTCCTGATGGATGACCGACTGCGAAAACAGGTGATGGATAGTGGATACACGAGTGTTCAGGGGTGCTGACCTGGGAACGGATCATTATCTAGTAATTACTAGATTTAGGGGTTTGTTCGCGGGTTGGCGCTACAGGACGGCAGTAACAGAACCACAGTCGGTCTGTCGCATCCGAAGCTGGAAGCCTCAGGAAGCGGATACTAGGGACAAATATCACACGAGGGTAGCCGAAAAGCTTGACACCATCGATGGCAGGTAAGAATGTGTGGAGAGAACATGGCAGAACCTTAGAGATGGAATGGTAAGAGCAGCGGAAGAAGTATGTGGAACGACAAAAAGAGGTAGTAGTAAAAGAAGAGATGCATGGTGGAATGATGAAGTGAGATGCTGTAAAAAAGAAGAAAAAAGCATGGTTAGACTACTTGGCTCTAGTAACGATAAGCATATGAGAGAGAAGATGAAAGAAAGATAAGCTGCAGAAAGTTCATGCGAAAACTTTGATTGAGGAAGTACGTGAAAGGTGTAGAATAGAAGCGGACGAGAGGTTGTCGCACAACTTTAAGGAAAACTCCAAACTCTTCTGGAAAGAGGTTGAAAGGCCCCGGAGTGGTGCGACAGCCTTAAGAATGAACAAAGTGCTTTCGAGAACCAATGACGTCCTCTCAGAAAAACCGGACGTCATGTAGCGATGGAGTGAATTTTATAGAGAAATGTATGCGTGTCATGATCTTAGTGAAGGAACCGGGGGTGACGCCGTGACTGCCACGCCAGACACGGACCTCGATGACACTGAGGTCATCAGCATGAAAGAGATTGAACGTGCGATTCGAAGTTTGAAATGTGGTAAGGCTGCGGGACTAGACAGAGTTACTGCTGAAATGGTCAAGTACGGTGGGCCTCGCGTCTGGGACAGCTTTCATCTGCTGTGCAATTTGTGCTGGCGGACGAGAGACGTCCCGAATGATTGGCGATCCGCGGTCATTGTGCCTTTATATAAAGGTAAAGGTTCACATTTTGACTGCGGGTGCTATCGGGCGATCAGTTTGACCAGTTTAGCAAGTAAATAATCCATTAATGAGTTCTTATAATGTTTTGGGTAAAAACCTGACGGAAACCAATTCCATTCGAGACCTGGGCGTGATATTTGATAGCAAATTAAGATTCGATAAACATATTAATTCTATAGTGACTGCTTCTTTTAGGCTGCTCGGCTTTGTTCTTAGACAGTCTAAAGATTTCAAAAAGGTAACAACAATACTTCAACTGTACAACAGCTTGGTCCGTAGCAAACTTGAATATTGTTGTCAAGTATGGTCTCCCGCTTACAAAAACCACATTGAAAGAATCGAACGTGTTCAAAAAAGACTCATTAAACACCTAATATTCCGTTTTAAGGCGTCAAGTCATAGTGAGTGCTACAATAATAAACTTGCTTACTTTAGGATGAAACCACTGGCAGTTCGTAGATCTCTTCTTGATTTGAAATTTCTTTATAAACTTTTCAATGGTAAAATTGATGACAGTGAGCTGTTGAGCAGATTTAATATTAACGTACCTCGGAGACCTCCTCGCAACCCATGTCCTTTCTTTAGGACTGACAGCACTCGAACAAAACTTGGACAGAATTCTCCAATAACACGTATATCACGCGTATACAATGTATGTGTAAAAAATATAGCAACACTGGACATTGGTTGTGACGGGCTCACACTTTTTATGAAAAAATGTAACGACTGTTTAGAAAATTAATTATTCACTAACTTTATGCCAAACTTAACTTTTATTTATGTTATAAAAACTATTAACTTTCTTTTGTTCGTAAAACTTGTTTTTGTTCCAAATACCATTAAAATAGGCAAATTATAAACACTGCTATTGTTTTAGAATGATGTGTTCTCCTATAATTGGTAGTACATAGTTATTTGTAGATGTAAAGCATGTGTTAGAAGTAATTTAATATGTACAACTGTTGGAGATCCATATAAATAAATAAATAAAATAAATAAGTAAAGTTTACTCGAAGGTTTTGACATGTAGGATGCAAGAGAAATCGGAAAAATTCTTATGGGAGGCACAATGCGGATTTAGACCTGGAAGAGGATGCACGGATCAAATGTTTTCTCTCCGCATGATCACGGAAAAGCTTCTGAGTGTTAACCAAAGGATTTTCTGTGCTTTTGTGGATCTGGAGAAAGCATTTGATAAGGTTATAGGGAAGAAAATGTGGGAACTGTTGCCGGGATATGGTGTGCATGGTCGATTGTTAAGGGCTGTGCAGTCACTTTACTATGACTGTAAAGCCTGTGTGCGGGTAGGGCAACCTGTCACCCATGTTTAGCGTCCAAGCGGGCGTAAAACAGGGTTGTGTCATGTCTTCCTGGCTGTTCATACTGTATCTCGACAGCTGTTTATAGAAGCTGAAAAATAGCTGTTTGGGTGTGAAATTGGGTGACAATAAAGTTAATTGTCTGCTGTATGCTGATGATGCAGTGCTTATTGCACCATCAGAAGCAGAACTGCGGGCATTAGTCACGTGTATGAGAGGAATGTGAAATTAAAGGTCTCCGTTTGAATGCTAATAAAACTAAGGTTCTGGTATTTGAAAAGGACGAAGAGAGAACGAAATGTGAAATATGGGTAAATCAGGAATGTCTAGAACAGGTAAATGAAATTGTATACTTAGGGAGTGCTTTCAGCCGGGATGGAAGATGTGATTTAGATATGGATAGGCGTGTCGCTGCCGGAAACAAAGTCAATGGTGCCCTGAATGCATTAGTCAAAAGGCAAGGCGTGGTGAAGAGTGCACGGCTTGCAATACATAACGCAGTGTTGGTACCGACTTTGTTATATGGCAGCGAAACCTGGGTATGCCAGAAGAAGCATAAAAGCAAGTTAAATGCGGTGGAGATGCGATCTTTTCGTAAAATGTGTGGCGTTACCATAGCCGACCGAAAGCGAAACGAAGAGATTCGCAATATGGCAGGATTGAAAGATGACCTTATCACAAAAATTGATAGGGGCGTACTCCAATGGTTTGGGCACGTTGATCGAATGAGTGAAGACCGAATGGTGAAGAAAATATATAGAGCGAAAGTAAATATTAAAATGTGTCGAGGTAGACCGAGACTAACTTTCGAAGACCATGTGAGCAAATTGCTCGAAGAGGGGAGGGTCAAGAGTACTCGGATACCTAGACGTGCATGTATGAAGAAGTTAATGAACCTGAAAGAAGCGAAAGAGGTATGTAAGGATCGTGACACGTGGCGATCTGTTCTCTCTGGCTACCCCGTTAGGGATTGTGCGTGAAGATAAGTAAGTAAGTGTCTCTCTCAACTCCCTGGATAAATAGACAACGACGGTCTACCTCAATTTCTTCATCACCCATAAAATATACTTGTAAAAATGTATGCTGTTCGTTTTCTGCTGGAAAAAGTGAACCTATTCTATGATAAATTTGCCGTTGCACCGTAAATGTAGGCGAAAATCCCGGCATTATTATTTCCCGGTCAACTCCGAAGGACGTCATTTGAAAGCATGAGTTATATTTCCGGATCCTGTTTAAAAAGCGCCATGACTCATTAGCATCATATAAAAAGAGAGTTTTCAAAGGTACTTCTGGTTCCCCAAGTAACGGAAGAGACACTTTGCCATTGGAGCAGCCCATGCCTGCGGTCTCATCTTTCCATTTTAAGGCGCTGCAAAATCGACACGCCTTGTCCATCAGTCCGATAACAACTAACCTGTGATTTTTATAATCAATCAACGGATCATAATTGAATGCTGCGTCATTAAAAACCGACCAATTGTTTCTTTGAAAATTTTGTCGACGTTCAGCTTGGAGCTGTGCATTTGCATCTCTTCGCGCCTGTGTCTGTTCTGGCGTTTCAGATGCCCTTATAGTAGATTGACGTTCAGCTTGCTCAATGAGTATGTGTTGAGTTTCATCAGGTGTTTCCGCGGCTCTTAAGGCGGCCTGACGTTCCGCTTGTTCGAATAGCCTTTGCTGACTTTGAGCAGGTGTTTCAGTAGCTCTTAAAGTAGATTGACACTGCCTGTTCAAGACGCCTTTGCTGCCTTTTATCAGGTGTTTCAGTAGCTCTTAAAGTAGCTTGACGCTCTGCCTGTTCAAGACGCCTTCGCTGACTGAGAAGGTGTTTCAGAAGCTCTTAAAGTAGCTTGACGCTCTACCTGTTCAATACGCCTTCCCTGACTTTGAGAAGGTGTTTATGGAAGCTCATAAAGCAGCCTGACGCTCTGTCTATTCTAGACGCCTTTGCTGACGTTGAGAAGGTGTCTCAGATGCTCTCAGCATCTTCTAAAGATTCTAGCGATCGAGCTAATCTTTTCGCTTGTCTTTGAGAAGATACTCTTGAAAGGCTGGACGTTACGTTTGCGAGGCATTATGAAGTAACAAAAAACCTATTTATAAAAAAACGTTAAAATACCTAAAAGGTATTAAATTTCCTTTGAAATATTTTTTAAAGCAAATCCAAAATATCTAAAAGGAATAAATATTCCTTTTAAATATTTTTTTAAAATCAAAACAACAAAACCAATTCCAGACGATATCGAATCAACGTAAACCAAATCACAAAACAAATCGCAGAAAACCGAAATCAAAAGCAGTAGTCAATATAAATATAACCAACGAAAAAAGAAGTAAGTGTATAGGTACCGTATACACTATCTATACTATTAATATTCCTTTGAAATATTGTTAAACAACCTAAAACAACGAAAACCAATTCACCATTCTAAATAAACAAAATCCAAAATCAAAACCAGAGTCTAAATATGTATAAAGGAATACCAACCAAATCAATAAAACCGATCCCAGAAAATACACAAATCCGAAAATGAAAGCCAATATAAATCCATTCAATCTTAACCAAATCACAAAGCAAATAACAACCGAAATCGAAAGCAGGTAGTCAAATAAGCTACGAAATAGAAACAATTTAAGCGTATAGATACCGTAGATAAGTTGACGCGCGGCTCAACGGCGGGACTTAAGTACATGTCAGGAAACATTTCGTTACCGCGTTTTAAAAACCTAGTAACGACATCTAGCGGAATCAATTTAAACTATGTATACATTAGTCAATAAGAACTCTAAAAAAATATTTTTCTTATAATTTTGCACAATTTTTCTTATTGCCGATTCATTCATAACCACACATAAGAACTGTATTCATTTCCGTTCAATAAATATTACTCAGGCTTATTAATAAGGCTTACTAAGAACTGTTTCTACCACAGTTAAGTAATAGTTAAGGGTGAAAGCGTGACAGGTGGTGATAGTATTTCTGATTCATACTTATAATCACGCCTGCAACCCTTGCGGGGTAGGCAGAGCATCAACGGATTACTTAATATCGTCTGCGAGGTTATCGCCTATTCTGTGAATTACAATGCACCAAAACTTTTGAAGAAAATCAGCTGGTGAATTTTATGTTTTTAATCGCTCTCTTCCCGGTCCTGCGTGGAAAATACAGATCCATACATTTTTTATCTTAATTTTGGTAAAAAGACATAATAATCCAGATATTCTGACCTTCTGTGTTCCTCCGTCGTACCGTCGTCCGTCTTGTAGAATCACGGTGGCGCCACCTAGCTGGATTTAATTTTGCAACATATTCCATTTTCCCACGGGAATGATATGTTTTTCCGCTGAAAAAAGTAGCCTATGTCACTCTACAGCCACCGAACTATCCCCATACCAAAATTCATGCCATGCTGACGCTCTGTTGCGACGTGAAAGAAGGACAAACTTTTGCAACTTATTCTATTTTCCCACAGGAATGAGATGTTTTCCCGCGGAAAAAGTAGCCTATGTCACTCTACAGCCACCGAACTATCCCCATACAAAAAATCATGCCATGCCGACGCTCTGTTGCGACGTGAAAAAAGGACAAACAAACAAACACACTTTCGCATTTATAATATTAGTATGGATATGGGAGAATGTTTTTTATACTGCAATATTAAGTTTGTCTTTCAATCCAACTTACTTTTTCATAAGAGCAGTGTTCTATATTTTATGAATTACAATGAGTGAAGTACATATTTTTACAAAAATAATTATCAAACCGTTTATACTGTTATGTTTTACTCTATTGTATATAAACGAAATATTATCTATAGGTGATAAATATTATTGGTAAACTTTTGTCAATTTACGGTTTTTGTGAATCCGAATGGAAAAATTATTGAGTCTATTCTAATTACATTTCTTAACTATCTACATTCGTATTTAGATTTACTGGGAACTCTCACTTTTGTCTGGTTTTTATTATTATTTGGAGTTGTTGTCAGCAAGATGCTGCTGAATCTGCGGATGGTATGGGGTAGTATGGATTCTCCTACACCACTGCTACACTAGCTTTTTTCTTATTTAAAAAAGAGTTTGGTTTCAGTCAATATCAAAACCGCATGAGGCTAGAGATATGATTCAATTCACACAAGTTAATCATATGGATATCTGGCCAGTAGAATGTGATATAGAAAATGATTGTAAGGATGACATTTTTTGCCTTGAATCTGTTAAATTTGAGGAAGAGAAAATCGAAAATGAGAATTTCAAATTTGAAATAAACTGGATTCATGAAATAGGTAAGATTTACACATTTTGTGATATTATTAAATTAAGGTACAATTTACATAATGGCAAGTGGTTACTGTAGACAATGGACACAAAATAAAAAGGGCTTCATGTGCAATGTACTGATTTGTCTTTGCCTAAATTCAAAGTGCATGTAAAGAGCATTCTAATGGAGAAAGAAAATAACAAATTAAATAATTATTTAAAAGATAACCATACATAGACATCATAATGAGCATTGTTAGTCATTTTATTTTACTTATGTATAAATATATTTATAAATGTTTTGACCCTGTATGTAAATTAAATTTATTGTAAATTCCGCCCTTATGTATGTACACTAAGATGTATTAACTTCATAGGAATTAATGATATACCTACAACTTATAAGCTAGGTACGACAATTTCTTAGCCAAAATGGACTCCTCCATCCTCCTCTTACCTATTTATGTCGTTAAATAGCAGTGTGTGCACTGCTGGGTGCCAGTCTGAAGAGTATAGAGTCAGTATAATCACAAGCTGCATCTTAGTCGTCGGAGGTGACAGCGCATTGTAGCCTTTTATGTTTGAAGGTAGCTGCAGGCAGTCCATGGACTGCAGTACCCACTTACCATCAGGTGGATCGGCCACATACCATAAGGTGGACTGTTAGTTTGTTTGTCTCTTAATACTAAAAAATATTTGGAGAAAAGTTGCTCAAGGTATCCTTATACTGGCAAGCACTCACCTACTAAAAACAATTTGTGGCAGAACACTCACTAAATGAGGCGAATGAATCATCATCATCATGACAGTCCTTCACAAGTCTACTGCTGAACATGGACCTCCCCCAAGGAACACCACAAAACACGGCCCCGAGCCACCTGCATCCATTGACTTCCTGCATGTCTTACCTGGTTGTCACTCCATCTAGTGGAGGACTGTCCTACACTTCGTCTACCGGCAGGAGGCTACCACAATTACGTCACGTTAGGAGAACCTTTCTTCTCCATCGGTTGTCAGTTCTTCGGCCCATTGCCACTTGAAGTTATTTCACTTAGCTTATGAAACATGCAGTATGGTAATGCAAGTGGGTGGCTCGGGCCTATGAGCTGTGTGATGGACTGTAATGATCTGGTCGCTTAGAATAAATATCAGATTTTATTTTATATATAGAGTCAGAATCTGTTTAATTCTAGATACCGCTGAAAAACAACAAGACTTGGAGATTGATGCTTTTGAAGATCGACATAAGAATTCAGAGAATGACTTGCCACCTATTATATATGGTTCAAAGAGTATAGCGGATGACTTTGACATAGGTAAAAGAATATATTTAAAAAACCGTATCAAAAAAAAAACACCACATTAGAGATCTCTCTTGCATCATGTAGTGGGAGCTGTACTGTACATACAGAATTTAGTTCTTTAATTACACATGAAAAACCCAATGATTGTTTTGACACAAATGACCCAAAATGATTATTTGTAGGCCGTACAATTATGTTGTTTTAAGCAAGGACTGAATTCGCCAGTGGTGACCCAAAGTGTTATTAAGATAAAACAGAAAAGGGGATTCACTGAATTCTACATAGGGCTACTAACGTCTGAGAAAGTTGTAAGTACATCTGTTAATCAAGAGATCCTGGGTTAGGCCAAAATCAGTTATTGGGTTTTGCCGTTAAGAAATCTTCAGTAGCAGCCCGGAGCCAGGAAATTGGCAGTATTTCAATCCCGCGCCTCGGAAAGCGCGTAAAGCCGTTGTTTCTAGGCCTGATCTCTCCCCAGTCGTGTTGGATTACCGTCCCATTGGAAGTGGGAATAGACAGTGTAAAAGAAGTACGATTACATACGAGTAGGTAAAAGAATATTATCTCATAAAGTTTGCAAGCTTTTCTTTAAGCTTAGTGCACCCGATCTCATTTTATTAACTGCTTATTACATTTTATACGTGGTAGAGCCATGCTGCAATTATATTAGTAGTATAGTTGTAGCACGAATGGTTCGGCTCGACCGGGGAGGCACCGCGCTCTCACAGAATACCAGCGTGAAATAGTGGCTTGATGCTGCTGTATTTCGTATGGTGAGTGTAGAGAACCGGAGACCCTTTTTACTGGAAAGAGGCATTCCATCTTAGTCCTCACGGGTGACAACGCAGCTGCATTTTGATTCGTAATCGAGGATAGATGTAGATGTCTATGGGCCACAGCAACCACTTACCATCAGGTGGACTGTGTGCTCGTTTGTCACCCTATCCTATAAAAAAAAAAAAAAATTCTGTTTTCGATGCATGGTAATATTAGTTTGTATATATATTAAATTCGTTAGGGAAATTACGACATATCTTCGCGTCAGGTGTACCTCAATCTCTGAAAACTAAAGTGTATAACCAGTGCGTGTTGCCAGTGATGACTTACGGATCAGAGACGTGGTCCTTCACTGCTGGCCGTATGAGGACGCTCAAGGTCGCTCAGCGAGCTATGGAGAGGGCTATGCTCGGAGTTTCTCTGCGTGATAGACTCAGAAATGAGGATATCCGTAGTAAAACCAGAGTGACCGATATAGCCCAACGGATTAGTAAGCTGAAGTGGCAATGGGCCGGCCATATAGCTCGAAGAACCGATAACCAATGGGGAAGAAAGGTTTTCGAGTGGCAGCCTCGTACCGGTAGGCGTAGTGTAGGGCGACCCCCACTAGATGGAGTGACGACCTGGAAAGACATGCAGGAAGTCGATGGATGCAGGTGGCTCAGGACCGTGCTTTGTGGCATTGCTTGGGGGAGGCCTATGTTCAGCAGTGGACTTGTGAAGGGCTGTAATGATGATGATGATGATGAAGTAGGTTGGACAGTCCCCTCTTGATGTTAACCTAACACTACCCAAAGAATCAACAAAAAGAACAAGGATAATAAGCTCAACACCGAGCATCTTGGACTCGGAGGACGTCGCGAGCCCGTATTCGTATCTGAACACCTGACGCCCACAAATAAACATTTACATGCTGCAGCCCGAAAGAAAGCCAAGGAGGCTGGGTTCATGTTTGTGTGGATACGGGATGGAAGAATTCTTGCGAGGAAAAACGAACAAAGTCATGCTATTTATATTAAAGACGACGAAAGCTTAAAATTATTGCTTTAAAATTAGCCAAGTAGTAGTCAATAGAAATTTTTGCCACAATGCCTGTAAATATTTATTATCAAAATGTGCGGGGCTTAAGAACTAAAACAGAGGATGTCTTTAAAAATATTCTGATTAATAACTACAACGTAATTGTATTTACTGAAACGTGGCTCAATAGTAATATAACGAACTTAGAATTTATAGATAAGCGTTATACTGTTTATAGGAGAGATCGATTGTGCTCAGAAACTACTAAAAAAGACGGAGGGGGGGTTTTAGTCGCTGTTTCTAGGGATATACCTTCTTTCAGACATTCAAGCTGGGAGAGCGATGCGGAGGATCTATGGGTCTCAATTGATATAAAAACAAATAACATTGTTACCAAAATACTAATTTGTGTGGTATACCTTCCTCCACCAGTAAACCTGGAAAGCCTTACTCGGTTTTTAGAGCATACTAACGATATTTTGGACAAAGCTGATCAAGTTATAATGTTGGGAGACTTCAACATGGGCTTCATTGGTTGGTCCCGCAGTGTGGACGGTGTTTCATGCAGTGCATTTAATTATGATTCACCACAGGGTCTGGCACTCACTGATTTCATGGCGCTAAATAATATTACACAAATGAACCCTATTCCTAACGAGGATGGCAGAGTGCTGGACCTTGTTCTAACCAACTGTGTTCCTTTAGAGGTTTCTAACTCCTTAAATGTTATAAGTAAAATTGACCGAAAGCATCCTCCGTTATTGATTACTGTACCGGAACTAACACCGAACTTACTTAAACCAGCCCAAAAACCTCGACACAACTTTTTCAAAGCGAACTATGATCTAATCTTAGCTCATCTTAGGGAAATTAATTGGTCACAACAGTTCGATAGGTGTCAAAACGTTAACGAGATGACCACAGTATTTTACCGTATTTTAAACAATGCCGTGAAAACATACGTCCCTATTTCGAAGCCAAAAAAAAGCAGGTTCCCCTCATGGTTTAGCAGGTCTCTGATCAGAATAATCTTGGAAAAAGAAAGCAAGAGAAAAAAATTTGTGAAATACAAAAATCCACGCGATAGGTTGGAGTATGAATTACTTCGTGAGCGAAGTAAGAAAATAATTGACGCATGCCTACAAAGTTATAAAAAACGGGTCGAGGGTAATATTGTCAGGAATCCTAAATATTTCTGGAACTATATTAAGGATAGGCGAGGTGGTGAAACTACTATACCTGCCGAAATGAGCCTTGATGGCGAAATTGCAAACACTGGTACAAAAGTTGCAGAACTATTTGCTAGAAATTTTTCATCAGTGTTTAGTAACACAGTATTACCTGATAGCCTAGAGTCCGCAGTGCACGGTTTGCCATATTTGAGTGTAATTAGATTCAGTGAACATGAAATTAAACGTGCCATTAAAAAACTAGATATCTTCAAGGGTGCCGGTCCGGATGAGATCCCTCCTGTTTTTGTAAAGCGCTGCGGTCCTACTCTTACTCTGCCACTGTCACTTCTTTTCAATAGATCTTTGCATGACGGGGTATTTCCTGAATTGTGGAAAAAAGCTAAGATCGTTCCAGTGTACAAGAAGGGTGACAGCAGTGACATCAAAAACTACCGTCCTATATCCATACTTTCTTGTATACCTAAGCTGTTTGAATCCCTTGTTTGCCCAATTGTCACGCGCCACTTGGAAAGTCGGATGTCAGAATTTCAACATGGGTTTCGAAAAGGACGTTCTATCAAAACGAACTTGGTGTCATTTATGTCCTATCTAAGTAATGAAATAGATAGACGCCAACAAGTAGACTGTATATACATGGATTTATCGAGCGCTTTTGATAAGGTGTGTCACTCGCTTCTTATACATAAATTGAGCGGGTCTGGTATTGGTGGGACCTTACTGGATTGGTTTAATTCATACCTAGCAAAAAGACTTCAGTTTGTGGTGCTGAACGGTCACATATCACATGAGTATGTTGCATGTTCAGGAGTACCACAGGGATCCCACTTAGGCCCTGTTCTCTTCTCGGTGTTTATAAATGACATTACCTCATCTATAAATTACTGTAAATACTCACTTTTTGCCGATGATTTAAAAATATTCAAAACCGTTACTTCAAATAATGATGTGGAGCTCATCCAAGCTGATCTCGATGGAATAAATATGTGGTGCAAATTGAACGGCATGATTATTAATACGAAGAAATCTTATCACATTAAGTACACAAAGAAAAAAGTTCACTTGCCATCATCGTATAAATTAGAGCTAGATACGTTACAGGAGGTTAAGGAGATTCGAGACTTGGGCGTAACAATGGACACGAAATTGAAATTCAAAGTGCACATGGACAAAACTGTAAAAGAAGCGGCCAGGATGTTAGGTTTCCTTAAAAGAAATACCAAAGGATTTGTTTCTCCTCAAACCAAAATAATCCTTTATAACTCACTGGTTCGCAGCAAACTAGAATATGCATCAGTTGTGTGGAGTCCCCAATACGCGGCACCATCTCAACGTCTGGAGAGACTACAAAGATCCTTTACTAGATACCTGACATATCACACTTCCGGCATCTCTCATAAGGCCACCTATGACTTGCGGCTGAAACACTTTAAAATGATGTCACTTTATAATCGCCGCATAATATTAGATATAACATTCCTCAAAAAGCTGTTGTCAGGACAGATGGCATGCAGTGAATTGCTTAATGAAATAAATTTCAAAATCCCGTACAGATATCCACGAAATCCTCTCACTAACATACTTGTTGTACCAGTAAGTAGAACAAATGCTCTAAAACATTCTCCATTATCAAGGATGTGTTCTGAGTACAATCGATTTTCCGCGTCCATTAAAGATTTTGATATTTTTCATGACTCAGTGACAAATCTGAAAAAAAAGCTTACCGCACATTTTTGTTGGTAAATTAGATTTGTAATTTTATATTTATGCTACTAAATTTCTTCTTTTTGTTATACTTTTGATTTTTGATTTTTGATTTTTATTTATTAATTTGCTGCAACTCAAAATTTGTAAATTGAAATTTATTTTGAACTTAATTTAATTTAATGTCTTCTAATGAGAGTGATGTATGCACCAGTAATTGGCATGCATACCAAACTATTTATAAGACGAAGATTATTGTAATGTTTTGTATGTTATGCTGTTGGTGTGTCAATAAATAAATAAATAAATAAATAAATAAATAAATAAATAAAGAATTCTGAAGAAGAAACCAGGTGAAAGTCTGGTGACTGTATGGTGATCATTGACACTTCCCAACCAAGCTCTCTCAATTTTTGCTGAGTGGCCAAAGATGTGTGTGGTCTGGCGTTATTATGATAAAAGACCACTCCTTTTTTGTTGATCAATTCCGGCCGCTTTTTCTCGATTTCTTTCTTGAGTCTCATTAGTTGTTGGCAGTAGAGATCCGAGTCGGTGGTTTTGCACGGCGGTAAAAGCTCATAATAAGCGATGCCCTTAGAGTTACAGTAGTATAGAGTGCGCGCAACGAAATGGGAACAGTAGGCACGGGTGAGAACAACACGACGTTCCCGCCGCGAGCGCTTGTAGTCGTGGTTGAGTGCTAGCAGTGTGTTCGATCGTGCAAAAACGACACTAGGAAACACACGAAACTGAAATCTAATATCACATTTCATCGGTAAGTCAATTTTTATACTTATTTTTATGTATGTCGTTTGATATATTATTTTTATATCAAACGACATGCAGATCGATCCAGAAGTGCCTCCAGACGTATGTACACTTCTTCCAAATGTAGGCGATACCCCAAGGAAACTAAAATTGAAAAAAGGAAATTGTTCGATTGGAAGACATAGCTAAACGTCGCAGATTGCGATGCAATGCGCTCTACGCAACACGTTGGCGTTTGAAAAAGAAAGTTGAAAATTTGTCGCAAGTACTCAAAGAGTTGAAAGAAAAGAGATTAATTACTCAAGAGCAGGTTGACCTTCTAGAATGGTGTGGACTTTCTGCAGCAGCTCTTATTAAGAGAATGATAAGTAAAGGCAAGGAATATTCACCAGAGTTCCGCACATTTGCGCTAACACTCCACTTTTATTCTCCGAAGGCCTACTCTTACATAAGGAGTACATTTAACACATGTCTGCCACATCCGAGTACAATTCGGATTCGGATGCGAGTGCAGGTTTCACTGCCGAAGCATTCAATGCTCTTCGCGAAAAGGTAAAGGCGACCTAAAATAAAATTTTATGTAACTTAGTTACTGATGAAATGTCCATACGTAAACTCAAAGAGTTTGATGGCAACAAAGTGCAAGGTTATGTGGACTTTGGAGCAGGAATCGACGTGCCCGGAGATATAGCCGTATTGTGTACACAAGCCCTGGTATTTCTTTTAGTTGCGGTGAACGGACAATGGAAAATGCCCGTGGGATATTTTTTGGTGGATGGCGTTACAGGAGAGCAAAGGGCAAATTTAGTACGAATGTGCCTTTGGAATTGCCACGGGGTTGTCATAGAAGTTGTATCGATGACATTCGACGGTTGTCCGGCAAACATTGCTATGGCTCGCGAACTCGGCTGTTCATTCGATCTAGGATAGTTGAAAACCCATTTCCCGCACCCTGAGACGGAACAGCGTATCTATGTATTTCTTGATCCATGCCACATGATCAAACATCAGAAATACAATAGAAAGTAAAAAGGTTTTTCAAGATAACAATGGAGGCCTTATTAAATGGCAATATTTTGTTGAGCTTAACACCTTGCAGCAAAATGAAAAATGTCACCTCGCTAATAAATTAACAAGACATATTGATTTTAAAAATCAAGTCATGAAGGTAAAACTAGCAGTGAAATTATTAAGCGCTAGTGTGGCAAAAGCTATACAATTGTGTGATCAAAAGCTGCATTTGTTAAATTTTGCCAACTCCGCCGCAACGGTAAATTTTACTTATATGGTAAACAATCTGTTCGATATTCTAAATTCAAGGAAGTTTCTCGGAATTGACTTCAAAGCTCCCATTAATAAAAAAATGAGGAAAAATATATAACGTTTCTGGAAAATGCCAAAACATACTTAAAAACATCAATAATAACTAATTAAACCTATCACTAACAGCTACTGGGTAGCGGTGGCGTTCGACATCGCATTAGCTCTGTGATCGAACTCGATAAAATTGTTGAGCCTCCTGTGTCGAAGTCGAAGACAACGACCGCGGTCAGGGAACCAACTGGAGCTTCCAAAAGCCGACGTACTGGCACCGCAGGCAAGAGATAGTGTCTTCGCTTAGTGTTTATTTACCACAATTTATTTGTATTTTTGTGTAGTCTCCATTTGCATAGTGTTGCATCTCTTCAATTTTTGTGTGTTAACTGAAACATCGTAGTTCGTAGTTATCTCTAATATTATAATAATTTACCTTCATAATTTTGTTTATTATGTGACACAATGACATTAGTGATTAAATAAATCATAGTGACAGCTATTAATATCTGTCGTGCTGTCATTCGATTGCTTATACTACTAGTCTTTTTGCCAGACAAGATCCGTAGATAATATTTATCTGTTTTATTATTTATGGTAAGACTGTGCTTTTTCTATATTTTTTTTTACTATATTAATTAGTCTTAAGTAAGTTATCTAAATATTTAATTCTACCGATGCCACTGCCGGCAGGTATGAAAGAAATGTTTTGTTAAGTGCATAATTGTTGGCAATTTTATTTTAATAATAGTTCATAACATATTATTATTTATTTTGTAGGTATTATATCCAGACTTATATAATATTTATTTGTTATACATTATACAAGTATATATTTAATTTTTATTGATTTTGTTATAGCTTAGTTTATGTTATAGTTTTAATTAGCATGTGTGATATTTTAGAATTTGATGATAGTTATTTTTCTTGCTCTTCTTCTAGCTCATCCGATAAGACGTATATAAGCGCCTTAAGCGATGATTCCATTCATTTACATGATCAACTAGTAGCCGTATTCTGTAATTATAGTAAAAATCTTAATATAGTCCATATTAACGCTCAAAGCATTCATGCTCATTACGCTGATCTTTTATCAACCTTCGATTCTAAATATGTTGATGCCATACTTGTTTCTGAAACTTTTCTAAAGCCTGAACTTCCGTCGGTACAGTATTGTCTCCCTGGTTTTCAACTTATACGTAATGACAGGGTCGGCAAAGGTTATGGTGGAGTGGCAATCTATTTGAGAGCTGACATTCCTTATAAAATAGTTGATCATTCACCCAATATATACACAAATTTTGCTGAACATTTATTTATTGAAATTACTATTAATCATTCTAGGACTTTGCTTGGGGTCTACTATCCCCCCTCTCGCAATATAAATTATTTTTCTTCTTTGGAAGAAAAACTTGTAAATCTAACTCCGCTTTATGATAATACCATTATTTTAGGTGACTTTAACACATGCCTGTTAAAGAACGATTCTCGTAGCAAAAAACTGCTCTCCCTGGTGTCATCTTTTAATTTACATATTCTTCCTCTTTCTGCTACTCACCATTCGCCTAATAATACCCCTTCTCTTTTAGACCTTATTCTTGTTTCTGATGCTGACCGGGTTGCTTCGCATGGACAACTATCTGCGTCTTTCTCTTACCACGATCTTATCTTCCTCTCCTATAAAATTCAACGTCCTAGGCGTAAATCGAAATTCTTACTCCTAAGAAGCTTTAAATCAATTAACCTGGAGCGTTTGAGAGATGATGTAAATAATATTGACTGGTCCCCTGTTCTAAATTCCGAAGATGTTAATCATAAGGTTTATGCTTTTAATCACCTCATTTTAAAACTATTCGATACACATGCACCACTTAAGCGAGTCAGGGTTAAACACTTTCCAGCCCCCTGGCTTTCAGAGTCTATAAAAGCAGTAATGGCCAAAAGAGATAAAGCTAAGAGGCGTTATAAGAAGCACCCTACTAATGAAAATTTATTCACATATAAAAAACTGCGTAATCGCTGTAGTAAGATGTGTCGTGATGCTAAGAGGAGACATATTTATAATGAGGTTGAAAATTCTCATTCCGCTCAGATGTGGAAATTTTTTAGAACCCTGGGTATTGGCAAATCATATATTGATTCTAATATCTCGTTTGATTTGACTGCACTCAACAGGCACTTTTCTGAGCCTCCGATTTCTATTGATGACTCTATTAAGTCTACTACACTTAATCTTCTCTCCAATATTCCTAAACCGCTGTGTTCTCCTTTTAATTTCAGTAAAGTTACTGATGGTGACATAAAAAAATGCCTTTTAGCCATTTCCACTAAAGCTATTGGCTATGACAATCTTTGTATGCAAATGATTAAACCTATCACTAATGAACTTGTCCCTATTATCACTCACATTATCTCTTCTTCGCTTGAGACGAGCTCCTTTCCGACTTGCTGGAAAAAAGCATTCGTCATTCCCCTTCCAAAAACTTCTAATCCTACATCTTTATCCCAATTCCGCCCCATTTCCATTCTTCCGATCTTATCTAAAGTACTAGAAAATATAGTTCAGAGGCAACTATCTCAATTCCTAACTGTTCACAGCCTGCTGAGTCCTTTTCAATCTGGTTTTCGTCCAGGCCATAGCACAGTCAGCGCTCTGATTAAAGTGTCTGATGATATTCGCTGGGCCATGGACAAAAGACTTCTCACTGTTTTAACATTATTGGATTTTAGCAGTGCATTTAATTCCGTTGATTATGACATACTTCTTGGTATTCTTGCGTCCTTAAACATTTCACCATCAGTAATCTCTTGGTTTAATTCTTACCTTAGGGGTCGCTCGCAGTGTGTCCGCCATGAGGAGGATTTCTCCGAGTGGTGTGATCTTACGGCGGGTGTTCCTCAGGGTGGTGTTCTTTCCCCACTTCTCTTCTCTATTTTTATCAATGCTCTCACTACTGTTCTCTCCTCTCATTATCATCTCTATGCTGATGACTTGCAATTATACCGTCATTTCAAAGTCCAAGATATAGATGAGGCTATTAATAGGCTGAATGCTGACTTAAATAGCATAAGCAGTTGGGCAAAATCGTTTGGTCTTCGTGTTAACCCTGCTAAATCCCAAGTAATGATTATAGGCAGCTCATATATGCTTAATTTATTAGATCATTCGAAGATCCCTGCAGTTACGTATGATAATACTCAAATTCCATATACAGAGACCGCTAAGAACTTAGGTGTTATTTTTGATAATAATTTGTCTTGGGTCGCTCACATTAATATGATTAGCAGAAAAGTGAACTACTCTTTTCAATCTCTCAAGCGTCTCCAGATGTTTTTACCGTTAAAAACTAAGATAACCTTAGCTCAAGCACTTCTTCTTCCTCTCATCGACTACGCTGATGTTAGTTTTTTGGATGCTTCAGAAGAGCTGTTGAACAAACTGGAACGTGTTCAAAATTTGTGTATACGTTTTATTTTCGGTCTTCGTAAGTTCGATCATGTTTCAGAGTACAGGGCTCAATTAAAATGGCTTCCTATCCGTAGACGTCGAGACTTACATGTGTTATCATTTCTATACTTTCTACTCTTTAATCCTCTTGCACCTCCATATCTCCGCGAGCGTTTTGAGTATCTTGTACCTCGTGAAACTCAGTGCCGGACCACTAAACAACTACTTCTCAAAACTCCTTCTCATTTCACAAGCCGATGTGGTGGATCCTTTACTGTAAGGGCGGTCAAGCTATGGAACTCACTTCCACATGACATACGTGCTAGCTCTTCTCTTGATATATTTCGGAGCAGAGTAAAGAAATACCTGTCAACTTAGAATTATAAATATTTACATATTTTATGTATTTATATGTGTAATTGTATATATATGTATGTGTCTATGTATGTATATGTATGTATATATATATGTATATATGTGTGTGTGTATATGTGTATATATGTATATATTTATTGTCTTTATTGGTATATATGTATGTAAATTAATAGAAATAAGAATAAAAGAAATAAGAAAATAAATTATACTTATATGTTAATTGTTAACTGTAACTTATAGCCAATTTCTATTAAGTAGCGTTATGTTAATTATTAAGTACGCACGCTGCTACCTACTTGCTTTATATATAAAACTATTTCTCTCTCCCAATAGGTTTGCTGGAAGAGAACTCTTATTAGGGTTAAGCTCGCCTTTGTACATTTATTTAAATATTTAATAATTGTTACCAACTTATTGTGTGTACAATAAAGAATAAACATTAGTGTTTCCAAATGAAAATCAACAGATTGTACATTCAAAAAACAAAATTGGATTTCTTGGACTTTGTGTGTGCATTGAGAGCATGAAAGAATTGTATTACAGACTGGTCAAACAAGAAAATAAAATGGATTCAATTGCAATGTACAAAATAAGCCAAGATCATCTGGAGATCCTTTTTTCAGTGATACGATCTCACGGTGGCTTTAATAACAATCCGTCGGCCTTTCAGTTCAGAGCTATCTATAAGAAGCTTTTGGTGCATATGGAACTTAAAGAAAAATTTACCGAAAACTGTGCGTCCCTGGAACAAATTACTCTACTAACCTGTTCTTCATCCGCTGATCACATCAACCTAACAACTAAAGGATCAGCTGCACAAGAGGATGATGCTATGGTTGACGAACAATTTATGAGTAATTTTGTGGATGATGATTTGAATTTACCTGCGCTTGAACATTCTTTTGTTTTACAGCACGTCATCTCCTATATTGCTGGATATGTAACAAGGTATTTACTATCTAAAATAGAGTGCAGCGACTGTTTATCGGCTTTAGTAGCAAAGACACCTTCTCATTATAATTCGTTCATATTTTTTAAAGATAGGGGAGGTCTTACATATCCGTCTGAGGACGTGATTCATTTATGTAATGCCGCTGAAAAAATTGTAAAAAGTAATATAGAATCGAAAAACGGAGCTGATCGTGATCCTCGAAGCATGGTTACTAAAACGCTTAAGTTGTTCATTGGAACAGATATATTTAATGTTCTTCATGCTCATTTATTTGAACAAGAACCTTGTAGCAATCATTTACTGCATTTGCTTAGAGCTGTAATTGAAAAATATATTGATATACGCGTCAAATATTTGGTACGAAAATCAAATGTCCAAAAAACCAAAAGACAGCTTTATAACAAGCTTTCGCTTTTTAATGGTCAGTAAAACGAACTATAACTAATCAACAAAAATTCTATAAAGTTCATGTAAATGACATATTATAGGTATTTGATTTACTAATAGAAAATAAACACTAAACCCAATCTTTTATTTTATGAACCTTTATAACAAGTCCACATGACTTTCTGAGACTTCTATTACACAATTGATTCATGATTACAAACTAATATATAAATACAAACACAAACACAAACATTATCCGTATAATAGAATAGGAAATAACATATTAAACATAAAATGTACAGGCTAAGAAAGATATTTATTTATATCACTTGTCGATATCTCGTTGCCGATCGGCACGTAACTGTTACATCCCTATCTGTCATACACTCATCAATATACGTAGGCGGTCCCATAATGAATTGGCCTAACTATGAACCAATGAAGGAAATGAAACGAAACCAATTTTATTTTTCAATATAATCACCATGAATACTAACACACTTCTGACATCTGTGAATCAACATCTCTAAACCTTTATAAAAATAATCACATTTTTTATCCTCAAAATGACTGAAGACGGCCGCCTGCAACTCTTCATCGCTTGAAAATTTTCTTCCTCTTAAGTCCCGCTTTAAATTTGGAAATAAATAATAGTCGGACGGGGCCATGTCTGGAGTGTAAGGTGGACGTTGAACTTCTGTGAACCCACATTGACGAACTGCATCCTTCGAAACACCAGCGGTATGAACAGGGGCGTTGTCATGGAGCAACAGGACACCTTTAGACAGCTTGCCTCTTCGTTTTTCCTTATAATATTATATATTAAAGAAGCATAATATTCGCCGTTCACGACTGTATTACGTTCTTTAAAATCCACCATCAAAATGCCTTGAAAATCCCAAAATATTGTGCACATCAGTTTTTTAGTCGATTGTTGCACCTTTGCCTTTCTAGGGGGCTTTTCACCCTTATAACGCCATTCCATTGACTCGCGCTTGCTTTGTGGATCATAATACAAGATCATAGTTTCATCACCAGTCACTAGCCGCTCGATCACAGTCTTTGGATTTTCGCCACAAAGATCCAAAAACTCCGAAGCGCAGCGCACTCTTTCCTGTCTCTGTACCGCTGAAAGAAGTTTCGGTACCCATCTTGCACTAACTTTTTTCACGTGAAGATGTTCATGGATCGCGCAATGAACGGTACTCTTAGAGAGCCCAAGCCTTGTTGCAATTTCTCTAATCTTCAAACGGCGGTCACTCAGAACCTCCTCTTCGATAAAAGCAATCGTTTCGGGAGTGAGCACTTCCACAGGTCGACCGTCGTGGCCAAAGTCTTCGACGGTTTCTCTCCCGAGGCGAAACTCTCACCCAATTTTTCACTGTGCTATAGGAGGGGGCAGACTCCTTATACACGCCACCCAATCGTTCTATTATTTGGGCAGGGGATAAACCTTCTTTAAACAGAAACATTATGACACTTCGATACTCAGTTTTCGACATTTTGAAAAAATACGCGACTCTCGTTATTCAAATGCCTGTTAAACTAAGACTAAGCATTTCATGTCGATGCATGTTTCTTATATTAAGTGCACGATAAACGTACTATCTAATGCAACACAACATGTAGCGACATGACGCGTTGAACTATATCAGGCCAGTTCATTTTGGGACCGCCTGGTAAGTACCTATAGCTCAACTGCCTACGACGTATTCTAAGCAATTTGTGCAATATGCGCGCTCTATACTACTGTTACTCTAAGGCGATGCCCTTCCAATCCCATCATACACACAGCACCAAATTGTTGCGTGGTAATCCATCCGGGTTCACTACCCTTGACAATGATCTCTTTCGCACGTTCTTGTTGTAGGTAATCCACTTTTCATCATCAGTAATTAATCTTTCCAAAAATGGTTCAGTTTTATAATATTACAATGGAGAATCGCAAATCAGTACAGCATTTTTTATTATTAGGTTTCTTTCAGTAAGCTTGTGTGGTACCCAATAATCGAGCTTTTTTGTACAGCCAGACTTTTTCAAATGGGTCAAAACTGTTTTGTGATCAATACTCAATTCCTTGGTTATGTCGTAACTGCTAATACTTATGCCGATCTTGCTCCACTTTTTCAAAAATGGCGTCGACTTTATCCGTAAGAGGGCGACCAGAGCGAGCTGCATCTTTTGACATCAAACTAAAATTAAAATTACAATTGAAAACGCTTGAACTACCTTTGTGCTACTCTCTTACTGATACTTAAACGAGGTGCATGTTAGCATATATTCTTGTGTAGTGTACGCAGACATGGTCGCACTAAGACTAGGTCGTCTTAAAGAGGAACTAAACAGGCCAAATCCAAATCACAAGCAATCAAGTCCAATAAACGAAGCCAAATGTGGACACTGCGATATCAACACGAACGAATAGAGAAAGATGCGCAATAAACGAAGGAGCGTAATGTGACGAACTTTATTTTGTGTAAGGCAGTTGAAAAGTAGCGCCACTATCAGTCTCGCTCAAACTACGTAAAATTACTCTCTCCTTCTTTGTCATTAACGTCACTATCTGTCTTGCTCACACTTCGTCAACCGGTTCCCTCCGTTTCACTCAAACTAGAATCTTAAGTAACGGGCTTGAGGAAAGCCTTGGGGTACACAAAAATCATTTTAGACAGGTAAGGAAAATTAATTTACAACTGGGTTTTTTAAAAAATTGTTTTCCATAATTTAACAAATAGTCTCGCAAATGTTATATAAGTGTCTATTTTAGCATCCTTATTAAATGCGCTATTTTTTAAGGTTACTTGCCAATTTCGTGTAGTACTATTTTTTTTTCAGTAAACTCGTTTAAAGCTGGGCAAAGTATTAATTTTAAACACATGGTTGGAAAAAAAAATTACATTTCCTTCTGAACTGGTTCAGTTCGATGTAAATATTAAGCAGAAGCATTATTTACAGAAGCATTGTTCAGTATTACATATTAAGAAGAAAATTAAAAAAAGAATTAAAATTTGTAGCAACAGGATTTAAAAGACCGTCACAATATGTAGATTTTCTCGTTTTTTTTTTAATTTTTTTAAATGTAATTTTTAAATACATAGCAAAGATTATTTTGAATTTTTTCTGTTAACTATTATGACTTAACCATCCGATCACCCGACTCCGTTTAGACATAGAAAATTAACAATTTTATGGGTGCTGGTGGAGAACGAACCTGGGTTGCTAGCGTACTGTGAAATTTTACTGCACACTGCTAGCCCCTGAGCTGCTAGGGCTTGTTTTGAGTCTTTGTATGGCCTACAAATAATTTCTCTATCTTAATCGCCCCGTAAACTTCCATTGCTGAACATGGAAGGATCTCTTCCGATGTAGGCAGGATTTGCCTCAGTCGTCACGCTTGGCATAGGATTGACGATCGCAGAACCAGACGTGAGCATCTCTGGCAATGTTGCCTGTCGCCGGTCTGGATATTTTACATCTGAAGTAAACGAGGTGGTTATACTGCCGTCTGTCGGAAAACCAAACCCAAAGTCGCCTCTTACGAAACCCACGGGATAAAATGTGATGATGAATTCTCTTATGCCGCACTAGCACGCCAACTTCGACTGTACTTTGTGTATAACACTAGTTCTGTGTGAAATTCGAAACAGTGATTTAAAGAATAGATAATAGGCTATTTTACCCATTTTCAAAAATTGTTTGAAATGAATCCTGGAGTAATAATGAACCACTATTGAAAAAGAACCAGGTTCGGTTGGACCAATTTAAAAAGAACCAAACTGGAATCGACGTTCGATTAAGAAACAGAAGGAAGGAATCGAGGCTTCTCTCGATCCGGCCTCCTAAAACGCCTACGTTGGGTTCGGGAACAACGTATGTGATCTCCGCAACGGAGTAACACACAAGGGCGATAACCTCTTCTTTTTCAGCAAGTAGGTTCAGACGGGGATTACGGGTCTTCGGAAGTCGTCCCGGTCCTGACGCCTTAATTCTTCGATGTGGACTGTATAACTTTGAGGGATGAATTACTTGGGAATAAAACAGCAATTATCTTCAAACCGTTCCGTGAGAGAGTAATCACTTTTCCCAATCACTTCCCTACACTTTTTCTTTCTTCTTATTGACTGCTGGTTTGATTTCCGAACTATTTCCCCGAACGAATTGCAATTTTAATTGTCATCTGCACGCACCTAGGTACGTGTAGGTATCGGGCCTCGGGGTGTCCCCCATTGCCCGGGTGTCCTCATATCCCATCACTATGGGACAGTCATTTAGCCTATTCTAGGCTAGATAGCATACACGGGATTTTTCCGTAATATGGTGTTAATATTGTTTCCGTAGTTATCCAACTACGGAAAAAGGTGGTTATCTGATTGAGTCGAGGTTGGCCTTTCAGCGGCATTGAGGGTTGTTACTCAACTCTCTAATCACATATAGAGAGGAGTTCTCTTGGAAGAGGTCGCCCGTCCGGTGGCCGGGTGTGCAACGGCGCAAAGCCGTTGAGGTGTTCGTGTGGCCCGTTATCGGCACGGTCAAACATGCCGCGCGCTAACCGGGCCACAAAGTCGTGGATACTCTCGACCTTCAAGTCGGCCGCTATCACGTCATTCCGGACGTAGCGACCTGCTCCGACGATCGTTCTTAGTGTCAGGTTCTGCTGGGCCTGTAGTCGCCGCCTCAGAGGGTCGCTCAGAAGTGCGTACCAGGCCGGTGCAGCGTAGGTGATGATGGTCCGGATATACATCTTGTATATCCGGAGCTTGGTTCTTGTTGGCAGCTTGGATGCCAGGACCGGCAAGAGCGTCGCCCGCGCACATCGGGCCCGGCGGACGACGAAGTCGACGTGCGCGGTCATGCGCAGCGTCCTGTCGATCCTGCACCCAAGGTAAGTTACAGCCTTCTGGTACGCAATCTCCTGGCCGTTGAGGGTCAGCGGAGGTGGTAAATTCCTGAGACGGCGAGTGAGCAGAGCGGTCGTCTTACCAACGTTGACGACCATCCTCCACTCATCCAGCCATGGTGGCAGCAGGTCCAGCAGACGCTGCATCTTGGCAGTGGCTATGTGGGCTCTTCTGGACGAGGTGAAATAGGCGCTATCGTCCGCGAATAGCGCCAGCTCAACGTCGTCCTCCCACTCTTGAAGCCTGCCTGCCAGTGTAGGTATGTCGTTGGTGTAAGCCGCGTACAGGACTGGAGACAAACAGCTGCCCTGTGGGACGCCGGCTTTGATGGATCTTGTTGCGGATTCGGCGTCCTCTACGCAGACGTAGAACTTCCTGTCTTCCAGGAATGACGCTATTAACCGCAATATAGCAGGGGGGACACTGGTCTGTTGTTCCAGCTTAAATAATAATCCTACGTGCCACACCCGGTCGAACGCCTTCTCGATATCAAGAAAGACGCCCAACGATATGCGGCCACGATTGTACTCTGCCGCAAGCAGGTGCAGCACTCTTGTCAATTGTGTAACTGTGGAGTGACCCCTCCTGAATCCGTGCTGCTCCGCCCGAAGTTGGATGCACGGACGGAGACGTCTTAGCAGCAATCTTTCGAACAATTTAGCTATATGTGGTAATAGCGTGATCGGCCTGTAGTTGGCAGCTCTACGCCTGTCCTTCCCGGGTTTCGGCAAGACGATTATTTTGCCTTTTTTCCAGTCCTCCGGGAAGTGGGATGTCCGCAATATCCCATTGTAGAGTCGACCAAGCTCTACTATGACTCTATTGGGCAACTGTCGGAGTGCAGCGTTGGTAATCCCGTCGTGCCCCGGCGCCTTCCTCGGTTGCAGGCAGGTTACTGTCCTCCGCAATTCTGCGGGGGAGATGAACCAATCTCCTGCAAGAGGTGGCGCGGGCGACGACAGGAACTCCTGTACGCGACTTTCCTTCCGGGCATGAAGCTCCATGAACTCCGCACTTGCTGTGTTCGGCATAAATTGCTCCTCGAAGTGCTCGACTAGGATATCCGCTCTGCCCTTGGCATCGTAGCATCTTTTGCCCGTATTATCAATCAGCGGGCAAACGGGAGGTTTAGATTTAGTCAGCTGTCGGTTTAGTCTATAAAGCGACGCATCTTGCTCTTCCGCCTTCTGGATGCGCCGATCCCAGGCTTCGCCTCTGAAGGCCTGAACTGAAACCGACAGCTCCTCCGTTAGGGTGTTTAGCTGCGTTTTGATCCTGGGACAGCGAGTACGCGCCCAGAGCTTTCTCAGCGCTCTTTTGCGCTTGATCTGCACGCATATCTCACGCGGCAGATCGTCTCGCCTTGCTGTAATCGGGACGACCGTAGAAGCCGCGTGGAGGGCTTCCTTGATGTTGTTAGTAATTCTAGTCGCAGCGGCCTCTACGTCGTCCGCTGTGCATATAGGTTGGTGTGCTGGAGGTCTCTGCTGGAGGTGTTGACAGTAGAGCCTCCAGTCGACACGGGTTTTGAAAGCTCTAGGTGGCGCAGTCACTGCCTTTAGGCCAAGGGTTATCAGTAACAGGAGGTGCTGTGAAGGGAGGTCATACAGCACTTCTACCACTATCGGATAGTTGACGTTCCTAGTGAGCACGATGTCTAATACATCCGGGTGCCTCCTTGGGTTGGTAGGAACGTGAGTTGGTTCCTCGGGGCCTAGAACGTCGTACTGGTTCTTTTCAGCATCTTCATAAAGCTCACGACCCGGTGGGGTGATCACTCTGGACCCCCACGCCGGGTGTTTGGCGTTCAGGTCCCCGGCGATGATTACTGGTACATCGCCTTCCATTACCGTCCGGATGTCTGAGGAACAGAATGGAGTCCCTGGCGGGCGGTATGCTGCATAAATCCTTAGTTCCTCGCCCGCCGCCTCCATTCTTATGCCGATTGAGCGCATTGTCTGGAAGGATGGTAGGTCCAGCTCTTGGTGGACGATGTCCCTCCTCACTAGGACCGCCGTGCCTCTATAGGCGGCCCCTCGGGAAGTGACCTCGTCCCTTCTGTAAATGTGGAAATTTGGCAGCTTTATGCGCGTTTTGGGATTCAATATTGTTTCGCCCAGCAGTATAATATGTATGTCCTGTTGCTGGGCGACAGTGCGGAGTTCCTGCAGCTTCTGCTGTATTCCGTCCGGGTTCCAGTACATTAGGCGCAGGTTATTATCCTCCATAGTGTCTGGCCAGGAGGCTTGCCAGCGCCTTCATGATCGCTGTTATTGGATCGGTCCCGGCTCTAATGTCGGCCAGGACTTGTGTGCCGACCTCGATGGCAATTCCAACTAGGCGCTGGATTGCATCAGCTGTTTCGAGGCCGGCCGACGGTGTTCTCCTATCTGAAGGCGTTGGTGCTGGTCTCGGGCGTTGGACTTCTTGTTTTTGGGTAGAGCGCGCTCTGTGTGCAGTTCGGGCTCTCTCTTCTGGTGGAGCCCTCTCCTGCACTCTACCCACGCCCTTCTTGGTGGTCTCCTTAATAGCCTGCGCCTGAGGGGCTATTGGTCCTGGTGTCGGGGTAGAGGTAACAGCCCGAGGAGGCTGCGACTTCTTCCTGCTTCTCTCCCGCCTCCTCTTCTTTGAGGGCTGCCGTTCTGTGGCAGGGTGTGCGGGAGGTTGCAGGGTCGCCCCGGTGGTTGCCCTTTCTTGTTCGGGTTCCACCGTTTCCTTGTGTGGTACGGGTGGGGGGGGGGGCTGGTTGTCTGCCCTTCCCCGTGACAGTAGCCCACCCATCCTTCTGTATGGTAATAGCTTTGGGGCGACTCTGGGGGATCCTTTTCGGGTCCTGCGGGAGTAGCCCCGGTAAGGTTATCCCCTGCCTCCTTGCAGTCCTCCTCAGGACTGGGCAGCGGCGGTCGTTGGCTGTATGATTCTTGCCGCAGTTGGCACATGTGGGTTCCTCCTCTCTACCCCGAGGGCAAAGGCTCGCTATATGCTCCCCGGCGCAGCGTACGCACTTCACCGGCCTGAAGCAATTGGCTGAGGCGTGTCCAAAGGCCTGGCAGCGGTGGCATTGGGCCGGTCCTGCTTTCCTTTGCCAGGCCTCAATAACTACTCCCCTCATATAGAGTAGTTCGTCTACTTCATACAATCTCTTAAGTTGCTCCAGGCTAAGGTGGTCGAACTGGGCAAAGTAGACGCATCCTGGTCTGCCCCTTCGCGGTGGAATCGCTTTAACGTATTTCACCGGGAAGCCCTTTGCCTTTATAGCCTCCTCAATGGTACTGGTATCGGTACCCATTGGTAGGCCCCGGATGCCCACTTTGGTGGGCTTGTCCTCATCCGGGGTATAGCAGTACCACGACATGTTGGGTGTTGCCTTGGAAAGTTCAACCATGTAGCGTTGAACAGTCCTAAATTCTGTGGCGCTTTGTGGTGTGAATCGAACCCCCTTCCCGAACGGACGGGCATTCAACGGGTGGCCCAACATTCTGTTGAGCTCCTTGAAATGCCTCGTCCAATCCGGGAGGCATTCAGCCACTATGGGCGGATATCTCGCTTTCTCTTCCTGGTCGGCAGGCTTATCAGAAGTCGCTGCCGCCGGTTGGGGTCGTGGTACTGCTGGCGCAGCTACCATATGGGCGTAGCTAGTAGATGGTCGTTGGCCATCATCCAGCGGACGCCCGGACGGGTTCTCGGTTGTCTTCCTCGGTGACGTGGACGGCGAGTGTCCAACCGATGTATTGGGGGCTAAGGTCGCATAGGTCGTAGCGCTCCACCCGTACGACCCTTCTCCTCCCTGCTCTAGATCCACAGCTTCTATGCTGGAGTGGTGTTCCTCTGATCTAGGGGAGGTGGGTTTGTTCGGCGATGGCGATTTTGGTGGAGATCTCCTAATAGGTCTATGGTCTTGCTCCTCCTCGGAGCTTGAGTAATCCGAGTAGTTTGAGGATCCAAGGCATTGCCTCTTCTCCTGAAGCGATGCTGCAGTCTCGGGTGGAGTATG
Organism: Parnassius smintheus behrii; assembly: GCA_036936625.1. Classification (NCBI taxonomy): domain Eukaryota; kingdom Metazoa; phylum Arthropoda; class Insecta; order Lepidoptera; family Papilionidae; genus Parnassius; species Parnassius smintheus. Next base: position 4,641,801 of record JAUPFT010000030.1, on the reverse strand, counting down.
CCTTCTTCACGACTTCTTAGCCCGCTGTTGTAGGGGTACCGGTTCTAGCCCAGTCGTACCTTCAGGTACGATGGGTGAGAGCGCGGTCCTCGGTGCGGGTCCTTTCCCTGGAGATAGGGGTTTCCTGGTCGGGATCTGCGAGTAGGAAGACACTACTCGAGTCCTTTCCGGATGAAAGATGTCCCGGTATGCTATCGGTCGATCTAGTATGGATGTACGGTCCGGTGGTTTTCTTGTCCTAGGCGGCGGCTCCCCCTTGTCGTTATCCTTGTCGGACATGGTGAAACCCTACCTAAGAGTCAGTAATCTAATTGGCCCTGTCTAAGTTCCAGCCTTTCGGCTAATGCGCGACGCGGATGGATGGGTATAAGATACTTTTGTGTAATCACATGGGGCACTGCCTACCCCTTTTACAACGAAAAGGGTTGAGGTAAGTGCTAAGGTGGCACTTTATAACGCGACTAGGCACAGGATGCACGGAGCGCATAAAGTGCCAAGAATCAACTAGGGGCCGGTGACCTCAACGCCTCACGGAATCGTGGGACTCAACGTGGGCGGAGTTTGTCGTACCGGCGGTTATTTGCAGCCACTGTATACTGCAAGTAACGCACACCTAGGAGATCCTTAAAAATTGCAATTCATTGATTGTCGTCTACAATGTCCCGTGGGACAATGCAGGTGTCGGGCCTCGGGGTATACCCCATTGCCCGGATGTTCCTCATGGCCCATCACTATGGGCCAGTCCTTAAAGCCTATTTAGGCATAATATAGTATTTCCGGGTTAGTCCGTAATCGGTAATGTTTTTCCCGTAGTTGGTTAATTACGGGAAAAAGAGAGGTTGTCCAATATAAGTCGAAGTTGGCCTTTCAGCGGCATTGAGGGTTGTTACTCGACTCTCTAATCACATATAGAGAGGAGTTCTCTTGGAAGAGGTCGCCCGTCCGGTGGCCGGGTATGTAACGGCGCAAAGCCGTTACGGTGTTCGTGTGGCCCGTTATCGGCACGGTCAAACATGCCGCGCGCTAACCGGGCCACAAAGTCGTAGATACTCTCGACCTTTAAGTCGGCCGCTATCACGTCATTCCGGACGTAGCGACCTGCTCCGACGATCGTTCTTAGAGTCAGATTCTGCTGGGCCTGTAGTCGCCGCCTCAGAGGGTCGCTCAGAAGTGCGTACCAGGCCGGTGCAGCGTAGGTGATGATGGTCCGGATATACATCTTGTATATCCGGAGCTTGGTTCTTGTTGGCAGCTTGGATGCCAGGACCGGCAAGAGCGTCGCCCGCGCACATCGGGCCCGGCGGACGACGAAGTCGACGTGCGCGGTCATGCGCAGCGTCCTGTCGATCCTGCACCCAAGGTAAGTTACGGCCTTCTGGTACGCAATCTCCTGGCCGTTGAGGGTCAGCGGAGGTGGAAAATTTCTGAGACGGCGAGTGAGCAGAGCGGTCGTCTTACCAACGTTGACGACCATCCTCCACTCATCCAGCCATGGTGGCAGCAGGTCCAGCAGACTCTGCATCTTGGCAGTGGCTATGTGGGCTCTTCTGGACGAGGTGAAATAGGCGCTATCGTCCGCGTATAGCGCCAGCTCGACGTCGTCCTCCCACTCTTGAAGCCTGCCTGCCAGTGTAGGTATGTCGTTGGTGTAAGCCGCGTACAGGACTGGTGACAGACAGCTGCCCTGTGGAACGCCGGCTCTGATGGTTCTGGTTGCGGACTCGGCGTCCTCTACGCAGACGTAGAACTTCCTGTCTTCCAGGAAAGACGCCATTAACCGCAACATAGCAAGAGGGACACTGGTCTGTTCTTTCAGCTTATAAAGTAGTCCTATGTGCCACACCCGGTCGAACGCCTTCTCGATATCGAGAAAGACGCCCAACGATATGCGGCCACGATTGTACTCTGCCGCAAGCAGGTGCAGCACTCTAGTCAATTGTGTGACTGTAGAGTGACCCCTCCTGAATCCGTGCTGCTCCGCCCGAAGTTGGATGCACGGACGGAGACGTCTCAGCAGCAATCTTTCAAACAGTTTAGCTATGTGTGGTAATAGCGTGATCGGCCTGTAGCTGGCAGCTCTACGCCTGTCCTTCCCGGGTTTCGGCAAGACGATAATTCTGCCTTTTTATCAGTCCTCCGGGAAGTGGGATGTCCGCAATATCCCATTGTAGAGTCGACCAAGCTCTACTATGACTCTATTGGGCAGCTGTCGGAGTGCAGCGTTGGTAATCCCGTCGTGCCCCGGCGCCTTCCTCGGTTGCAGGCGGGTTACTGTCCTCCGCAATTCAGCGGGGGAGATGAACCACTCTCCTGCAAGAGGCGGCGCGGGCGACGACAGGAACTCCTGTACGCGACTTTCCTTCCTGGCATGAAGCTCCATGAACTCCGCACTTGCTGGGTTCGGCATAAATTGCTCCTCGAAGTGCTCGACTAGGATATCCGCTCTGCCCTTGGCATCGTAGCAGCGTTTGCCTGTGCTATCTATCAACGGGCAAACGGGAGGTTTGGTTCTGGTTAACTGCCGGTTCAGTTTATAGAGCGACGCATCTTGCTCTTCAGCCTTGCTGATGCGCCGATCCCAGGCGTCGCCTCTGAAGGCCTGGACTGCAACCGACAGTTCCTCCGAGATGGTATTGAGCTGGGTCTTTAGTCTGGGGCAGCGAGTACGCGCCCAGAGCTTTCTTAACGCTCTCTTGCGCCTGATCTGCACGCATATGTTAAGCGGCAGATCGTCTCGCCTGGCAGTGATCGGGACGATCGTAGAGGCCGCGTGGAGGGCCTCCTTGATGTTTTTGGTAATTCTAGTTGCAGCGGCCTCTACGTCGTCCGCTGTGCTTATCGGCTGGTGTGCTGGAGGTCTCTGCTGCAGGTGTTGACAGTAGAGCCTCCAGTCGACACGTGTCTTAAACGCTCTGGGCGGCGTAGTCACCGCCTTCAGGCCAAGGGTTATCAGTAACGGGAGGTGCTGTGAAGAAAGGTCGTACAGCACTTCTACCACTATCGGATAGTTGACGTTCCTAGTGAGCACGATGTCTAATACATCCGGTTTCCTCCTTGGGTCAGTAGGAACGTGAGTTGGTTCCTCGGGACCTAAAACGTCATACGAGTTCTTCTCCGCATCTTCATATAGTTCATGACCCGGCGGGGTGATCACTCTGGACCCCCACGCCGGGTGTTTAGCGTTTAGGTCCCCGGCGACAATTGTGGGTGTGTCGCCTTCCATCACCGTCCGGATGTCTGAGGAGCAAAATGGAGTCCCTGGCGGGCGGTATGCCGCGTAGATTCTGAGTTCCTCGCCCGCCGCCTCCATTTTTATGCCGATAGAGCGCATAGTCTGGTAAGGTGGTAATCCCAGCTCTTGATGGACGATGTCCCTCCTCACTAGAACCGCCGTTCCTCTATAGGCGGCCCCCTGAGCAGTGACCTCGTCCCTCCTGTAAATGTGATAATTCGGCAGCTTAATATGCGTCTTTGGGTTCAACTTTGTCTCTCCCAGCAAGATGATGTGTAAATCTTGTTGCTGGGCGACTGTGCGGAGTTCATGCAGCTTCTGCTGTATTCCGTCCGGGTTCCAATAGAGGAGGCGCAGATTACTCTCCTCCGTAATGCCGGGCAAGAAGGTTTGCCAGCGCCTTCATTATCGCTGTCACTGGGTCTGTCCCGGCTCTTATGTCAGCCAGGACTTGCGTGCCGACCTCGATGGCAATACCAACCAGACGTTGGATTGCATCTGCTGTTTCGAGGCCGGTGGAAGGTGTTCTCCTGTAAGAAGGCGTTGGCAATTGTCTCGGGTGTGGTTGCTCCTGGTCCTGCCCTCTTGGCTTGTGGGTTGAGCGCGCTCTAGATTTAGAGCGGGCCCTACGTTCTGGTAGGGCCCTTTCTGGCGCTGTACCCACATTGGTTGTCACCCGAGTAATCTGCGCCTTTTGCGAGGCTACTGGTACTGTTGGTGTCGGGGTAGAGGTAACAGCCTGAGGAGGCTGCGCCTTCTTCCTACTTCTCTCCCGCCTCCTCTTCTTTGAGGGTTGCCGTTCTGTGGCAGGATTGGCGGGAGGCTGTAGAGTCGCCCCGGTGGTTGCCCTGGTCGTCGTGGGTTCCACCGTTTCCTGGGATGTTACGGGTGGGGGGGGGGCTGGTTGCCTGCCCTTCCCGGTAATGGTGGTCCACCCGTCCTGCTGTATGGTAACAGCTTTCGGGCGACTCTGGGGGGCCTTTTTTGGTGCCTCCGGGAGTAGTCCCGGTAAGGTTAACCCCTGCCTCCTAGCAGTCCTCCTCAGGACTGGGCATCGGCGGTCATTAGCCGTGTGGTTTTTGCCACAGTTGGCACATTTCGGTTCTTCTTCTCTACCCCGAGGGCAAAGGCTTGCTATGTGCTCCCCGGCACAGCGCACGCATCTCACTGGCCTGAAGCAGTTGGCAGAGGCGTGCCCGAAGGCCTGGCATCGGTGGCATTGAGCTGGTCCTGCTTTTCTTTGCCAGGCCTCGATGACGACCCCTCTCATATAGAGGAGCTCGTCGATATTGTAAAGGTCCTGGAGCTGCTCCAGGCTCAAGTGGTCCAGTTGGGCAAAGTAGACGCAGCCAGGTCTGCTTCTACGAGGTGGTATTGCCTTCACATATTTGATGGGGAAGCCTTTTGCCCTTATAGCCTCCTCTATATCCTTGGTATCCGTGCCCATAGGTAGACCCCGGATGCCCACTTTAGTGGGCTTGTCCTCCTCCGGGGTATAACAATACCACGACAGTGATGGTGTTTTCTTCGTCAATTCCACCATGTACCGCTGTACTGTGCGGAATTCATTAGCACTCTGCGGTGTGAATCTGACGCCTTTCCCAAACGGACGGGCATTTATGGGGTGGCCCAACATTTTGTTGAGCTCCTTAAAATGCCTCGTCCAGTCTGGTAGGCATTCGGCCACTATAGGTGGGTAGCGGCCCTTCTCCTGGTCGGCAGGTTTCTCTGTAGGCGCTGCCGCCGGTGATGGTCGTGGTACTGCTGGTGCAGCTACCATATGGGCATAACTGGTAGATGGCCGTTGGCCATCGTCCTGTGGAAGCCCGGACGGATTTATTGTTGCCACCGGCGATGATCGGCCGGCGGATGCAGCGAGGGTGGCATACGTGGTTGACCCCCAACTGAAGGATTCCTCGCCCCCCTGCTCATACTGGGCCGAATCATGGCTTCGCCGATCCGGTGATATGGAGCGGGGGGGGGGGGGGGGTTGCGGTGGAGAAGGTGACCTGGGTGGAGATCTCAGCACCTTCTTTGTGGTCGCTCTATGGTAATCTTCGTCTTCCTCTGATGAGGTTGGTGCTTCATCGGAAGACGGTTGGGAGCCAATCCGTTGCCTCTTCTCATACAAGGAGGCTTCCGTTTCCGGAGGAGTATGGCGTCTCGCCGTTTTCTTTGCCCGCTGCTGCTGGGGCGACGGTTCCTGCCTAACCGTGTGCTCAGACACGGCCGGCGTGAGCGCGACGCCCGGTGCGGGGTCCTTCCGTGGCGAGACGGGTTTTCTTTGAGGGATCTGCGAGAAGGATGACACTACTCTAGTGCGCTCCGGGTTCGACAGATCCCTCACTGCCAGTGGTCGTTCCAACACACCTTTTCGGTCCGGTGGTTTTCTAGATGGGGGGGAGGCTCCCCCTTTTTCTTGTCGGACATATTGCCTACCTACGTCAGTCAGGTTATCTACTATACGGCCCTGTCTAGTAAATGGTATATGAAATGGTGGCTTTCCACACTTGGGGCACTGCCTACCCCTTTTGTAATCAAAAGGGTTGGGGGAAGTGCTGAGGTGGCACTTTATAACGCGACTAGGCACAGGATGCTCGGAGCGCATAAAGTGCCAAGAATCAACTAGGGGCCGGTGACCTCAACGCCTCACGGAATCGCGGGACTCAACGTGGGCGGAGTTTGTCGTACCGGCGGTTATTTGCAGCCACTGTAATACTGCAAGTAACGCACACCTAGGAGATCCTTAAAAATTGCAATAAAACCCGTTCACTAAGCTACCCCCAGAGCTATACGCGAAAGTGAACCGCGCCATTCGCGTGCTTGCGCAACTTAATTACATGAATTTGTTCTATTACTCTCTCACGTTTCACTTAATATCTTTATTCACATAAGTCATACATAAATACAATTTATCTATATAGGTAGCACAAAACAATATCTACACTACGATATACATTATATTTTCGTATTACAAAAAAACCTCTTATTTATTAAACAAAATATGCCTATTTTGATCACAAATTCAAAGTCCAAATTTCTTAAATATTTAACACAGAAAGTTAAGACAATGTTTCCCACTTGAATTTATACATATGTTAACTAATACAATAGTTTAATTTACATTTTCTCTATTTATTTCACTATTTAAAACACTTTAAAATTTCTTATACAAAACTATCATTATTTCACTTATACACAGGAATTTTCACATAAAAATAACACAGAATTCACCTTTTTAGCACGTACAATCAACCTGAAATGTTTTACAAGTCATTTTTACATAAATTGCTGAAATTACAAACATTTTAAATTTTTACATATTCGGCCTCCTAAGGGCGTGGCCAGCGTGCTTCCGTGAACTCACACTATTTGAACAACTAACTTTGCACGGCTCTCGGCTATCAGAAAAAATGAAAGTCTGAAATACACTAATTTTTAACAATATTAGGTAAATAAGTGCTTCTACATAATTTTTGAACTGTAGGAAACTATCTCTGATAGGATTCTTATCAGTTATCATGTTTCTTATCAGATAACAATACAAGTGAATGTTCTCATTAATCAATCATAACAAATAGGCATTTGTTTTCGTACAAAACATATCATAATTATACAAGACAATACTTATGCAATTAATTTCCGTTAATTCTGTTTATGCACAGAGTGATCATCTCGACCGGGGAACAAATCCGATCTCTCACTTCACTTTAATATTCCTTTGAATTTACATCGTTGGAAAGACGATTTCAACCGGGGAACAAATCCGGTAACATAATTTATATCATAAAATTCCCTATATGAATTTATTGAAAGATATTACTTAGAAAACAGTAAACTAGTCCGGCCTGGGAGTTGCACCCAAGACCTTCATATCATTAATTCGACATTTCTTTAAGATTTAACTAAGCATTTTCTTATCAGAACATTTCTATTGGACAATGAGTCTTTGAAAAGTTATTCGTCATCGGTTGACTTAATAAACTGAAATATTCTTATAGGCGCGTCGCCAACAACTATAATGTTTATATAATTTTTTAAAAACAGAATAGTGCCATAAAAATTACTTTTAATCTATCGTTTTTACTTTTCACTTAAAAACGCTAGCCGCCATGTTGTTCAACTCGTGAGGTTACAGTCGTCGATTCTGCCGATTTTTCAAAGGAATAATATACTTTTTAATGTTTAATAATGAGTTATCATCTATATCATTATTGTGTTGTGCCTGAATGCAAAAATACGAGCATTAAGAACGCCAGGAAAGTTATGGATTAAAGTGCCAACTGATTTAAATATGAGAACTGGCAAGAAGAGACCCGAAAGCGTTGTCTACTAAATCTAAACTACTTCTGTGAGGATAATTTTGATGTCAGTATGATTTATTTAACTATCGTTTAATACAAGACAAACATAAATTACGTTAACTTACATATTATAACCAACTATAGATGGACTATGATATAGATAAACTATGATAGCTACTAAACTATGTTTTATCAAAGTACACATGTCTGACCTGATATTGTGTTTTTGTGTGAACAAAAGTTGGTAATAATAGTATAATATAACATACTTACACTGATGTTTTAATATTACTCAACTCGGTAGAACAAAACTTGGGATTGCATGCAAAAAAAAAATTTGCCACCATCAATTTATTTATCCTTGGTACATTAGTACTTTGTCTGTTTTTAATTCGTCTTCCATGATGCTTTTTCGATTAAATTCCGAATAAAACTCAATAATCGTAAATATAACTTAACAATTTCGAAATAACACAGCACGTTAGCTATTTCTCTTAATCAGTAACGCAGAACAATAATATCATTAGGTAGGATCAGTGACGTCACATGTTCTAATATGGCCGACAGCGTTTTGCAGATTTGAGGAACAGACGAAAAAAAATCTTAATATGGAAATTTAAAATTTATAATGCAATTTTATAAACAGAAATATTCTTCATACGGCTTCGTATCGCTATGTTGTAGGGGATGAGAGCTAAGTGGACTGTATTTAATTGTTTTTCTATTATTTATACGCTAGGGATTACTATATTGCTGCAAATGAAATGACTAACTATTACTGAGCCTAATTCTATGACATCTGTCTGACTAAATAAGGTTGAGTTGAAATTAAAGCAGTTAAAAACGAATTCACTGTATTTACAAATTATTTACAATTATGCAGCAGTTAACACTAAACTATTAGGGATATTGAGGGCTTCTTGTTTGCTTGTTCTTCGGATTGGGCCGCTTGCTGTCGCTCGAATGACGAAGCCGCGCCAGAGGCGCTTCGTATATTGTGTAGGACGGTGCGCCGTAGGCACTGGGTTGGTGAGAGTGTCGTCCGCGCGGGGCCCTTGTTCTGATGCGGGGCGCGCGGGGACGTTTCGACGTGGGTGCGGTGCGGGGCGATGGACGAATCTACTCGCCGTCCGCAACATCCTCCCCCCGGCGTAGTCTACGAGCCTTCTTCTCTCGGGAGGACGGCGATCTTCCTGACCGGCCTCCTTAGCACACCGCCTCTCGTCCTGACTTCGACGTTCCGAACCACTTCATCTGGTCCGGGAAAGGTCCTTGTGACGACTCCTCTTGGCCATACGTTCCTCGGGAGGTTGCCGTCTGCTATGATAACAAGGTCATCTTCTTTGATCTGGGCCTGCTGGGCGTTTCTCGATTCTCCTCTGAGCACCAGGGTCGGTAGGTACTCACGCACCCAGCGTCGCCAATATTCGTCGGCCAGTCCTTGTGCAGCCCTTCAGGTCCGTCGATCCGCTGATGAACTCGTCGCGGTGACTGGCATGTTGGATGGTTCCAACAGAAGAAAGTGGTTGGGAGTCAGGGCTTCCTCATCGTCGATCCCGACTGGCACGTGAGTGAGAGGTCTGGAGTTTACAGTGTTCTCAACCTCTGCCAATAGCGTTATTAATGTTTTCTCCTTGGGGCTCTTTTGATAAAGAGTAGTCTCGAGCGCTGCTTTGATGGAACGCACCAATCGTTCCCATGCGCCTCCCTGGTTGGGCGCACCCGGTGCGATGAACTTCCACTCCGCTCGATGAGTAAGCGCGAAGTCCTTCAGCTGCGGTGCCCACTCCTCCATGGCCCGTCGTAATTCGGTGTCTGCTCCGTGGAAATTGATGCCGTTGTCTGCTCCATGGAAATTGGTGCCGTTGTCTGAGTAGATTACCTTAGGCCACCCACGCCTAGCCGCCATACGCCTAAGTGCCATTATCGCCGAGTCCGTGGTTAAGCCATGTACCAATTCTACGTACCGCGCGAGTCGTAAGACAGGTGAATAACGCAACCCATCTCTTCTCATGCCGTCGCCCTATAGTCACAGGTAACGGCCCGAAATAATCTAATCCGGTATACGTGAATGGTCGTTCGAACGCTCTTAACCTCTCGGGAGGCAAGTCTCCTGTTACCGCCGGTCGTGGTGCAGCTTTCCTAACGCGACATCGCATACACCTCTTCTCGATTTCCCTAACCGTTGGTCGCAGTCGAATAATGTGGTACTTCCTTCGCAAGTCGTTGACTACTCGTTCTCTGTAGGCGTGGCTAGCGTCCTGGTGTGCCTTCTCCACGAGCATCTGTACGAACCGGTATCTGCCGTTCAATATGACCGGTCGTTTCGTTTGATTTTCCACAGCGGCCGCATCAATTCTACCTCTTGCTCTTAGTATTCCTTGTTCGATGACTGGGTCGAGCCTTTTCAATGCGCTGCCGTTGTGTAAGTCCCTTCCTTGGTAGAGCCGAGCGATATCATCAGCGAAACTCTCCTGCTGACTCTGCGCTACCCATAGCTGCTCTGCCTTTTCATTATGTTCCAGTCTTAATTCTTTAGCTCGTCCTCGAAGCATGTCGACGAACTGTATGACTCGTGCCGTGGCTCTAATTAATCTCTCGCACGAAGAGAATCTCGTTATGTTCGGCAGGTGTGGTGCTCCCCTTATTTCTCGCTGGTGCGCCACGATTCCCTCATATTCCTCGCCTGCCCTTTCTTCCGGTTCCTGTGGCCATTCTCCTTCGTCTTTGTATAAGAAGTCCGGTCCGGTAAACCACTTATCGTTTGCGCTCTTTGTCATGTAATTCGTTCGCGCCTCAACTGCTACGTTGTGAGCCGTTGGAAACCACTTCCATTGGTCGGGTGATGACTTCTCCTATCTCCCCGAGCCTATGTGCGACGTATGAAGCGTAACGCGCTGTGTCATTTCTAATCCAATGGAGCGCCGTTGTAGTCTGTCCAGAACACTACCCTATCCGCTCTCATCCTATGCTCGCTTTGTACGAATTCGGCAAGTCGTACACCTATTAAATTCGCCTGTAATTCCAGTCGCGGTATGCTTTGACTTTTAATCGGAGCTACTTTCGCTATGGCCCCTACTAACGTGACTCGTATCGTACCGTCGCGATAAGCTGCGGATGCGTATGCACTTTCACTCGCGTCACTAAAAATATGCAATTGACGATTTACTACTCCCCTCGTAAGGAGCATAACACCGCGGAAGATATAACCGTGATACATCCTCAACGGCTCGCAACCATCTCGCGAATACGTCCGCGGCCTCCTCGGGAATCTCATCATCCCAACCGATTCTCTTCATCCGCCACAGGTCTTGTAGCAGAATTTTCGCGGTAATGGTGAGGTATAGGTCGGTTAACTAAAGCTGGCACGTTCACAGTACTCACACTTATGCAATTTCTCTATACAGTATGTTTAAAAATAAATGAGCTTGGTTCCAGTCTAAGTGTAGATTAGAGTTAGGTTTTAGTAAGATTAGGTTCGTTGTGGATAAATAAATAAAAAATATGTGTTGCTTGCTATAACATATTATAATTATATATATATATATATATATATATATATATATATATATATATATATATATATATGTGTATATAAGAATCATAAATTAAATCTTCTACCCCACTCAAACTGTCATCGCTCGAATAACTTGTTTCGCCGTCGGAATTCCCTAGTGTTATTTTAAATGAATCAGTGAAATTATCCACTTTTAGTTCCGGTTGAATATATTTTTCCTCTTGTCCTCGCGTCTTTCTCCAAACGTCCAAACTCAAACCTCCACCATCACTTTTTTTATTATGATGATGCACGAAATAGTTAAATTATTGTACACTATTTCACGAGCTTGTCCTTTTAAAGTTTTGCTGGAACCAATTCTTTCAGAAGACATTTTATTCTAAACTCCTAATATCTATGCGAATAATCGAACGCGCCGCGCGTCGATCACACGTGACTGACACTAACAGTTGAATACCAAAAAGATCACGCTGTATTTATAAACAGTATCGAAAGCAAAACAATCACTGTCCCCTTCACACTAAAAGGCTAGATCGCGCGAGACAGAGACGGGCAGACTTTTCATGTTGCGCTTGCAGTGCGATATCACGCCAAGGGCTTATTCACAGACACTACACAAGCGCAACGTGTAAATGTGTTGTACGTACCAGCTTTAGTTAACTGATATAACTTATAGCTGAGCAACCCTAGTGGATCTAAAACGGATTTAACCGCGCTTAGCTTTAGGGGATTTAACCCTCTTAGTCGGTGGACGGTGTAGCAATTTAACGTCGTGCGGCACCCTATTCATAGACGTGTTAAACGTTAAAACGTCTTTTTCCGCTACCCATAATAAACACAATGTCCTACCGGGACCGCCTTGCGTAGCGCCTACCTCCTTGGGCTAACGTGCTAATAACTCTTCCGGTTTGTCGTATAACAACGCTACATGGTTCGAATTCCAACCTCCTAACGTATAGCCTGCCTTGCTGTGTTCCTCGGTGACCTGCCTAGCCGTTTCGATTGCCTCGTGTCACGTCGCGTAGCTGTCTAAGTAGTCGTCCATATAATGACTATTGATAATAGCGTTAAGGGCACGCGGATGTGTATCGGCGTAAACGAGCGTGTTGTGATCGCTAACACTATGCGCAAGAAACGGTGAACTTTTCGCTCCGAATATCATAGAAGTCATTACGTACTTTTTCAGTGAACTACTACGATCGTTACCTCGCCATAAAAATAATTGCGCGGGTTGGTCGCGGCGGTCGATCTCAACACGCAAAAACATTTCTCTAATGACGGCTGCCACCGCTATCTCGTTTTCATGAAATCGAAATAATATACCCGGCAAATTACGTAACAAGTCGGGGCCGTCTAATAGATAATCGTTCAGGCACTTGCCTGATGCTCGAGCTGCTGCGTGGAAAACTAGCCTCAGCTTTCCCGGCTTGTTCGGATTCCGTACTGCCATATCATAACTCGGTGGCAGCTTGACGTCGTCGTCGTCGATCTCATATTGCTTTTTGAGGAGATCGGTCAACTCCTCGTCCGGACTGACATACGTTTTGACGTCTTCTTCGTATCGTGTATTAACGTAAGATATATATATATATATATATATATATATATATATATATATATATATATATATATATATATATATATGTAAAACGGTTTCACTATCTTGCCCACATATAACACGAGGCGCGGTTCCCTGAACAACCCATCCCAATAACGTCCTAGCGGCAATGGGCTGCTTACGACGTCCTATTCGTAAGTCCCGCGATACAATTAAATGCCAATTATCCGAACCTATAAGCACTTTAGGTTTAGCATTATTATAGCACACTGCGTTCGGTAAGCTACGTAAATGTTTCAACCGTAGACATTCCTTATCGACGGATTGCGAACCTACGTTTAAGTTGTTAATCGTACCAAGCGTTTATCACATACGACTCGTTTCTTGTTTTACCGCGTATGCCTATTTTCACTACGCGACTATTATCCTCTCGTTGGCTATCCGATAAACCTTGTATCGTCAGTGGCCTCGTCGGCCCTTCCGTACCTAATTCACGAGCTAACTCATTATCGATTAGCGAAACCGTAGACCCTTCGTCGAGGAGCGCGTAGGTTTCGATCTCTTTACCTCGCGGTCCGCGCACTATTATAGAATACACTTTTAATAACACTGTTTTATCGTTAGCCGTGTAGACGCGATGAGCACTGTTTCATCTGGGGTGGCAGATGCTTCCGGGGCTTGGGTCTTTTTTACGTGAAGCAACGCGTGATGAGGGGCGGTGCAGCCATCGACGCCGCATGTCTTATACTTGCACTTAAGACGCCGATGCTTACTACTTAAACATTTGAAACACACTCCCTCTTCCTTCACCCATTTCCACCGGCTATCATTGTCCATCTGCGCTAACTTTCTACACTTCACTATCACATGTTCACCACCACAACACAGAAACTTTTTATCACTTTCACTGTTTGCGCGTGCGGTGAACGTCTTCACGTCGCGGGGCGTATCCTCTGCGCGGCGTGTTACTATTATTTTCTCGACGGCGGCGTCTCTCTTCTTGCGGGCACTTCCCTAACCGGCGTGACGGACGTATAAGCGTGATTTAACGCTCGGTCAGCTTCTCTCACCATAAACCTGGAAAGTGTGACGATGTCCGGTTCTTCAGAACTGCTGTAATGCTCCGCATAGTCGCACCATCGTGACCGTGGGTGAGGGCTTAATGTATTCGTGACCTCCCGTATTAACATAGGATGTTGTAAATATCCTTTACCGTCTACTTTTTTCATTATACAGACTATGTTCTGTAATTTAATCGCGAACGCATTTAATTCCTGAGCTGTCTGACCCGGGCGCGGAAATCCTCTAATGCTCGATCAATAATTACCTCCGGTCGGCCAAAACATTGATCTAATGTACGCATTATATCAGTTGGGTCCCTCGCGATAAATAATAACGCGGAGACGGCTTCCCTAGCTTCACCACGTAAACAATTTCTTAACCGTGCCATATTTCCGCGGGCGCACCGTTAAAAATAGGCAGGTCCTGTGTTTGCTTCGCGGCGGCGGGCCTACATCTCACCATGCTTTCTAAAGCTTCCGCAAGCCGTTCGATTCCCCGGTCTTTCCCTCGCGGGGTGAGCGACCTATCTCTATCCTTATTCATTAATCTTTCCGGCGACACACGACGATCTGGGGATGTATCACGGTTATAAGGCGATCGTGGCCTATGAACATCGCGACGATAATCTACGTTCCTCGCGGCGATGTGGCGATGACGACCTACAACGTACTGGCGATAGAGTGTATTGGGCGCGTGTCAGGGACGTCACCCTTACATGGTGGTTCGATCGTTTTGATTCGGCGGCGGCTCCCTAACAAGTACCTCTGCACTGTGTGGTTACCGGGACACGGCTGATCATTGTTCGCAACCGTCCTCCCCTGGGCGTCTTTACTATATACGGGTAGTGCAGCGTCATAATGGGTCCCCTTTTCCGTTGGAGCTAACACTACGTCGACGCGGGGCGCGGGCTGAGACTGTCAGAGGAGCGGCTCCCCCCGCACAACCTCTATGTTATCTAACCACTGATCCACACGGCTCCTATTGTCAATATTATCGAGACTTTCCCTATCGGTTTCTTCTTGTAACTGCGCAATGTCCCTAGCGTATTTCTTCTTAAATAAATCTTCCTGAATCTCTAACTGCTTTTTACGAATCGCGGCGAGTTCTTCTGCTGCGTTATATTCCAGTTGCCTAATTCTGGCTATCGCGATAGCTGTCGACCGGGCTGAACGAACCGACGGGGCGCGCGGTGCGGGCCTATGTACAGCGTCGATTGCTACGGGCGCGGCGGTCACTTGTCGACACGGACATAACGGGGTGCGGCGTCGCGGCGACGGATACGGGCGCAGGCGCGGGCATTTTTTTTTTTATTTTATTTATTATTTATTAATGAATTTATAAGACAGTGGTGTTACTTAATTCTAAACCCGCCAAACTTTTACGTTTGATGGCGAGAGGCGCTCTTTTACATAGCAATGAACCACCTTATGTACTCCTAATATTGGACACAATAATACACAATTATGTAGATAACACAGTAATATATAAACCTATGACATCTTGTTGTTATGTTAACTTTATGATCTTATATATATATATATATATATATATATATATATATATATATATATATATATATACAATATGTAACGTAATCATCGCACACCCTCAGACACCCCAATTAGTATATTATGTTATAATCGTAATACATACACTGTATTTTTAGTTAAACATTTTTATGCACTGGTCATTTATCAAATTAACTAATTCCGGAAGAATGCTGTGGTCACAGTACAAATCCACGAACGCAAAGACTTTAACTTGCTTGAAATAAAGTTCATTTTTCTTTACTTTTATTAAATGACAGAATTAGTAATAATACAAATAAAACTGCACTCTTAAAGTCTTATTGCCTTAAGTTACGGTCAATTTCAGTTTGTTTTGACTGTACAGATTTAGTGTGACTGTAATTTACGTAGTTTTAATTTTTTTTTTTTGGGTTAAAAAATTACCAATAATAAAAAGGATAGGAATCGATTCAGTAAACGATTCTGAACAAAATACTTTCTCAAAGTGCGTTAATTATGTTACAAGTTGCATACATACGAGTATTTAGCTTTATTTAGCTTTATTTATATAAATTAATTACCTGATAGTTATATATTATATTGTTATGGTTTATTAATACACTATCGTATTTAGTTCTATTAGCCATCCTGTGTAATGTTTTTTAATTTTCTCTTAAGTGATCTTTTACTAATTTTTACTTTATCGCTTAATAGATCTATTTTGTTAAACACTAGATACCAAATATTAGTTGTTCTCTTACCATAATAGTTTGTTATTTTTGGTTGAACCAGTTTGTTTTCTCTAACCCTATGTGTGTTGTACTTGTTTTTAACATTAACTTTATATTCATCATTATAATAATATTCCAAACCTACCAAATAATCTATTTTTTTATCTATGGGAATAATTTTACAAATGGGAAACAACTTATTATAGTCTTTGTTGCATTTTTCTTTTACATTTTTTCTAACTAGAAACTTAATCAGTCTTATTTGTATGTCTTTGATATTTTTCAGATATGTAATAAAGGTTCGCCCATATAAATACAAGAAGTCCATAGCTCATTAGCGAGTCGGCAAGTGCAAAATATACTATTCTTAACGTTTGTTTGTTCAATACATTTTTTAATTGGTAAAACTTACTTAGCACTAATCTTAGCCTATTGCAAATGTCATTTACGTGTATTCTCCAGTTAAAATTCCTATCTATTGTTAGACCTAAATATTTAAATTTATCCACATATTCCAATCTCTTACAGTTACAATTAAATTTATTTCTATGCATACATTCGTATGTATGTCCTATCACTGTTAGATAATCGTTTCTTACGGATTTAGCATTTCGATTATATGGCGAGTGTATATGCATACATTTGGTTTTTGTAAGATTTAATATAATGCCATTGTCGTGCGCCCATTTGCTAATGTTTTCAATATCACTTTGTATACACTTTTGTACCTCAGCTATGTCCTTGGAGGCATAGACAAGACACATATCATCAGCGTACATGAACACCTTGCAATTATGTACGACATTTGACACACTCTTCACATGCATTATATATCCTACAGGACCGTACACCGATCCAGTAGGCACACCTAAATCGACATCCGCCTCTTCCCCAACCACTTTAGAGACAATTGTGCTTATTTTTCTATTAGTGAGGTAGTTTTTAAACCAATTATTTATGGGACCGCGTATTCCGCATTCGTCCATTGCCTGTAATAAGATATCGTGGTCTAAAGTGTCAAACGCCTTTTTAAAATCAATAAAAAGTACTGTTATTTGTTTGCCAGAATCTAAGGATTCATTAATAAAATCTGAAAATCTTAACAACGCAGTGACCGTGTTGCGCCCTTTCCGAAAACCGTGTTGAGAGTCACACAGTATGTTATGTTGTTCTAAGAACGCGCTTATCTGTCCTACTATATTTTTTTCGGTTATTTTATCTATAACAGATAATATTGCTATGGGCCTATAATTAGCATATTCTAAATTACTTCCTGATTTGTATATGGGACGTATAATTGCATTTTTTAATTGATCAGGGTAAATAGCATTAGATAAGGACATATTTATTGGTGAAGCTAGAACAGGACTTATTTGCTTACGTAAATATACAATGTCTTGCGCCCGTATTCCATCTGAGCCGGGTGCTTTCTCACAGGACAATGTTCTTATGACCTTATCTACATCTGACGAAGTCACCCTACTATATCTATAGCTTACCTCACTCGTCTTTACATAATTATTTCTATCTAAAAACTTAAAATTACATACGTGTTTAATTGCCTTTATTTCCTGCTTAAATGTTTTAGAAAAATTGGTACAAATCTGTTTTATACTATCTGTTTTTCCTAAATGCTTTAAAATAACATCATCCAAGCTAGTTTTATTTCGACCCAACCATATGTTTATATTTGTCCATATTTTCCTGAAATCTCCATTGCATTTTATAATTTGTTCCTGTCTATATTTATTTTTTTCCATATTTATTAATTTATTTACTTTATTTCTAAATTTTGTATAGACTAATCTCTTGTTCATATTCTTTGAATCCGTTTTTCAAACTCTGAATAAATAATCCTGTTGCAATAATATTTTATATAAATATTTATCTATCCATGGACTTCTAATTACTTTATTTGTATCTATCTTAACCTTAATTGTACTATCTTTATAAATGCTATGAAACACACTACACATTGTCTGATACAATAATAACGGACACGTTATTGTAAGTAACTGGGACCAATCATATTCATCCAGCTTTTGTTTAACAATTTTGTCACTTAACACTTCGCGCATACTATTGTTTTTTGTATTGCCACTCTCACATTGATTTACGCTTCCACTAACACATAAATTTAACATTAATCCGATTCCATGATGATCGGCGAGTCGTGACTCGAGCATATACGCGCACGCGTCATGCTCGCTCCGTCCCGCTCGCAACCAGATATGATCCAAGCACGATGCCTCGAGCCGGCCCTCCGCGATCGCTTCGTGCGTTATCTCTTTGCTTGGTATTACACACAGCAGACCGCATTCACACAGGGCGTTTTTGTACCTTGTTACAATAGGATTAACCGTGTCATTTAATATGTTTATATTGGTGTCGCCAATCACTATAACATTGTCAGTTGCTGGTACAGATTTCACTAGTGTCTCTAATTGCTGGATAAATGTCAGTTTATTATTGGCAGGTGGTCTATATATCGCAATTACATGTGTTATAGTTTTCCTATGCTTCATTTGACCGTGAAGTGTTTCCACTGCTTCTGTGTTTACCATTTCAGCTTCAAAATTCAATCCATTCTTAGCACTTACTTACTTACTTACTTATCGTCACGCACAATCCCTAACGGGGTAGCCAGAGAGAACAGATCGCCAAGTGTCACGATCCTTACATACCTCTTTCGCTTCTTTCAGGTTCATTAACTTCTTCATACATGCACGTCTAGGTATCCGAGTACTCTTGACCCTCCCCTCTTCGAGCAATTTGCTCACATGGTCTTCGAAAGTTAGTCTCGGTCTACCTCGACACCTTTTAATATTTACTTTCGCTCTATATATTTTCTTCACCATTCGGTCTTCACTCATTCGTTCAACGTGTCCGAACCATTGGAGTACGCCCCTATCAATTTTTGTGATAAGGTCATCTTTCAATCCTGCCATATTGCGAATCTCTTCGTTTCGCTTTCGGTCGGCTATGGTAACGCCACACATTTTACGAAGAGATCGCATCTCCACTGCATTCAACTTGCTTTTATGCTTCTTCTGGCATACCCAGGTTTCGCTGCCATATAACAAAGTCGGTACCAACACTGCGTTATGTATTGCAAGGCGTGCACTCTTCACCACGCCTTGCCTTTTTACTAATGCATTCAGGGCACCATTGACTTTGTTTCCGGCAGCGACACGCCTATCCACATCTAAATCACATCTTCCATCCCGGCTGAAAGCACTCCCCAAGTATACAATTTCATTTACCTGTTCTAGACATTCCTGATTTACCCATATTTCACATTTCGTTCTCTCTTCGTCCTTTTCAAATACCAGAACCTTAGTTTTATTAGCATTCAAACGGAGACCTTTAATTTCACATTCCTCTTTCATACACGTGACTAATGCCTGCAGTTCTGCTTCTGATGGTGCAATAAGCACTGCATCATCAGCATACAGCAGACAATTAACTTTTATGTCACCCAATTTCACACCCAAACAGCTATCTTTCAGCTTCTGTAAACAGCTGTCGAGATACAGTATGAACAGCCAGGAAGACATGACACAACCCTGTTTTACGCCCGCTTGGACGCTAAACATGGGTGACAGGTCATGCCCTACCCGCACACAGGCTTTACAGTCATAGTAGAGTGACTGCACAGCCCTTAACAATCGACCATCCACACCATATCCCGGCAACAGTTCCCACATTTTCTTCCTTATAACCTTATCAAATGCTTTCTCCAGATCCACAAAAGCACAGAAAATCCTCTGGTTAACACTCAGAAGCTTCTCCGTGATCATGCGGAGAGAAAACATTTGATCCGTGCATCCTCTTCCAGGTCTAAATCCGCATTGTGCCTCCCATAAGAATCTTTCCGATTTCTCTTGCATCCTGCGTGTCAAAACCTTCGAATAAACTTTACTTGCTAAACTGGTCAAGCTGATCGCCCGATAGCTCCCGCAGTCAAAATGTGAACCTTTACCTTTATATAAAGGCACAATGACCGCGGATCGCCAATCATCCGGGACATCTCCCGTCCGCCAGCACAAATTGCACAGCAGATGAAAGCTGTCCCAGACGCGAGGCCCACCGTACTTGACCATTTCAGCAGTAACTCTGTCTAGTCCCGCAGCCTTACCACATTTCAAACTTCGAATCGCACGTTCAATCTCTTTCATGCTGATGACCTCAGTATCATCGAGGTCCGTGTCTGGTGTGCCAGTCACGGCGTCACCCCCGGATCCTTCACTAAGATCATGACACGCATACAATTCTCTATAAAATTCACTCCATCGCTGCATGACGTCCGATTTTTCTGAGAGGACGTCATTGGTTCTCGAAAGCACTTTGTTCATTCTTAAAGCTGTCGCACCACTCCGGGACCCTCCAACCTCTTTCCAGAAGAGTTTGGAGTTTTCCCTAAAGTTGTGCGACAACCTCTCGTCCGCTTCTATTCTACACCTTTCACGTACTTCCTCAATCAATGTTTTCGCATGAACTTTCTGCAGCTTATATCTTTCTTTCATCTTCTCTCTCATATGCTCATCGTTACTAGAGGCTAAGTAGTCTAACCATGCTTTTTTCTTCTTTTTTACAGCTTCTTTCACTTCGTCATTCCACCATGCATCTCTTCTTTTACTACTACCTCTTTTTGTCGTACCACATACTTCTTCCGCTGCACTTACCATTCCATCCCTAAGGTTCTGCCATATTCTCTCCACACATTCTTTCCTGCCATCGATGGTGTCAAGCTTTTCGGCTACCCTCGTGTGATATTTGTCCCTAGTATCCGCTTCCTGAAGCTTCCAGCTTCGGATGCGACAGACCGACTGTGGTTCTGTTACTGCCGTCCGGTGGCGCCAACCCGCGAACAGACCCCTAAATCTAGTAATTACTAGATAATGATCCGTTCCCAGGTCAGCACCCCTGAACACTCGTGTATCCATCACCTGTTTTCGCAGTCGGTCATCCACCAGGAACAAATCAATCATACTTCTCTCATTCTTTCTTTCTCTAGTGTACATATGGATCTTCCTGTGATTAAACATAGTGTTTGTCACAAGAAGACCCTTTTCCTTGCATACAGCCAGTATAAGCTTGCCAGCATCATTAACCCTTTTATCTCCAAACTTTCCAAGCACCGACTCGTATCCTGGTCGAGCGATGCCTACCCATCCATTCAAATCACCACATACAACAGTTCTTTCGTTTCCCTTAACCAAATCTAGAACTTCTCTTACATTCTCCCAAAACTCCTCCAGCTCAGCCCTGGACGACGAAGCTACCGGCGCATAAACAGCCAAAAGGAATAACTTCGTCAGTCCCATTTTGAAGCGAACCCAGAGAAGTCTTGAGTTCACAACCTTGTATTCAGTCATAAGATCGACCAACCGGGACGACAACAGCACTCCCACTCCATTCTTAGCAAATATTAATATTCCTCCTCCTCTTCTCGTTTCTCTAGTATATATAAATGTATTATATCCTACTATTTGGTACAAGGGAGGTTCTTCCTTCTTAATATTTATTTCGCTTAATATTAATATATCTATATTATATATATTTTTATCAAGTAGTATTAATAACTCGTTAAAGTTTTTCCGAAGAGATCTTATGTTCAGATGTAATATGTGGGTGTTCCATATATTTTGGGATTGATCATTATTTAGAGCCATTATATCATAATATCTTTTAAAATTAAAATTACCGGAGAAGATATCCGTATGATCGCCTTTTGCTGTTCGAAATCACCTCGTGTTTACTCGCCGCGTTATAGTACGCGTGTTTATTTACATTCATCGAACTTTTTCAAATCCTCCTCCGACCTAATGTTGTAAATCTTTTTGTCATCACTATTCTTTTTGACCAGGATACTACTATTCTGCACCCATATGTATTGAAAACCTTTCGGTTTAAGATTATTTTTTACTGTCCTAAGAAGTTGTCGTTTGTATTTTGATAAATCTTCGTTAATGTATATTCGCTTTTCACTGCCATTATCATAGACTTTATTATTCGTTATTTTGGTTTCTTTTTTTACAAGCATCCAGCTGTTGCGAATAGATTTCGACCTCAACGTGACCAACACAGTCTTGGGCTTTGTGTCACTTTGTTTTTCATGGCCTACCCTCTGTGCATCTAGAATTCCATTTGGGTCTAGATTTAGTTTTTGTGCCATTTTTTGGACTACTAATATAGTATTTTCGTTTTCATGTTTCTCTAGTCCGTGAATTTCAATGTTTTTTTTCTTTTCTTTTATTTCTAACTCCTGTATCCGTTCTTCTAATGCCCTGTTACATTTCTCCAAATATACATTTTTTTTGTTCTAATGCCTTAATTTTCTTTTGAGATTCATCTTTAAAATCAACTAATGTCTGATACATATCAGCATAAAATTCAACACCATTGCTAAGGTCTTCTATTTTCTTCTCGAGGCTATAAATCACCGCTAACTTTTTATTAACCTCAGCTAAAACGTTATCTCCGGACTCTTCACTAGGGTTTAATGTTATTTTTGTATCATATACGGACTGTTTTGGGCTGCTTTTATTTGTGTGGCACTCATCACAGAGCGTACTGTTTAGGAAATTTTTATTTATACATTTTTTATGGTAAACATTTTTACATTCTCCCTTACATCTCACTATATCCTCTTTAGCCAAAGAAAGAAACAGTTTGCATTTCTTACATTGCACCATTTTCACTTATGCTTAGTTAGGTAATTATTTGCGAAATTGCGGCACAACGAGTTGCTGGCGTCGAAGCAAGTGCGACGGAGGGCGCGGATGCCGACAGATAATCGAGTGGAGACGCGGGGGCTTCCTCGAACACGTGTACTCCTACCGGCGTTTCGTCGTTGTTCCTGGCTGCTTCTCGCCTTACGCATGGTCCCACGTTGCGGCTTCCGATCGTCTTCAAAAAGACGCACGTATGGGTTGCCGTTCCCGCCACAAGGGGCGTTACCAGACGAATACCGTTTGGCACCGTTAGGTGGTATTCGGCCGGCCGCGTAAACGCGGTAGAAACGGGAAAGTTAGTCGTTAAAACGACCAATGACGTTGATGGTTGACGGAGATTCAGAAACAGGGAAAGATTTGAGATAATCTTCTATCTTCTTTCTTCACTGTAGATCTTGATCTTCTATGCTCTTCCATCCGGCGACGATGGATCAAAGAAATGTAGGGGATGAGAGCTAAGTGGACTGTATTTAATTGTTTTTCTATTATGTATACGCTAGGGATTTTGCTGCAAATGAAATGACTTTAACTATTACTGAGCCTAATTCTATGACATCTGTCTGACTAAATAAGGTTGAGTTGAAATTAAAGCAGTTAAAAACGAATTCACTGTTTTTTCAAATTATTTACAATTATGCAGCAGTTAACAATAAACTATTAGGGATATTGAAGGCTTCTTGTTTCCTTGTTCTTCTGATTGGGCCGCTTGCTGTCGCTCGAATGACGAAGCCGCGCCAGAGGCGCTTCTTATATTGTGTGGACGAAGCGCCGTAGGCACCGAGTTGGTGAGAGTGTCGTCCGCGCGGGGCCATTGTTCTGATGCGGGGCGCGCGGGGACGTGTCGACGTGGGTGCGGTGCGGGGCGATGGACGAATCTACTCGCCGTCCGCAACACCATGTTGTCGGCATTACGGGCAAACAGCCCCATCTGTTGCTGAAGACTATTCAATGATTGTCCATTGAATGTTTCAAAAGATGTATAATCAGCAGCAAGGGAAGTAAGTAGTACTAGAAGTTGAACTGGATGCCTTCCGTAACTCTTTCTCAAAGGCATTCATCATCCTTTTGTGGAACGCTTCCATCAAGTAGGACACAGTAGTTTTGATTGATGTGTCCATAATGAAGTGAAGTGAGGTTACAAAGGTGAAACGTTTTAATAGTTTTTAGATTATGTATAAAACACTCACAAATAGGTATAATTATTTATATTTTAGTTAAGAAGCATATATGTAGAACTCATGTTTCTATGTTTATTATGTCATGTTTTTATATATATTTCAGTTATTATATATATTTTCATTTGTATTTCAGAACTACGCTGTATACAAACAAATAATTTTTCAAAACCGTGTGA
Source organism: Parnassius smintheus behrii (assembly GCA_036936625.1). Taxonomy (NCBI): domain Eukaryota; kingdom Metazoa; phylum Arthropoda; class Insecta; order Lepidoptera; family Papilionidae; genus Parnassius; species Parnassius smintheus. The sequence continues at coordinate 4,617,798 of JAUPFT010000030.1, read as the reverse complement.
GAAAAAGATTAAATCAAATTCTACTGATTGTAACATAATTGATGTTCGTAAAGGAAACCACAATTTAGAAAGCCCTACTATTAAATCAAGGCCTAAACTGAAAAGAGATACTCAACCAGTTATTAAAAAAGGGAAGCATCCTGCAAAAAATACGAAAAAGAAAAATTTGAAACGAAGTGTAAATATACTTACGAAAAACACATCTGAGGCATCAACAAAATACATTTTTGAATGTGATGATTGTAGAAAAATTTTTTTAACAAAAGATATTCTCGCCGACCACATATCATACAGTCATAAGACGCAAAAGAACTCAGATGCAGTTCAGACACAAGTTGAACAAACTCCAGTACCAGATCTAATGGATATATATAACTGTGATATTTGCAAATTTAAAACATATCAAAAACGGTACATTTTAGCACATCTTAAAGCGCACCTCGCTAAGCAAATGTACTGTTGTAATAATTGTGATTATAAATGTACACATAAAAAAAATTTCCAAAGGCATATGAAAATCCATACCGGAGAAAAACCTTTTTCGTGTAATATCTGTGAATATAGATGTATTACAAAAAGTGATTTGCAAAACCATATAAAAGTACATACCGGAGAAAAACCTTTATCGTGTAATATCTGTGAATATAGATGTATTACAAAAAGTAATTGGCGAAGGCATATGAAAAAACACACTGGAGCAAAAGCATTTTCGTGATCTATCTGGTAAGATACGTACAATATTATGTAAATGTGTTTTATATTATAGTCAATCAAGTCTAAGAAATACATTTTGACAGCTGTCAGACTTATTGACAGACACCAAGCATGCCAACCAAAAATTGGGAACGTACTTACGATATTCGATTCTTAAAAAAATCGATATCGATTATTTGGAGTTGGTAATCATTTACAGTTTGGTTTGAATAATACTTGAATAAATTAGAAACGGATAATTTAAAACACAAGATTTATCAGTTTCTTTGTATTTGTTGTTACTGCTTATTTCTAGAAAAATAGTTATAAAAATTTTAGATTCATACTAGATTAAAAATAAATTTATTAAATAATTTTCAGTACAACTAGTTAAGCTGTCGTTTTTTAGATTAATTAATATTTGATTTTCAATAATGCCTCGTCGGTCTAGTGGTTGTAGTAGTGCGACTGCTGATCATGAGGTCCTGAGTTCGAATCTCGGGCCGGGCCAAAAAATCAAGTACTGAGAAAGTAAAGTAAAATAGTACAAGAAATTCTCAGTAGCTGCCCGGAGTCAGGAAGTTGGTGGTGTCTCACCCCCTCGTGCCTCGGAAAGCACGTAAAGCTGTTGGCCCTGCGCCTGATCTTTGTCTGGTCGTGTCGGTTTACCGTCCCATCGGATTGTGAGAGTGAGGGAATGGAGAGTGCAGTTGTGCGCTTGCGCTTACACTTGGGCACTATAATCCTGTCCTGCGCCGATGGCTAGTCTCCGTTGAGGCTGGCCGCCGTGACCGAAATTCGGTCTGGAGGACATTATTATTATTATTATTCAATAATGTAGTCAAAATTAATGTCTCTTTCAAAGTCATCTATAGTCAATTTTTCGTTTTTTCTACCACTTTTGCCCAATCATCCTTTGTGACATTGGCACATGCTTCAACGAATATAGAAGAAACCGTCCAAAAAGTGAAAGCGTCCAGACACTACGGTAAGGTACAGCGACATATCATTGAAACGAGGTCGAGCAAAAAAGTTGATACTGGTTATTTTTTAATATTTTGCTTTGTTTGAATGATTCGAATTTAATTTGGTGATAAAAAACTATACACGTTGTAGTTAAATATAGACAATATCATAATTCTTCGTATTTACGTAAAAGGTTTTTTTCAATCGTGTGAGTACGTTTGTGCAAAGTTATTGCGAAATGATTAATGCGAAACGTCAAAAGGTATTTCTTAGATTTGGTGGACTATATTATAAAAGTGTACCAGATAAAAATCTATTTTTGTGAATTTCTTTGTAATTATAGAACGTGTAGATAACCTTTCCTTGCCTTATGTGCAAATTGACACTACATTTATTCTGAAGAAGCTAATTCAAAAACCAAAGAAATAATGGAACTTTGAAATATGAACCAATAGGGAGGTTAGTGGATAGACCAGATCTTACGTTACCGTTACAGCCTTTAAAAGTCCCCTGCTGAACTGCGGAACATCGTCCCCCATGGATTGCCTCATAGGGGGATCATTGCCATAGTTGCCATGCGGTTTTTCATTATTCTCGGTTATGATCAAGGAGACGCTGCTGCACATCACCTGTTTCAGTTTCTCTCTGTCGCCTCTTACGACACCCGCGGGACGATGTGGCCGTTATGTGGCGGTTTGGAAGACCTTTCCATTAAATGGCTTCCTCGTTCCTTTGTATATTCATGCCTAGCAAAATCTTCAAATAATTGTAGTAAGTGTAGTAACCTTTCCTATATTACATAACCATCCATCTTCAATAACACTAATTTGTCGTTTTTACAGTACTCGCCAGAAAAAAACATAATTTTTCAAGTCTACCCTCACACGATCTTCGTTGCCCACCAGTGAGAGCAAGAGTGATACATCTCAATCTAAGTGCTTTGGATGCATAGAACTGTAGCAGACAGTTGAAGTTAATACTTAAAAAATGTTAGTATTATGAATCAAAAATATAAACTTGATTATATTTGTAAAACACGTTAACATAATATTGTACATATCTTACCAGATAGCTCACAAAAAAGTAATATTGACATTGACATATAAAATTATTAACTCTCAAATTAGTTTTATATAAAAACATTATTGAGTTCTATATGCTTTGTAACTAAAATATAAATAATTCTACCTACCTGCGAGTGTTTTATACATAATCTAAAAACTATTACAACGCGTCACCTTTGTAACCTCACTTCACTTCATTATGGACACATTAATCAAAACTACTGAGTCCTACTTGATGGAAATGTTCTACAAAAGGATGATGAATGCCTTTGAGGAAGAGTTACGGAAGGCATCCAGTTCAACTCCTAGTATTACTTCCCTTGCTGCTGATTATACATCTTTTGAAACATTTATTGGACAAACATTGAATAGTCTTCAGCAACAGATAGAGCTGCTTGCCCGTAATGCCGACAACATGGAGATGCGGAGCCGTATGAAGAATATTGGTTTCTGTTTATAAAATTGCATTATGAATTTTAAATTTCCATATTAAGATTTTTTTTCGTCTGTTCCTCAAATCTGCAAAACGCTGTCGGCCATATTAGAACATGTCGTGACGTCACTGATCCTACTTAAGGATATTAGTGTTCTAGTGTTACTGATTAAGGCGACACCGTGAAAAAATGCACCTCCTTTCATCGAATAGTATATAGACTATGACATAACTAAGGAAAGTGAAATTTTGATAAGTATAGGTAAATCCATGTCTTTATCTTAAATTTGATTGTTCAAAGACACGATTGTATAATTTTGACTCGATCATAATTATTTGCGAAAACACCTCTAAAAAATCACTATAGTTGAAATTACAACGAAATTACTTAATCTATATGCTTGGAAATCACTCAAATATATTCATAACATAAATATTTTTAATTTACTTGCTCATTATTTTGATTACTTAAATCAATAATTTTTAAAAAAATATTTTAAAGTTTCTGAGAATTTCTAAGCGCTTTTAATCATCGCAGGCGCTTTGCTATTTTAGACCTTATGACGGCGTTTTTTCAAGTTTTTATAGAAATTATGTATTAATTTGGATCGGGACGGCGATAGCCTTTTCGATGTGTCGTCTTAAGAGAAATAGCTAACGTGCTGTGTTATTTCGAAATTTTTTAGTTATATTTACGATTATTGAGTTTTATCGACCAAATTGGCGATTTATTGAAAACGGGCCAAATTAGGAGTACCCTTAACCGACGAGCATGTATGCGTAGGTGTATGGATGTGAAAGAGGCGAGAGAGGTGTGTCAGGATCTTGCCAAATGGAAGTCTGTAGTCTGCCTACCCCTCTGGGTGACAGGCGTGAGTGTTTATGTTATGTTATTGAGTTTTATTCCGAATTTCATTGAAAAGGCATCATGTAGGATGAATTCGTAAAAACAGAAAGTACTAATGTACCAAGGATAAATAAATTGATGGTGGCAAAATTTTTTGTATGCAATCCCAAGTTTTGTTCTACCGAGTTGAGGAATATTAAAACATCAGTGTAAATATGTTGTACAGTGTGAGTATTTATAAAGTGCACATATCAAAACCAGGGAAACTACATATAATTTCATCGACATTACATTAGACACAAAAATTATAAAAAAATATTTTTTTAATGAATATTTTAAAATTTGAAATTGCAGCTGCTAACCCTATTTAAACAAATTGTTATAACTTTTAAACTGAATGTCCTATCAAAATGGAATAAATTTTAGAATTATTGTTAATAATGTGCCGTGCCAATAAAGTAAAATTTTCCAAAAGAAGAAACGCCATAAAATTAGAATAAAGAGGTATTTCATGAAAATCTGGTATTTTTTTATCATCTTTTTTACAATAACTTTAAAATTTCTCTAAAATCGTCCAATAATCCTACTTTTTTAATCTTGTGTTATTTTACATCGTATTAGCTTTCTAATGGTAAAAAATGCACGTTTATTACTCGGATAAAACTTTATTAATTAGCATTAAAAAAAAGCACATAACTCGGTTAAGCACCGTAGCAGGTAGAGAGAACTACATTTTTAGGAATAAAACTCGATTTTATCTACATAAATATTTTATTATGTATTAAAATAAATTTAAAACAAAAGGCCTAATGAAGCAAATGTTCAAAATGGAGACCCCGTTGTGTTGCAAACACATTGTGGCACGAAGCAAAATTTGCTCTGTGGCTCTACGTATCATTTCGGGGTCGTTTCGAATTTCATTAGCAACACGCAAAACTCTTTCTTCGAGTTCCGCTTCGCTGTTTATGGGACTGTTATACATCCTTTGTTTCATTGTCCCCAATAAAAAGTAGTCGAGCGGCGTCAGATCAGGGGAATGCGCCGGCCACTCAACAGGTCCTTGTAAAAACAGTTGGATTAAGTGGACGATTTTTCGGGAAATTTTAAAGTTATTGTAAAAATGATGAAAAAAATTCCATATTTTCATCAAAAACCTCTTTATTATGACGTTCATTTTATTGCAAATTTTTACTTTATTGGCACAACCTATTATTAACAATCATTTAAAAATTATTTCATTTTGATAGGGCATTCAGTTTAAAAGTTATAATAATTTATTTAAAAAGGGTTAGCAGCTGCAATTTCAAATTTTAAAATATTCATAAAAAATAATTTTTTTATAATTTTACCTTCGATGAAATTATGTGTAGTTTCTAAAGTTGTTCAAAACGACTGTAAATCAATAGCACGCTACAGACTATAAACTATAAATTTCTAGCGCGCTATTTATAAGAAAGCGTGTTAAGATTTGCAACACGTTATATCTCGTAGCACGTTACAATACATGTCGTTCATTGGATACACCGTGTGTTATGTAAGAACATTATTTCGTAATAAGTCACATTTTAGACTAAAATAAAATAAAGCTGCAAAGAAAACCAAATGAACGCTTTTTCATACTTTTCATGCTTACGACTTTCTATAGTAAAATTAATTATTTTTTATATTATAATTGATGTAAACGTTATTTTAACTTTAATATAAATTATAAATGAAATAAAGGTGTATTTAAAAATTTATTGAATGTATTTATAAAAATCAACTATTTACATATTACACTTTTATGTCTATATTTTATTTATATTTAAAAACATTAGGTTTCTTTTAGCAGACAACTGTGTCCTTCGATCACTTACAAATATACGGTATACACTAACTAAACAACGTCTAACATTAAATTAGGTCGCGCGCGAGGAATAGCGTGCTACTAGATCAAATTTGCGACACACGTCCTCTCCCAATAGCGCTGCAGCTAGAACTAGTTGCCGATAGATATTAATACTTAATAGCACCAAAGCGCAATAGCGCCATGGCGACTACTTACATTACATAGCACGCGCTATGTGTTATGGAGAGATAGCGCGCTATAATATGGCGCTATGCGCTATATTAACCACCACTAGTAGTTTCCCTGGTTTTGATATGTGCACTTTATAAAGACTCACACTGTATTATACTACTATTACCAACTTGTGTTTACACAAAAACACAATACCAAGTCAGAGTGTACTTTGATAAAACATAGTTTAGTAGCTATCATAGTCTATCTAAAATTACAATCATTAACAATCATTAGTTATAATATCTAAGTGAACGTAATTTATACTTGCGTCTTTTGTCTTGTATTAAACGATAGTTAAATATGAATCATACTTACATCAAAATTATCATCATAAAAGTATAGTTTAGATTTAGTAGCCAATGCCCTCGGGTCTCTTCTTGTCAGTTTTAACCAACCATTTCCCATATTTAAATCAGTTGGCACTTTAATCCATAACTTTCCCGGCGTTCTTATGCTCGAATTTTTGCATTCAGGCTCAACACAATAATGATATAGATGATAACTCATTATTAAACATTAAAAAGTATATTATTCCTTTGCAAAATCGGCAGAATCGACGACAGTGACGTCACGAGTTAAACAACATGGCGACTAGCGTTTTTACGCGAAAATTTAAAAAGATAGATTAAAAGTAATTTTTATGGCACTATTCGGTTTTAAAAAAATTATAGTGGTTCATTATCACTAGGAATTTTTGAAAATGGGTAAAATACCCTATTATTGTTTAAATCACTGTTTCGAATTTCACACAGAACTGGTGTTATGCACACAGTGCAGTCGAAGTTAGCGTGCAAGTGCGCCATAAGAGAATTCATCGTCACATTTTATCCCGTGGGTTCGTAAGAGGCGACTTTGGGTTTGGTTTTCAGACAGACGGCGGTATAACCACCTCGTTTACTTAAGATGTAAAATATCCAGACCAGCGACAGGCAACATTGACAGAGATGCTCACGTCTGGTTCTGCGATCGTCAATCCTATGCCAAGCGTGACGACTGACGCAAATCCTGCTTACATCGGAAGAGATCCTTCCATGTTCAGCAGTGGTAGTTTACGGGACGATTAAGATAGAGGAATTATTTGTGGGCCATACAAAGACTCAAACAAGCCCTGGTAGCTCAGGGGCTAGGAGTTTGCAGTAAAATTTCACAGTTCGCTAGCAACCCAGGTTCGTTCTCCACCAGCACCCATAAAATTGTTAATTTTCTATGTCTAAACGAAGTCTCAAAAATGAACGAAACACGAACGGATTTGTCGCACTAACTGCCTTTACAAACTCATGTTCAATTCAGGGTGCGTGTCCTCCAATCGCGCACGAGTTTGTAAGGAGTATGCGTCTTGATTAAGGTGGCCCTAGTCGATACCTCGAACTAAATGGTGGGCGGGGTTAAAATGCATGCTATCTCAGCCGACATCACGTGCGAAAGGGATAGACGCTGTGATGAGCAGTAAGAACCTAGTGCGCACACACATACGCACTCCAGTGACGCAAAGCGACGGCGTCATCGCGTACCTACATATTGCGATTCTTTTTTGAATGACAAAATAAACTCATACCGCAATTGAAAGCTCCGGCTTAGCAATGAGGCTGCGCTGGGGGTCGCGGTTTCGAATCCCGCACGGAACAAATATTTGTATGGCCTACAAATAGTTGTTCCGGGTCATGTTTGTCCTTGTGTAATTTATGTTTGTAAACTGCCTCCACTATACAGGAGAAAATCCTACTGTAGGGGTAACTTATTTTAAAAAGAGAAAAGAGAGAGGAAACAAATTGGTGTTATTATTATGAACCCAATTTAGTTGTTATTTTGAAAGTTCTTATGTGAATTTAAGTAGATGTTATTATATAATAATTTCATTGATTTGTTTTTACCTACTTTTTAACCGATTTAGAAAAAAGGCGGCGGTTCTCAATTCGTTGTTTTTTGGTTATGTATGTTCTGTTCCCCGATTTCTCGAAGATGCCTGAACCGATTTGGAAAATTATTTTTTGGTTTGAAAGAATATACTTTCCAGATGATCCCATGGTAATCGATGATGGTCAGATCAGCATCTGATGATAGGATCTTGGAGAAATCGAGGGAACTCTTCAATAAATGACAGCAAATCAACCGCGATTGCTGCTATCGCTTTTGTATTTTATTGTAGGTTATGCAAACATTACTGTAGGCACTATGTATTGCAAATAGGTATTTACTTACTATAGCTAGATAGCTATAATAGCCCACAGGCAACTCCCCGAAGTATATGCAAGCCAGTGTCAGGATAACTGCTTTTTCGACAGCGCGACTGATGTGAGTGGGGTTTTTATGTAGGTTAATTAAATAAATAAAAATGTTAGTTTGTAAATTGTTTATTGATTGTTTGTGTTCAATAGCGGTTTGCAATATTATTTAGTACTTAGAAAGTTATCAACAATATGAATTGTGTCACTGCAGGGACAAGCACAAAAACGGAATAGGACTAACAGCACAGACTTCCTTACAGAAGTCCAAAGAACACGTCTAGACAAGGTGAGTAATTAGAAGAAAACTACAATTCAGGGATCGATTGTAAATCAAATTCACAGTACAGACACAATTAGCGAAATATAAATAAAATTATGAATTATTTTATGATAGTAGATAACGCTAGTTGAAAACTAAACACTGTATGGGAATGACATCACTGAACGAGTTGGGTGGTCAGTCCAAACAAACAAAAGGCGCGATTGTAGAAAGAGATTCGTTACGAAACGTTTGTAGGCTAGGGGGGCTTGACCTGTTTATGCTATTGATAACGACGGCTATAAAATATGTACAAACTAGAATCTAAATCCTATGTGTACTTATCTGTATTCATAACCCGATATCTGAGGTAGGTTGATGCGCTCCTTAATTTTTATATAGTTCGTATTATTCTGTAATAAATTAAATCTAAACCAAAATATATAGGTACTATAATACCATAGCAAAGCTACTATTATTTTATTTAGTAGTAGCTTATATCGTAGTATTGTAAATTATATATAAAAAATATGAGTACCTGTCTGAGGTACGGTTAAATATAAACAAATATTTGCCAAGTGCGAATCCGACTTCCGAGCTTCCGTACCATCTTACAAGATTTAATATACATATTATTATCGATCAAAAAAAGCCAAAAATACACGTTTCTTTTTCTAGTAGGAAACCATTTAATTTCAAATTTATTTTTACTATTTGTTGTTATAGCGGCAACAGAAATACACGTTCTGTGAAAATTACAATCATCCACCTGTTACGGATCATGAGATACAGCCCGCTGACAGACAGACACACGGACAGCGGAGGCTTCGTAATAGCGCCCTGCTAGTTACCCTTCGGGTACGGAATCCTAAAAAGTACTTAGTTGTCCACTCACATCTGTATGGTTCTTTCTTCAAAGGACCATTAGCCACCTGCCTGTTTCTCGTATGACATGACCAATGTAATAATACCTGGACTGACCTCTCTGAGTTTGTTTCGGCAGATCGGGTGCTTCTTCTCAGTTTCATGTTTTTGTTGTGTTAGTGTTTTTAAAAAAAAAACAACTTACAAAACATTTTATTTATCATTGACTGCCCTTCTTAGATTCTTATGTACTTACATAAATTATATTAAGTGTATTAGGATATGAGATTCCTATACGTAAGCACGGTTATCGAAAATCTAAAAATTACGTATTCTAATTTATAGATAATTTTAAGATTTTCGACAATCGATCAATGAGATGTTTTCGTTAGTTGGCAAATTAAAGTAGTTAAGTACCTAATGTACTACCTGTATCGAAAGTTCATTATTATGTACCTACCTGTTTTCAATTTTAACTACATGTGCTTCAACAAACTTATAATTTACCAGCTATATTCATCCCGGCTTCAGCAAGTGGACACGAACAAAAGGAAGCAATTATGCTAAATAAAGATGTAGATATGTAGGTATTACAACCATAAATAGATAGCAGCGGCTAACCTAATGAGCATGCGTGGGTGCGCGCTGCGCCCCCCCCCCCCTCCGTCCGGCCCACTGATCGGGGAAATAATTTGTAGCGAAAGGCAAGATAATTTACAGCAAAAAAGAGCGTGCGAAATTTTATAAACAGAGCTTTGGGAGTCTGGATGTCATGAAAAATCTATTGAATGTATCTGTTCAAAATAAAATTATTTGCATTTTTGAACAACTAATCTATCCCTGTATGGTAACTGTTTTGCAATTTTCGTTCTTCTCATGATATTTATTTCCGCCCAAAGATGTGTTAAAAATAGTGTTGAAATTCGGAATTTTCGACGCTTATAACTTTTAAACATAATCTTTTTTTGCTGTTTTGTTTCCATACAGGGCTAGATAATGATGAGACAAATTGAAATCATTTTTTATTTTGTACGTACACCATCAGACAGTAGAGTAATCGCCAGACTACGTTTGTATGGAAAAACGAGCGCTAGTGTACCCTTAAGCGCCACAAATCCGTGTTTGTTCGAAGGCATTTTTGTGTTTAACGAATGGGCAAGAAAACTCAAACAAAGTCTTTAAATCTTTATTAGGACCAAAATAAATCTACATGCAATGATGTAGTATGGTATTCTATTGTAGGCAGTCAATGTACCTAGGTACATAAACAAATATAATGAAGTAATGTTATAAAATCAATGTTTTTTTTTTTTTTTTTTTTTTTTTTTTATAGAAGAGGGGGCAAACGAGCATGCGGCTCACCTGATGTTAAGTGACTACCGCCGCCCATGATCAACCGCAACACCAGGAGAATTGCGGGTGCGTTGCCGGCCCTTTAGAAAGGAGTAAGCTCTTTTCTTGAAGGTCCCCAGGTCGTATCGGTCCGGAAAAATCGCCGGTGGTAAACTATTCCACAGAGAGGTTGTACGTTTTTGGCAGGAGGCTCGCTATCATCAATATTTGATGAAATATTATGAACACGTTTTCCTTTCACAGTTTCTGACTTGTCTGGTCGACCTGATTGAATCCTTCCACTGCGTGGTAGACCTCTTTTTTGGGGCGTGCGATCGATGTTGGTTGTACATGAATTTTTCGAGATTTTCGTGGGATATTTTTTTTCAACTATAAATGATATAATACTCGATGGAAGTAGGTGTGAATTGGGGCTTCCGCGTCACTTGCTCTCGCATCGCTCGAGCTACATGTAGCTGAAGACCCCAATTCTCTCCAGTAGATGTAAAAAATTTTAGTTTAACTAAATTAACGTCTACATACTCACAGTTCTATCCTGCGGGAACAAGTGTACTTCCACTTCCAGTTGAGTTATTGAGCATTATATTCATAGCGTTAGCGAGATACTGCCGGTATTGCCGCATCTATATGATTAATTTCTAATATTACAACTTGTTTAGCCTAACTTCATTGTGGTTAGTGCTAATAAACGTTTTTTTGGATAGTTATACCTAATATAGTGTTAGCTCCTATTACTTGCCCGACTACAATTATCATTACCTCATTATTAAAATCTATCGTGTTAATATAAAACATCTATAATTTCTTCTGCTTATGGTCAGGCGTGCTATGCTAGGCTTATGCTGATGTAATTGATAGAATCAGGTGTTACTTTGCGGAAATCCATTATAATAAAAATATTAATTGGCAACCAACCGCTAACTAAATACAATGATGTGTCTCACCTGGATTGAAGAGCGCCTCCCGCCCTCCCTCAATTGTTTTATTATTGTTTAATTTTCATAGCGAGTGCACGTTGATTACAACGCTCGTCAAATATTGTAGTGACAATGAAACAACAGAGTTCAGATGACAACTGCTTTTAATAATAAAGCGGTTCTTAACATACAACATTTTAAGACTACCCACAACATCTTCCCCTTAAAGAATAAGTTTTTAACAAAAGTGATATATTTTTTTAATAATCTTACATAAATGAAAAAAACTTAAGTACAAATAATTTTTTTATTTTACCATTACCTTACATCACCTTAACCTTTTTTTCGTGATTACACAGGATTAATCAAGTAGATTATTTTTATTTTTATTCGCTTTACTTCGAGTGAGAGTAGGAGAATAATTTTCATTAACTTCAAAATTTAACATTGTTGGTTCATATTCATCGTTCGAAGAATATTCCTCATTCTCACTATGCATACAAATAGTTTTTTTTTTCTAATTGGATCATGTTCTTTATTCTCATGTGCTATTTGTCCTGACGTTCTATTTTCTTGTGTTTTATCTTTTTTAGATGTCTGCGATTGCGACTATACACCCTTCCTCTTTTAGTTTTAATAAAATAAGAGCGGGGAGTCGCCGCTTTTGCAACGATATAACCTGGCATTTTACAATTTTTTTCTATCATGGTCACCTCATCGCCGCCATCTAATACAGGTAAAGGCTTAGCACGTAAATCATAATACATTTTGTATTTATTTTGTTTATCTAGCATAACTTGGTGTTGTCTCTCATTATGTACATTACCTATTTTTAAAAGGTCCGGGTGCACAGGCAGCCTGCATTTTAACCTGCGACCCATCAGCAACTGTGCGGGAGAATTCAAATTATCGCGAAACATATTTCGATAACTTAGCAAACTTAAATAAAAGCCATTTCCACTATCTATGGATTTTTTTAATATCTTTTTTATTGTTTGCACAGCCCTTTCACTCTTACCATTTGATTGTGCATAGTTGGGTGATGAGGTTATGTGTTCGAATCCCCACTCCACCGCGAAGTTTTTAAACTCCCGACTTGAAAATTGTGGACCATTATCGCTTATTATAATGTCTGATATCCCCATATCTAGCAAAATTTTCTCTCTGCACGTTTATGACGCTTTTAGAAGTAGTTTCATGTAACAATGCTACTTCCGTAAAACATGAATAATAGTCCACAATAATCAGATATGTCCGTCCCGATTTTACTCCATGGTAAATTTGGAATAGAAACAGCAATCATCGGTTCCTTACTAGGTTTATTTGAATTCTCTTGACTTGTGTGTCACACCTATTTACATATCTCTCTATATCATAAGAAATCCCTGGCCAGAATAACACTTCACGTGCCCGCCTTTTACAGCGGTCTATCCCTAAATGCCCATCATGTATGAATTTTAACATTTGGGTTCTTAAGGAACTGGGAATTAATATTTGTTTATTTTTAAATATAACACCATCTACACAAAATAAATCACCTCTCATAGACCAATAATATTTTAAATTATCTTCAATATCTCGTTTATATTCTAGCCAACCCTGATTTATATATTTCATTAAACGTTTTAAATTATTATCTTTTAAAGTTTTATTTTTAATTACACATAGTTTTTTATGTGAAACGGGCATGTTAGAAACTACAGTCAGCGTCAATAGGAAGGTGTCAAGGTGATCAAATACATCCAAAGGTCGACGAAAGTGACATCCAAAGGGATCAATAATATTTAACCATCCAAATTAGGCAAATTCTTGTGATCACCAATCTTGCTCAAATATATCGGAATATATACAACGTCAGATATATGGTTTCAGTCAAAGCGTTCTTAATACAGTAACAAACAAAACGTCAATGGTAGCGAAGCAGTTAAAATACTCAAAAATGCGGGACACAACAAGAAAAATAACTTTATCTTAATATAATTCGGTGTAATTTATTTTGCACTAAGTTTTATTAAAAAATATACATTATAAATTCATCATCATTCTCTAAACCATTTCCCATTATCTGGGGTCGGCGCAGTAAACCTTCTTGTTCCATTCCTCTCTATCAGCCGTCATTTCCATACTTACTCCTTTCATTCTCATATCACTCTTCACACAATCGATCCATCTTTTATTCGGCCTTCCTCTGCCCGTGTGTCCCTATATTAAATTATCAATGTTTCTTTTAATACAACTCAGTATTACTACTTCCGTGTATTATTACTTACGTGCCGTGTAGTGACGGTTGAGAATATCCACTACCCCATATCTTCCCTTGGGTGTCGTAAGAGGCGACAGAGGGAGACAGGCAGGAGATGGGTAGCAGCATCTTCCTGATAACAACTGTGAGATAATAAAAAACTGCGGTTGCCAACCCGCTCACCAAGCGTGGCAACTATGGCAAATATCCCCACATGAGTAACGACGCAAACAAACGGCCCCCAGTCCCCGGCGGCCCCGCTATTCCTGGCTACGGTGGCGACCATGGTAACGGCGGGGCAGGGGGTGCTAAGAATCTCCGGTGGAGGTTCGGTTGCCACCTACGACGACTCGACCTGGCAACATATAACGCACGCACCCTGAGGACTGACGAGAAGATACTAGAGTTGGAAGAAGAGGTAGACAAGTTGCGCTGGCATATTATTGGGTTATCCGAGGTCCGAAGAGAGGGAGAGAACACGGTAATCCTCGAGTCCGGCAACTTGTTCTATCACCGGGAGGGCGACCATCTGTCCCAAGGAGGTGTCGGATTTATCGTACACAAGTCTCTCGTCAACAACGTTGTAAAGATTGGGAGTGTGTCGACGAGGGTCGCGTACCTGATACTCAAAATCACCAAACGGTATTCGCTGAAGGTCACATAGGTTTACGCACCAACCTCGGCACATCCCGATGAGGAGGTGGAGGAAATGTATGAGGATATTTCCAGAGCCATACATTCCTCCACAACCCACTACACGGTGTTGATGGGAGACTTCAACGCAAAACTAGGCACAAGAGAAAGCGGTGAGCTGAAGGTAGGGAAATTTGGAGTAGGGCAACGGAACCGTAGGGGCCAGCAGCTGGCCGACTTTATGGAGAAAGAGGGACTCTTTATGATGAACTCTTTCTTCCAGAAGCGGCCCCACAGGAAGTGGACCTGGTCGAGCCCCGACGGTTCGACGAAAAATGAGATTGACTTCATTATGACGACCAGACGCCAACTGTTCAGTGATGTCTCAGTGATCGCAAGGGTGAAAACTGGCAGCGATCACCGAATGGTTAGAGGCACACTGAACCTAAACGTTAAGTTGGAAAGGTCTCGTCTAATGAAGTCAACGCTCCGTCCCCCTCGTGCTCTAATCCAGAATCCCGAAACCTTTCAGCTCGAGTTACATAACCGCTTTCAGTGCCTAGAAGATTGCAATGCAGTGGACGATATGTATGACAAGCTCGTGGAAACTGTCCATGCGGTCGGAGCTAAGTTCTGCAAGACCGGCCGCAGAAGAACACAAAAGCTCTCCGATCACACTCTTAATCTCTTGGCTGTTAGACGGGAGATGAGGCTGCAATCGTCGACAGATTTGACAGCATACAGGCAACTGAACAGACAGATCTCCAAATGCATGCGGCGAGACTTACGCAAATTTAATACTGCTCGTATTGAAGAAGCGATTGAGCGGAACCAGAGCTCCAAAGTCTTTGCCAGAGATCTGTCTGCCAGTAAGAGCCAACTGTCAAAGCTGAAGACTGAGTGTGGCAGCATCGTTTCCGGGACACCTGAGATTCTGAGTGAGATTGAGAGGTTCTATGGGCAGCTGTACACATCATCGTTGGAGCCACACGCAAGTGTGAGTAACGATCCAAGAGCGGGTCTTATCTGACACTATTCCGATGATATCCCGGACGTCAGTCTGAGCAAGATTAGAATGGCTCTCCAGCACCTTAAAAACGGCAAGTCCCCGGGCGAGGATGGAATTACAGCGGAGCTTCTGAAAGCGGGTGGAAAACCGGTACTTGAAGTCCTTCAGAGGCTCAGTCTATCACGCAGAGAAACTCCGAGCATAGCCCTCTCCATAGCTCGCTGAGCGACCTTGAGCGTCCTCATACGGCCAGCAGTGAAGGACCACGTCTCTGATCCGTAAGTCATCACTGGCAACACGCACTGGTTGTACACTTTAGTTTTCGGAGATTGAGGTATACCTGACGAGAAGATGTGTCGTAATTTCCCGAACGCTGCCCAGCCGAGTTGAATCCGTCGATTGACCTCTCGGTCGAAGTTGGACTTACCTAATCGGACTATTTGTCCCAGATAAACGTACTCGACAACAACTTCGAGCATAGTGCTCCCAACAACTACCGGCATAGGTGTGACATGGACATTAAACATGATCTTTGTTTTGTCCATGTTCATCTTAAGACCTATCCGTTGGGAGACACCATTGAGGTCATTTAGCATAGTGCTAAGGTCCTCCAGCGATTCTGCCATAAGGACTATATCGTCGGCAAATCGAAGGTGAGTGATGTACTCGCCATTGATGTTAATACCGTATCCTCTCCAGTCCAGTAGCTTGAAAACGTCTTCCAACGCAGCGGTGAAGAGTTTCGGGGATATAACGTCACCCTGTCTTACGTCTCTCTGCAGTTGGATAGGTTTCGAACGCTGGTTCTGTACTCGGATAGCCATCGTAGCCCTACTGTACAAACACTTCAGCACTTCGATATACCGACAGTCAACTTGGCACCGCTGAAGGGACTGTAGCACCGCCCAAATTTCGACGGAATCAAAGGCTTTCTCATAGTCCACATACGCCAGGCAAAGTGGCAGATGTACTCTTCGGTCTTCTGTACAATCTGCCGCAGGGTATGTATGTGGTCCATGGTACTAAGGCCTTTTCGGAAACCGGCTTGTTCGGGAGGCTGGAAGTCGTCGAGTCTGCGTGCGAGACGATTCGTAATGACTCTCGAAAACAGCACGTAGACGCGGCTCAGAAGGGAAATCGGTCTGTAGTTCTTCAAGAGAGCGTTGTCGCCTTTCTTAAAGAACAAGACCACTGCACTTCTGCTCCACGCCTTCGGAGTAGTGCCACCATGGAGGACGGAATTGAAGAGCTTCTGAAAGACTTCAAGTACAAGTCACACTTTGCTCCTGTGTCGTGGGGGCAGTTTATATAGTTCGATATATGTCTTTTTTATTTTTGGCAAGGGCAAACGTTATATTTTTAACATTGGTGAAGTTCATCTATTACAGTATTCAAAAATTTTAATAATATGGTTTTGATAGAACTTATGACCCGACTAAGTACATAAATTTCGCAACAAACAAATTGTTCCGTGCAGGATTCGAACCCGCGGCCCTCAACGCTCAACGCAAAAATTGCCTCCACGATACAGGAGACAATCTATTGTGGGATAATGTTTTTTAAACCAAGAAAAACATGTTAAAAAAATCTGTACTTTAGTAAATATAATATATTATATTATATTTGTACAGAGATTACGAATTACCTATATAAGATTTTTAATTCAAAATCGTAAATAATATGCAATCTTGTAATGTCAAATATATATAGTAGGTACCTGAATGACCGAGCTTTGCTCAGGTTTTTTTTTTAAATTACATTTAGATACAAATTACATATTGATGTAATATGAATAATATTTTTTGATCTTATTGACATAATAGAAAAACTGAACTGGTTATTTGAATAAAACATTATGAGTGAAATTAGTTTAATTAAAACTTTCGTATTTTTAAAAAATACTAAAAAAGGGCTCGAAATAATAGATTTTTTCACAAAAGAAGGGAACTTGAAAAAAAAGGAAAAAATGTCGGACCGAAGACAGGACGCGAACCAAGGCATTACGATTTCGCGACCGCTCGATATCCACTTGAGCTATTACGATCATTAACACACTGCCAAAATTTACCTTCTTATATTGTAGCAGTTTTTCATTGCCTGAAATTGATTTTATTGCCCCTGAAACTCCCTGGACACTAAATATTACGAAAATCGTTGGAGACGTTTCCGAGATTCCGATTATAGATATGTAAAAGAATTGCTCGTTTAAAGGTATAGGATGTATATTTGATAAGTGTATGTCAAATAAAATTGATGTCTGTCGGCAATATTAAAATAAATGGGTTCTATTAAGCTTAGAAAATTATGTGCATACGATTGAAAAAAAAACAACCATTTTTAAAATTTTAGTGTGTATGTCTGTTTACATGTCCATCTGTCTATCTTTCTGTCAGGGCAGGGCTAATCTTTGGTATTTCTGTTCTTCAAGTTTTATCACAATCAGTTATGTGATAAAGCTTTACGAACAGATAGAGAGTAATACCAAGAGAGACCTGGGCTACATTTTATCCGACAAACTTTAAGAATTAATTCATAAGTAGTTAATAGATCATATCCAAGCGAAACCGTGACATGTAGCTAGTTGTAAATATTTATTTAAATTGAATATTTAAAACCGAATTCATTTTATCACTAGTAATAATAATATTTTAATTTTTATCTCAAATGCATTCCGTCATATTTGAAGTAAGTCAAAGTCATTATATCTAAATTTCCCGCTAGCAATAATAGTGTTCTGTGATTTAAATGTTCTTTGGTTAATCGTGGTTATAATATTCACATTTTTCTAATTCTCTGATTTTATTGCTCATAGTTAAAACAATATGAATTCATTTCGTATTAACCATGAGATGAAATATAGAATTGTTCACCTGAAAGAAGAAGGCGTCTCTGTAACAGATATTTCTAATGAACTAGGCATATGCGTAAGTTGACCTTCGTTCACCGTGATTTTGAGATTTCTGTTACATAGGTTTAATTCTACAGATAATTTTGTTTTTAGAGAAATACTGTGTATGTGTGTGCATATCCAAAATCACGTAACGACACCCACGTCGAACCGGCGTCGAAGAAGACAGAGGAATACTACAAGGAGCTATAAACTATCGCTTTGTTAATTCACGCCATTTATCAATTGAATTCGGTTTATCGCAGAGTAACAACAAGGCGACGCGACGCGTGTTCATCACAGAATACCTGCAAAAAAGCTTACATCAAAGCACAAGGCACAACGCTCACAATTTGCACAAAATTATATAAATTACAACTTCGAAAATATCGTTTTTATAGATAAAAAAGTATTTTCCTCATCTGCATGTGGTCGTTTATCTTTTTGGAGAATTAATAACACCAGATACGATGAGAGAAACGTAATAACTAATAACAGAAGTGGCCGAATCACATGGGTTTTTGGGGGTGGATGTGCCAAAATGGTCCGGGAGAACTGATCGAGGTTGGTGGAAGATTAAACGGCCAACAATATAAGAAGATCATTGAGGAAATGCTATTGCCAACAACCAGAGTATTTTATCCGAATGAGTGTGAAAAATTGTATTCATTCAAGATCAGCTCTGTCCACAACTGCAGGATAGTACAGAATTATTTAAACAAAACTGGTTGATAATTTTTTTTAATTTCTAATTTTAAGGAGGAACATTGGCAGACAAGAAAAAGACAAAGGGTATCCTTCGAGAAGAGTACGAAGATGCTGATCTGCTGCTTTTATGGATAATACTTTCGACTCAGTTAATGGCAGTTTTTAAAAGAAAAGATGCCAAAACTCTACTTGGACCTGCAACAGCTCACTCCATACATCACAAAACATGTATGGATGCCAAAAAAGTTTTTGGGTCTATGATGTTTATCTTCCACTGGTAGAATTTATTCCAACTGTAAACAATTGGGTGTGGACACTAGAAGGGATGGAAGTTTTATTTAAAAAAATTGAAATTGATTTTGGCATTACATCAGTTTGGTTGCGTCATCTAAATCAGGACCCACTGGAAAATTTCTTTGGATCGGTTAAACGCCATGGATGCCGTAATATGAATCCAACTTGTGACCAATATGAGTCAGCTTTTGCCACCCTTTTGATTATTAATTTAAGTAGTGTCCACACTCATGGTAAAAACTATTAATTATAATAATATTAATTTAAGTAGTGTCCACACTCATGGTAAAAACTGCGAGCTAGATTATTGTAATGCTGTGCACACTCATTGTTAATGAAAACTTAGAGGCATCGTCAACCTGCACATTTGATTTCACAAAAATTTTAGAAATAAACCTCACGCCAATTACCATGAAACAAAATATAAACATTGTGTTAACTGTAAATATGCAATATCGTTATTTTAACAGACTCAAAGAGTGCGCTTCAACACCTTGCTCCGTGTACTTCGGTTTTTCGAGGCTTACCAGTAGCATATGCGATTTTAAAGCTTCTAGTTAAGTTACAGGCCGACTCCAGAATAGTATATTTACAATGGATACCTTCGCACATTCGCTTAGAGGGTAATGAAAAAGCTGATATTTTAGCCAAACAAGCTATTTCGGCTATTTTATTAATATTACCCCTTCATTTCAAAATTATATACCTTTATTAAAAAATATTGTTATGACCTTTGGAAGGAATATTTTGACGAAAGAGCAAAAGAAAAGGGTATATGGTACCGTACGATCCAGCCGTACCCAATGCGCTCAACCTGGATAGATAACGAAATATTGTGTAGACCCGATACTGTAATAGCATTAAGACTCAGATCTGGGCACATTCCATGCAATAAATTTTTATGCCTGATGCGAAAAACTACCTCACCAAACTGTTCAACTTGCAATGTTATCGATGATGCTTATCACATTTTGATAGAATGTGCCCAGAACTCCATAGAAGGAAAAAATTGTATTTTACATTTGTCATTGATTACCAGTATTATAGTCAACCAAATCTAAGAAATACCCTTTTGACGTTTCACATTAATCATTTCGCAATAACTTTGCTCAAGCGTACTCACGACATTTAAAATAACCTTTTCCGTAAATCCGAAGAATTATAAAGTTATGTATATTTCTTTACCTCGTGTATAGTTTTTATCACTAATTTAAATTCGCATCTTTCAAACAAAGCAAGATAATAAAAAAATATCCAGTATCACCTTTTTTTACTTGACGTCGTTTCAATGATATGTCGCTATGTACCTTACCATAGTGTTTGAATCATTAAAATTCATTGTTATGTGAATAATCGGCAAAAATATTCAGATAATCGGTAAAAATATTCAAATAATGGAATCTTTATTTTTTAATGTATGATTTATTCAACTTAATTTTATTTTTAAAATTCATCAATCATGAACAAAACAAGTTTTTTTATAATTTGTGAACGCAAATTTGTGTAAGCAAAATAATTCATATGCGAGGCCGCGCTGAAAAAACTACTGCGTAATTTTAATCTTCCGCCATTTCGGGAGCTTACTATGCGTAATTTTGTGTTTGTCTTCTTATTTTTTTTTTTTTTTTTTTATAGGATAGGGTGACAAACGAGCGCACAGTCCACCTGATGGTAAGTGGTTGCTGTGGCCCATAGGCATCTACATTTATCCTCGATTACAAATCAAAATGCAGATGCGTTGTCACCCGTGAGGACTAAGATGGAATGCCTCTTTTCCAGTAAAAAGGGTCTCCGGTTCTCTACACTCACCATACGAAATACAGCAGCATTAAGCTGCTATTTCACGCTGGTATTCTGTGAGAGCGTAGTCCTTCCCCGGTCGAGCCGACCCATTCAGCTTTCATTGTTATTCATTGTTATTCAGCTTTAACTTTTTGGACTATTTCTTCTATATTCGTTGAAGCATGTGCCTATATTACAAAGGATGATTGGACAAAAGTGGTATAAAAAACAAAAAATTTGAAAGAGACATTAATTTTGACTGCATTATCGAAAATCAAATAATAATTAATCTAAACAACGACAGCTCAACTAGTTGTACTGAAAGTGATTGAATAAATTTATTTTTAATCTAGTTTCAATCTTAAATTTTTATAACTGTGCCTCTAGAAATAAGCAGTAACAACAAATAAGAAGAAACTGATCAATCTTGTGTTTTAAATTATGCGATTTTTTATTTATTCTGGTATTATTCAAACCAAACTGATTACCAACTTTAAATAATCGTTATCGATTTTTTTAAAGAATCGAATTTTGTACGTTTCCATTTTTTGGTTGGCATACTTGGTGCAATAAGTCTGACAGCTGTCAAAATGTAATTCTTAGATTTGGTTGACAATAATAGTATTTTATCAGACCCGTTATCAGATGATGCCAAAAAACTTTGTGTTTACTAACAAGAGATTAAATAATAAGTTTATTTGGTAGTATTTATCCTATTTAAGAATTTTGTTGTACCAGGGTGTCAATCGTTTCAGCGACAAAGCCCTTTTTCTAACAATAAAAAAACTGTAAATATGACCTATTTTCTGCAGATGTAATAGAATACATAAAATACAGAGAATATGCAGGTAGACGATGGCTTTGCATTCCTTGCAATGATTTGATTCAATCAATTTCAGATATGCGGGATATAATCAATCATATTTCAAAGGACAATTTTGAAAATGATCAGTTAAAAGAAATTATGAAAACAAGCATATTATATACTTTAATTGATTTTGATTTTATGAAATGTAATGTGCATAAAAATAAATTAGTTGATTATTTGATAAATATTGTGATGCTTTGTCTGATTTTTAATAGTTTTAAAAATATTAATAGAATATTAGCTGGGAGAAAAGAAGTAGATGATGAGAACTATTTCCAAATTAAAGCTCAATGGTTAGGAAGTAAACTTTTTAAAAGAAGGAAATAATTACTCTTGTTGCTACCAAAATGAGTTAATAATATTTAATTACTGTTACAAATTTTATATATTCATGCGCTCTACACTAATTTATCAATGATATGTAATAATAAATACGCTTAAATTGAACCACCAAATTATAAAAGTAAGATTAATGTATGTAATGTAATTTTTTATACAAATGTATTTTTATAATTAGCAGATATGTCGTTATTAAATAGGTTAGATATACTCTATGTATATCATTATTACAATTCATCAA
Organism: Parnassius smintheus behrii; assembly: GCA_036936625.1. Classification (NCBI taxonomy): domain Eukaryota; kingdom Metazoa; phylum Arthropoda; class Insecta; order Lepidoptera; family Papilionidae; genus Parnassius; species Parnassius smintheus. Next base: position 4,595,112 of record JAUPFT010000030.1, on the reverse strand, counting down.
ATAATTTATTTTTAAACACAAAGTCTATTGCTAAAGATTGGTGATACCATAGAATACTATAATACACAATAGAATGGCTGTCAACTTTATTTTGTACGAGGAAGGGCGTCGACAAACTCGATTCGCTGTGTTGACAGAGTGAATCTCATTAAAAAAATCGTTTAACACTTACATATTTATTTGTAAATAGGGTGCAATTTGGCATTTTCTAAATAATTTGCATGCAAAATTTGGAAACCATTGTAAACGTCAAAACACATATCGTGTTGACATTTATACGTGTGAATTGACGTATTAGTGACATTTTAGTGGCTACATGGGCTCCGCCCATTCCCCCGTTCTATTATGTGTGTATTATGGTATTCTATGCGTGATACTATGGGAATATTTGTCATAGTATATCAGGTGGGTTGGCAACGGCAGCGTATTTATTTCCGAAGAGGCTGCTACGCATAGCTCATGTTTTAGTTTTACTCTGTCGCTTCTTACGACACCCACGGGATGACATTGAGTAGTAAATTCTCTTACGTCGTCATTAGGGATGATCGATGTTACAGAAACATCGATGATGACATCGAATTTGATATCGATAGCTTAACATCGATTTTCGATGTTTATCCTACTTAAAACATCGATGTTGGCCATTATCGATGTTATTGCACATGTACCTAATTAGTAGGTTAAAATTAGATGAACAAAAAGTTAATAGTGTAGTTTATAGTCTATTATTAATGAAATGAAAGAAATTTATAAAACATTTAGAGCTAAATAGTAATTAAAAAAATGGGCAAAACTTAACAAATGTTTAGTTCATTTGTTATATTTTTTGCCGATAATGATTATTGTTATTATTTTGATCTTCAAATGTTCCTGTACAACCAAAAATCTACGAAAAAATTTACTAGGAGACCTAATTTAGACGTAGGTTCTATAATAACCACTCCTATCGCAAAATAAAAAAAATATGATTATAAAGGGCGAATTAGCAAACTTCACAAAAACAAAATATTAGACTTTTCCGTCACCTTTGTTCACTATTTTTTCTCAGACAGCCCAAACAATAAGTATCCACAGCCGTTTATAAAATGCACTATGCAGTGAAATTGTCTATGCTCACAATCGCCCAGTGATTTATTTTCATAAACTTCAAGCAAACAATAAACTCATTAGCTCAAAAAACAGCTAAATATAAATGGATTGTGTATATTCATATTGTTTCAAAATTGTGTGTGTATAGACAGCAAGAGACAAAACATTGTTTGTATATCCATTTATGTAGAACAGTTATCAGGCGACAATGATACCACAGAATAACAAAGCGAAAGCAGTGACAACTGTGACATTACAGTTCACACTTGAGAGAGAGTTTGACACAACATCATGATATTTTTCAGGTGATTGATGCTTTTAAGAATCTTAAATTATTCAAAATTTTAAACCTTTAATAGGAGATGAAATCTTTAGTTGATATTGATTTCGCGGGTTCGCATTGTTCATGTGTTCTTATTAATCAATTATTGGCTCATTGACATCGATGTTTGACATATGGCATCATCGATTTTACGATGTTTAGCATGTGGCAATATCGATGTTAAAACATCGATGTTTTAATTTCTAACATCGATGATCATCGAACATCGATGATCATCGAACATCCCTAGTCGTCATTACTCATTACACTACGGGGTACAATACAGCACACAGTTTTTTGTATTACATATTTTATTCAAAAAAGTGTTAGAAATAATGCAAAGAAGCATAATTTATTTTGAGCTTTAAATTATTTGATATAAGTTATTATATAATGTGTGTTTAAGACGTCTTCATTGATAACGTACTGCTTTAAATTTTGTTTTTAAATATTCATTATTATATAAATATTATTACTTGAATATTTGTTTTTGTCAATATTCGATTCGATTGTGATGGAGCAATATGCAGAATTGATTGGCAATTGGTTTAAAATTCATTTCAAAAATTATAAATCGCCGCAATTCCAAAGGACCTCAATTTTACTATCATTTCAATTTAATCTTAAAAGATTAAGAAAAACAAATATTCAAGATTGGATTTGATTTTAATTTGATAAAGGCCGAATATGGTTGTCACCGAATACGAATATTCGGCCGAAAGTTCGGTAAAACTTTTACCGAACCGAATATTCGGCCGAATATTATTCAACGGAATCACCTCGGTAACTAACCAATTTATATCGAAACTTGTACCATAAAGCGCGCGAGATTTTCTTTGTTTGATTCCAAAAACATTTTATCAAGCTTTATATTTGCTATATTTTATTTTATTTATTTATTTATTTAAGCTTTATTTGCACACATAAAAGAAATGTACAAAATGGCGAACTTAATGCCTAAAGGCATTCTCTACCAGTCTACCTTTGGTTTGTGCAGATAATCTAGTGATGGGTGCAAAACTCATAATTAAAAAAAATTAAAGGTTTAAGGAAAAAATACAAAATTATAATATAATGATAATAAATACAATACACATACATATTTACATTTACATTACTACTTACATGCATACAATAGTATTTTATACATATACACAAATACCCACAATAAATACATACACAATAAATAAATATGATATTTTTATATTATACATACTTGAGAATATAACAGTTTCCGAAGTTTTTCAAATTTTTATTATTATCCGAAACTACTACTGCTTCGTTAAGTAATATTCCCAGAGTAAACGTTTAAAGATAGGTTTAGTTTTTGCTTCTTTTATATTTCTGGGTAACATGTTCCAGAGTCTTACTGCATTTGAAGTGAAAGAATTGTAAGAGAAGCCCGTGCGACAGAAAGGAACATGAAGAGTTAGATTTTTCGCGGAACGGAGACATTGGTTGTGAGAATCGCCCTGATACTAAAATTTGCATTTCAGATATGCAGGGACAGACGGATCGTGTAAAATAGAGAATAGCATAGAAAGGATTCTAAAAGATCTACGAAGTGGAAGAGGCAGCCATTTGAGCTGAAAACGGAATGAAGAAACGTGGTCGAATTTACGTAAGCCAAAGATAAAGCGAATACAATTATTGAGAAGACGATCCAGTTTGTTAAGAAGTTCTTGAGAGGCATCAGCATAGCATACATCTGCATAATCTAGTATTGGTAATACGAGCGTTTGCACCAACATTACCTTTGTTCTCACTGGAAGAAAATTCTTGAGTCGATACAGACAACGCAAGGTGTTGATAACTTTTTTGCTTACTTCCGTGACTTACGGCCGCCAAATTAGACTGCTGTCAATGATAAGTCCTAGATTTTTCACAGTAGCTGAATAAGGTATGACAGCATTATTAAAATTTATAGGTGGCAGTGAATTAAAATCCAATGTAGATAAGCGACGGCTACTTCCAACTATAATTGCCTGGCACTTGGTAGGGTTAACAGTAATACCGAATTTGCTAGACCAATCAGAGATACGAGTGAGGTCAGAGTTTAGCTCAGTGATCGCATCTTCGATATCGTTAACATCAGACTGAGCATATATTTGTAAGTCATCGGCATAGAGATGGTACGTGCAGCGAATATGAGATGTAATGAGATTTATAAAAATTGAAAACAAAAAAGGTGAGAGAATTCCGCCTTGAGGAACCCCAGCAACCAGCGTGCACCAGTCAGAAATAACTGGACCCACGCGAACAGCCTGCTGACGTCCCTGAAGATAGGATGCGAACCATTCCCGCGCTGATGAGGAGAAACCAATGTGAGAAAGTATTGTAAGAAGGATGTCATGATCAACAGCATTAAAAGCGTTTGAGAAATCTATTAAAACTAACACAGTTAATTTTGACTCCTCCATACCTATACGTAAATCTTCCGTAACTTTAAGCAGGGCTGTTGTTGTACTATGTCCTGGCCTGAAACCTGATTGATAGCTACTTATAAAGTTATTTTTAAAAACGTAGTCAGAAATTTGTCTGTGAGCAACAGCTTCAAGTACTTACTATAATTGGAAATAAATCTAAAGTACCTCGAAAACATAACATTTCAAGTAGATTTAACCCATAAATAAAATATACTTTCAACAGTAAAATTATGAAAGACATGACTATACTCAATTCGTACAATTCAAGTGGACATTTTTAGTACCACTTAAACGAATATTCGGTGATTTAGCCGCATATTCGGCCGAGTACGAATATTCGGTAAAGCTGCCGAGTACCGAATATGAAACGAATATTCGGCCCATCTGTCATTATAAATATATATATATATATATATATATATATATACATCGCACTGTGAGAATGAAAGTGACCGATCTCAAAATTTCGGCGAATTGAGTTTAACACTTGAAACTACTCCTAATAAAATGTTCCATCGTCTAGTGAATCAATAAATGACCATTTCATACCAGAAAAGGACAAACATAAACATTGCGTCTCTTTCTGATTCGCGCGTCTCAGCCCTCCTCCCGCAACGACAGTGACTGATTCAGTGTTTCGTCCGCAGTGTTTCTGGTTGGTTGTTATTTGGTTAATTTTAAAGTGACCTAAACCTCAGTGCGCCAATACTCTACGTAAGTACACATTTTGTTAAAATTCTAATCGTATAGTGACCAATATTTGTATTAGGTCATTTTTGTACTATAAATAAAGCTATGTGTGGTTACTCAAGTCTAGTTCGGTCATTTTATTACAAAAAACTATGCTAAATGCAATGATTTATTTTTAAATAAGTCTTTTTTCTATTAAATATTTTACCCATGTAATGTACTATTTGTAGTAAGGTCACTTTATGAATAATTCATTGAAATAATTCTGAGCCTTAATAAGTGTTATGCTAATTGATAGAATCAGGCGTTACTTTGCGGAAATCCATTATAATAAAAAATAAAAATATCAATTTCTTTGCAACTTTCCGCTAAACATATAAAATGATGTGTCTTACCTGGATTGAAGCGCACCTACCGCCCTCCCTCAATTGCATACACTAACTTCTTCACCACTAGACCTTAGCGGTCAGCCGCCGTAGAGTCTATATTACCTGAGGATGCCTCGTGTAGAGGCGAAACACGTGTCGTATTATCGTCGATGGTGTGTCTTACCTGGAATAGTGGTGTTGAGAGTAGTGGTGCTTGGTCTAGTGGTGAAGGAGTTAGTGTATGCAATTGAGGGAGGGCGGGAGGTGCGCTTCAATCCAGGTAAGACACATCATTTTATATGTTTAGCGGAAAGTTGCAAAGAAATTGATATTTTTATTTTTTATTAAGTGTTATGCCACATTTCTGCTTAGGGCATTTTATGAAAACGAGAAGATGAAACGAAGAATTGATTACATTTTTCAAATGCTACCATCGGACCGAAGAAACGAGGTACGAGTTATAGTAATTTTAGGTTATTTTTTTTTTTAATTTATTCAGGACAACAAACAATTACATAATAATGCTTAAACCAAATAACATTTTATAAATAATATTAGTCATTATGTAACCAACACCGTTATCCACAAAGTAATATTAAATTGGTAACAGTAAATAATAAATGCACAATAAACAGAGTATAAGTGAGAAAGGGAAAATAAAATAAAATTGACAGTACTCAGTAACATAAAAATCAAAATGAGACAAAAGGGAAAAAAAATAATTAAAATAATTGCTAGCAGTACAAATTTATCTTGTAAAATATTTAAAGATACTATTGAATATCTACCAACTTTCTTAGAACATTCTTGCGAAATTGTAACTGTAATGAAGTGAATAGATCAATATTTGAAAAATGCATGTTATATACTTTCATAATACGTCTTAATGGGGCGCGTTCACCTGCATTGGTTTTACATAGTTTAGGCGCAAACAATTTATGTGTATACACGTCTCTAATGCGTTGAGAACGACTAGGGACACGGATATATATTTTGTTAAGTAGTTCACTACAATCTAAATCATTTCGAATTATTTTGAATAATAGTATCAGATCAAAGTATATTCTTCTTGCTTTTAAAGTATGAATTGAAAACTTTTTTAATAAGTTACGATACGATGATTTAGCGTGGTAACATTTATAATTTATAAAACGAAGAAACTTTGCTTGTAATGATTCTAGAAGTTCACCGTATTTATTATAATAGGGGTTCCATACTTGCGTTGCATATTCAATTTGTGGTCTGATAAGTGATTTGAAAAGTAGTAAATAAGATGAGGAGCTTTTAAAAAAATTACACGTTCGTGCAACAATTCCGTACATTTGATACGCTTTATTTGTTACATTGCTGATATGAGCATTAAAGGTTAGATTTGAATCGTAAAGGATTCATAAATCTTTTATTAATGATACTTTTTCTAAGGGACTGTTAAGAAGGGAATATATGTAATTGTAGGTTTTTACGTTTTTGGTGAAAGAAATAGATTTACATTTAGGGATGCTTAATTGTAGTTTATTGATTAGACAGTAGTTAGATAACCGGTCAAGATCTTCCTGTAGCTTCTCACAATCATTAAGGGACTTTACACTTCGATAAACTTTCAGGTCATCTGCATACAACAAAAATTACTATTTATAAAACAAGACTGAATATCATTTATATACAATGTGAAGAGCATCGGACCTAGTATAGATCCCTGTGGTACACCTGAGGATACTAATTTTTCGCTAGAGGAGAATCCATTGACAACAACTTTTTGGGTCCTATTAATAATGTATGAAGAGAACCACCGCAATAAGTTTCCACGTATACCATTGAACGCAAGTTTTTGAAGAAGGATGGAATGATCCACTTTATCAAAAGCCTTACAAAAGTCTGTGTAAACGGTATCGGTTTGTATTCGATTGTCCATGTTATCAAACAGAAAGTTTGTATATAAAATAAGATTACTGATGGTCGATCGGTGTTTTACGAAACCATGTTGTTCTGGAATTAGTAAGTTGTGTAAACTCGGATAAATTGAATTATGTACTAAGCGTTCAAGGACTTTTGATAAGGCAGAAAGTAAGGAAATAGGTCTATAATTAGTCACGTCAGTTTTAGAACCGTTTTTAAACACTGGGGTTATATTCGCAGATTTCCAGACTGTGGGCACTAAACCTTCACGCAAACTGCGGTTATACAAATAGAACAGAGGTACGCTTATTGAGCTAGCAGTATGTTTGAGGAAAAAAGGTGGGATACCGTCTGGTCCTGAACTTTTAGTTATGTCTAAGTTTTTTAGACATTGTTCTATTGTGTTTTTTGAAAATGATATATCTGAGATAATTAAGTTAGTGTTTGATGAGCAAGGAAGTGAATCTATGTCGTACGTCATCAGTGAGCTGTTCTAATAAACTGAAGTAAAATAGTTAGAAAATAATTCACATATATTCTCAGGATTATCGGTTTCGTTTCCACCGTGAGACATTACGTTGGGAATACCACATTTTTTTTTATTGTTTACAAAAGACCAAAATACTTTGATGTCTTTCTGCAAACTTGTTTCAATTTTACTTAAATATGAATTAAAGCACTGCGCGGAAAGTTGTTTAAATCTTTTTCGAAGAACAGAGTATTCCTCATAATCTACTTGGTTAGAATATTTTTTCCACTTTATCCATGATTTTTCTTTATTTTTAAATATGTGTATTAGTGGGCGTGTAAACCATATTGGAAACTTTTTAGATTTGGTTGGGCGTAAAGGTACGTGTTTCCTAATGATTTTATATATCTCTTCATAAAAGTGGTTGGTGGCAGTGTCTAAGGACGGCACCTCTAAAATACTTGCCCAGTCTACACGTTTAATATCGTCATTAATATCTGCATATTTACCCTCGGAGAATCGGTATTTAGGTAAAGTTTTACGCGCCAATTGTATGTATTCTACGTTGAAAAGTAGCTCGGCGTTAAATGGCGGATGAAAGACGTCTATCGGAACTAAAGAGTTTAGTGGTGACTTACAAGTACTTGTATCATTATTTGAAATGAAAAGATCTAAGATTCGATTCTTATTATTTTTTATTAAATTAAATTGTTTGCAACCTACAATTGATAAAAAATTTGAAACGAGCAAAGTCATTGGATTTTTGCAGTAATGCGTATTAGGAGTACATGTACTCCCGTCATACTGCAGCCACTCAATGTCGGGTAGATTAAAGTCCCCGAAAATATATATTTTTGTATTTTCGTTGCACATAAGCTCATTTTGGAGAGAGTTTAAAAATAATTGGTAAGCAGTTAAGGGCTGATTTGGTGGTATGTAAACACCGCCAACAGCGTGATATTCGTTATGTTGCTTAGAATAAAACTTAAGTATCACATAATCAATATTAGATGGGACATTTATAATTTCGTCTTCACAGTGAAAAGTGGGCTTTAAAATACATCGAGTGCCATTTAGCCCCATGCGCACCGCAATCAATACACCTCCACCGTCTGTTTTACCACATAACTCTCGATTTCGATCGCATCGGTACACTACATAACGCGAATCAATGAATTCACTATCTGCAATATTCGAGGTCAACCATGTTTCCGTGAGAATTATTATATCATAATGTTCCAACAATATATTATTGAATAAAGTACTCAACTTTGTCCTCAAACCTCTACAATTCTGATAGTATACCTGTATTTTATAAGCCATCTTTATAAATAGTATCCGTTTTAAGAATTACTAGTAATAATTTAAAAAAATAAAATATGAAAAAGTGTAAAATTCGAATTAAAAAACATATGGAACTATATATCGCAAAAATTTGTTCGCGTACAAGATTTTTTAAAAGTAATTTAGTTGGTAATAATTGTTTTATGTGTTTTGTTAGAAAACGTAAATCGTGAATTGTATTAAAATGTAAACACAAAATAGTTATTGTGACGGTGGTCGCAGAAAAATATATGTGGTAAAAGAATTGTCCCAGTCGTAAACAACACATAGAGTAATGCAACACTAAGAGCTTGCAAATAAATCTTATAAGAAGACGTACCTTATTCATATTATTTTTAAAGGAGACAATCAATTTTTCTATGGAGAATGGGCCCACTACAAATTTTAAAGATTATCAATGAAATGCATGTCGATTTATTCCTTATAATCCATAGATTACAATAAAATTATTAGTTACGTGGTATCATTATGTTTACTTTTCGATAATTGATGTTGTTATCTTTGTACAGCATAAATAGCAGATGTTTCGCTTGCACAAACCTATTACTAATAACTATTTCACAAGTATCCTTTGTAAGTATCCTTTGTAAGTTCACAAGTATCCTAAGTATTCCATCATTTGGTATCCTTTGGTTTAATTTTCGATAATATATCTTGTACCCTTCGTATAGCAAAAATAGCAGATGTTTCGCTTGCACGAACCAGTACAGTTCCGCGCTTGATCCACACAAATCTATATCCGTTCTGTTTTGCAGCTTCACGAGTTTGACGAAACAAATTCTTATTTTGAATAGTTAAGTGCTCATTGATATATATATTTTGAACGGCTCCATGCATATTTATTTGCTCTGTTGTGATTTCTTTTGATAATCTTGCTGCAGAAACAAAGTTGTCACGCGTTGCTTGATTGAAAAATTTTACAATTACGTTCTTCGGGCGTGAAATCTTAGGGTTCATATGAGGTACACGATGAATTGTAACTATGTCTTTAGTAGAAATTGGTTGCTTTATGACTTTAGCAATATTCTCCAGTATTTGTATTAAGTTCTCGCTTCGTTTTTCAGGCAGATTACTTATCTCAATATTACAATTTCGAGATTTTTGTTCAGATTCAGCCAGTTTAGTTTCTAATTCAGAGATTCGTGCCTCGAAGACCGGTGTGGATTTCAGCTGCTGTTCTATTCTAGATACGCGCTTGCTGACATCATGAGTTCTTTGGTCTAAATCATCGTATTTATCACTGATAAATTTCAGCGTAGTTTTGATTTCGTCGAAGTCATTAAGAAGGGTATTAAATTTTGTTTCTTGTTTTGAGAACCAGGAATCAAGCCTGTTAAGTAAACTGCTTTGAAGAGTCTTAAATTCTTGTTGTAGATCGGAAATTGCAGGAATCACGCTACTACCTTTCCGAAATGTTATATAAGAAGGAGGTGACTCATTTTCAATAAATGACTCATTGACACTCATTTCTCCGGGTCTTAGATCTTGTTCAGTTTCACACTCTTGCGTAAATGTACTGTTTACAGTTGTCATGTTTATAACTTGACTGCTCTGTTATGAAATTAATCTGTGCGAAGTCTCCAACGATGCGTTCGAGTGATGTCGATATAGCATTAACGTTAAACTCCGATGCTTTACACGAGACTCACACATACGCACGGCACAATGTAATTAGTTAAACGACCGACTCGCGCCGACGCTTAAGACGGAATGCGTTATAATTAGTAGTTCAGTTCTTGTTATTCATTTTATGGATTTTTGAAAATACCAGTGTAATTTTTTGTATGTACGAACCATTCATAACTTATTTCTTTACAGCATAATGAAAAAGAAAACGATGGATTTATAGCAAATTCGCAGCAAAACAAGTATCATGAATTACAAATTACTCAAACTAATCAGCTAACTGACGTTGAGATGAAGGTATTATTGAAATATTAAATACTTAAAAATAGTGCAATAAAATCTACACGAGTCTATAGTCTTGATTAAAAAACCGTTTTTTTTTTCTTTCTAGAATCTTCAATCAGATGAAAGTTTATCTTTTATTGAAAACACACCGGAAAAAGAAATAAAGAATACACGAACACTTAATAACAGACCAATAGAGGTTAGTTTATGAAACTATTGTAAATTCGATTTTTATTTTAAGTTATTTTTATAATATAACTTTCGTAATTTATATTTTTTTGTAACTTCTAGTTGCCGAAGATGGGTTACAATGAGATGAATGCTGATCAAGCGTCTAATAGTCCAAAGCTTCTTAACTGTTCTGAAAATTTGACTGAGGTAGTATATAGGATCATTTAATGTTAATCTAACCGGTATTTAAGCGCGAGAAACAAGTAATAAGTCGAAATTTGTCCTTTAGGTCACAGTTACACAACCTGCTATAACAAATATTGGAGAAGAACCATCAACATCATTTCCACGAAAACATGAAGCTTCCAGAAAATCGAGCACCTCTTCATCCACTTCATCGAGGTCTTCATCATCGAGTTCCACTTCGTCGAGCTCTACTTCATCAAGTTCGACGTCAAAGATACAGCACAAAAATAATAGTTTTTCAGTTTCACGTGTTCGAAGTAATCCAAATTATCAAATATCGCCAGTAAATACCGATGAAAGCGACGTTGACTTAAGTGACTCTGATCCAACTTATTTGAATAATATCGGGCCAAAATATATTTCTTCGTCAAGCAGCTCTTCGTCATCACGGCGTGCACCATCTCCGTCATCTTCATATCCTAGATCTGATCTGAATACGGGCAATAATAATTCGACCGAAAATAATCCCGCAAGATCTAGGAAACGTTTGAGAAACCCATCTGATTGGAAACAAAACAAAACCAAATCCCTCAGAAATAGTGGGAAACCATATGTTTCCTTGTCAAAATCTAAAAAAACTTATTCCCGCTCGTCAGATTAAGGAGGTGTGTAATTGTAGGTTGAAATGTTTTGATAAGATGCAGGATACAGATAGAATCAATTTGTTTAATCATTACTGGCGGATGAATAATATTGAATTGCAACGTGCATATATTCGATCGTGTATGCTTGAAGTTAAATTCAAGTACAAATATTCTAATGCTCAAAAGCCTAGACAACCTAATAACGCCTTTTACTTTACGGTAAATAAAAATAAAATACGAGTGTGTAAGACATTTTTCATCAATACCTTAGACGTGACAGATAGACAACTAAGAACAGTCAAGAAGAAAACAAATAATCAGGGTTTTGTAGATTCAGACATGCGGGGAAAACATACAAACAGAAAAATTATTGAACCGGCCCTTGTACAAGACATAAAAGATCACATCAATTCGATTCCCAGAATCGAATCCCATTATTTACGTGCACAGACTAGTAGAGAGTATATTTCCAACAGCAAAACTATAACAGACCTTTGGAGGGACTTTAATTTACTTCAAAAGGAAAAAAGTAAACCGGAATGTGAATACTGGTTATATCTTAACACATTTAATAAAGATTTTAACATTGGATTTCATCAACCAAAGAAAGATAGGTGTGAAACTTGTGTAGCTTATGAGCTTGCCCCTGCAGACATAAAAATTGAACTAAAAAATAACTACGATAGGCATCTTATTGAAAAAAATAAGTGTCGTGAAGAAAAACAGAGAGATCGCGAGAATATAGACCAAACACATATTTGTGCTGTGTACGATTTACAGTCTGTAATGCTCTGTCCAAGTCCATCCTATTTTTACTATTGCTCCAAAATTGACTGTCTAAACTTCACAATAACCGATCTAAATAATAAAAGTAATAAAGATAATGTTTCTGCTTACGGTGATGTTACGTGCTATTTTTGGGATGAAACTCAGGCTCATAGAGGAGTTAACGAGATAGGTTATTGTGTTTTTGATTACCTAAAACAATTGAATCTTCAACACCCCAATGAAAAGTTGCAAATCACTTTTTACTCTGACAACTGTACAGGGCAACACAAAAATAAATCTATTACAGCGTTGTATTCTTTTGCAGTTACTCATTTAGAAAATATAGAGAGCATAACGCACAAATATTTGATAAAGAGCCATACCCACAATGAAGCCGACAACGTGCACAGTTTAATCGAAAAAGAGATAAACAAAAATGAAAGATCGGGTCCCATTTATGTACCCTGTCAATACGCAACTCTTATAAAAAGTGCTCGAAAAACTGGTAAACCTTTCATTGTCAAGGAACTCGATTACACTTTTTTCATGATATTAAAGCTTTGCAAGACCGGTGGGGATACAATTTTAATGAAGACACTGACAAAGTTACAGTAGTATGGAATGACATTAAAATGCTAAGTTTTAGGAAAGGAAACGAGTTTCATATGCACTTTAAAACTTCTTATTTAGAGACAGATTATAGAATAATTGATATGCGTAACAAAAGGAAGAAGATGAAAGCTACGACGAAATAAGATTAGATGAGTTATTTACACAAGCGCTCAAATTAAAAGAACATAAGAAAAAAGATCTGAAAGACTTGGTGCGAAAAAATTTAATTCCAATGTACTCGTATTATACAAATTATTACAATAATCTGTAATATAGTTTCATAGAGCAAAAAAATATTGATTCTTCTTTAATAGCTAATGTTGGAACTTATTCGACGATTATATTTACCCTTTGTGATTTTTAAATACTTAGGATTAAATAATAGAGACTTTCAGTAATCTACCGCATTTTTGAGCGCAAGATAAGTACTCTGCAAAACAGTGGATTACTGAAAGGCGTTTAGGACTGATACGGATATGTACCTAACAACTAGTAAAGTATTACTTAAGTTAAAATATTATGATTATTTAGGACAGAATAGAAAGAATAATGTTATTAACATTTCATTCTTAATTGAAAGTGATTGAATTTGTTCAAATAAATACCAAATATTATGTTTAATTATAGAAATATAAGAAGGTTTTGAAAGTTAAGTTTTGTATGTCAATTTTTCTCGTCTATTTTTATTAATTGATGTCAAGTTTTACCTATATTTCGGTAATAAATGTCATTTCATTCTTAACATTTTTTGTCTTATTGGCCAATTTTTCATCAATGTTACAGAACCAAATTGACTTAATTTTAATTAAGTTGTAAAAAGTCCTTTAATTTTAAAAATTAAGCTGCCCTATATCTGAATAAGTCATTGATATTTGAAAAAATATATTACAAAAATGACACATTTTCGGAAGGTTTTTTTTTAAAGATCGCTTAAACATTAATAAACACCTTTTTTCCTGTATTTTGGGTAATACTAATAAAAATAGTCAAAAAATACACTGGCAGCGTAAATATGTAAATAACTTTCCATTTGAAAAAGTTATGACATATTTTATTGGAAACTCCCTATAATACGAACACGTTTTTTTGATTTCCCACAAAATGCAAATTTTTAGTTAGGTCCCTTTTATTCTCACTGTGCGATATATCGATACCTTAATTGGCAAACCAGCTAACTCCATACGAGCAAGTTTTCCAGGAGACACTTAAAACTGTATAATATTTTTTGTAGACTACTTATGAAAAAATCTAAAACACTGTTCGTAGATATTATCGTAAATTGTTATTTTTAATACTGTAAAACCCTTTATACGTTTTCATTACAATACTACAGCGGTTTTAGGAGTTATCCGTTTTTCCTTTCTTGTTAAAGTATGTGAACTAGGAGTTAGCTGGTTTGCTCGATAAATTAATTTTAAATAAAAGTTTATTTTTCTTTTTAAGTTTTAATTATAAGATATGTTAATACACTTAATAATAATCAAATAATGTTAAATATAGGTACACTATTTTAGGCTTCATGAGGAAGGTTGTCATAATAGTTTTGGTAATCTCTTGGCATTGAGTTCTTTAATTGCTGTAAATCTAAGAACTTATTTTTTTGTAATTTTCCTGCGTTCGTTGTATAGGTTAGGTATATTATTAAAAGGAATGTTGTTAATTCGGGCATTCCTGCGTTGGTTGAGTAATTTATATTCATCAGTTAATTTAAGTTTATAAAAAAATTCTCCAGAGGGTGCATACTTAAGAGCTCGTATGTCGGTAACCTGGAAAAGAGAAACAGAACTTATCGTACCGATCCAATATAGTAGGTAGCAATAATAATTAATAAAATTTAAGTAATTTATGTACCTTAGGGTCTCCCTTCATTTTTCCTGGTCTTATGGAGGTGTAAAATTGTAAATTTTTAAAATTCTTGAAGTAAGAATAGTTTAGGTATTCGACTGTGTACGGTTTTGATTTTTTTGCATTCTTACAAATGGTAATGTACTCGGCTGGAACATTAATCACTTGATTTTTTAGTTTTTTTTTCAATCATTGCGTGCATACTGTCAACCTCCATTTGGGTGGGGCCTAGTTCCAAATATTTTTGCTCAATTGTAACATTATTCAGCATAGCTATGTTGAGGAGAGCATTGCTTAAAGTAACGTTTCTATTTTGATACGTACACCCATCCGTGTACAAAGTTATGAATCTGTTGTTATCCCCCATTTTTGGGACCACTTTATTCATATAGAAATTGGTTAAAATCGTTGCAAACTCATCAGAATTAAGCCCACCTTCGGCCTCATTCCATAGAAAGCAATACCCATCGCTAGTTTTCATGTCATAAATACACCAGTTGTGAACACACAGCTTAGTGTTGTAGTAATTTCAAGACACATAGGATCGCGGTGCTAAAAGCACTGCTTGGAGATCTGCAGTAAAGACAAATTCCTTTTTTTCTTTATCAGATTCTTTTTCCATTCTCGCTTCGTTCTTTTTATTCACATGCTCTTCGTAAGTCTCTTTAGTAATATGGCCCATCTTGTATCCGTTACAGATGTCACACAAATCTTTCTTCGGTTTGAATTAAGCTATTTTTTGTATGGTTAGGGTATTCGTAAAAGTGGCAATAGATAGTGTTTTTTTGTTTTTTGACTCACAATAATCTTTATACATTTTATAAAGTTGCTGTTTGGATGATATGTCTGGTTGTATGTATGTCTGTGTTGTCCTTTTTCTACAATAATGTGAAGGCATTTTAGGTAAGTCATCTAAAAAGTCCTGTAAAGTTTTAATTTCTTGGTCGAATGGATTTGTGGGAGTACTTTCTGGTAAATGTTCATCAGTATGCTTTCCACTAACTTCAACCTTCCTACCCCAGATACATGATTTACCGATAGAGAAGTTATTTAGAAATAACGTTTTACAGACTCTTATCACATCTTCACCTTTTTTTAGGTGGTAAATAAAAGTGTTAACACATTTAGATTTTTGAGGGTCTTTCCTATCTCTTTGCCTATTTGTATGTAAAATTTTTACTAAATTGTCCACGTAAACTCGTTTTTCATCCCAAGTCATATTCCAAAACTTATCAAATAATATTTTTCTGTCATCTTCAGAAATACTATGACACTGAATAACACTATTTCTCTTTTCCTTACAACTGCACCGGGGTTTCAACACCTTTTTTGGTTTCTTTATATATTTTTTTCCACTCTCCATCAACTTTTTTCTTACCGCAATATTCTTTACCCTTTTCTCTATTCTTTTTATTAATTTCACTAGTCCATTCTTGCTTCTTTACTTGACATCTTTTCTTTCTTTTTATAACCGGTTCTTCCGATTCTGAATCAGTATCACTGTAATCGACTAATTTATTTATTAATTCAGGACGGGCAGTTGGGGGTTAGGTAGGTAGGTAAGTTAGGAGGTATAGTTTCATGAGCTGTTAGTTTTTCTTGTATCAAAGGAACGGCCAAATCGTCATCCGATTTATCATTACTTGTAGAGAGGTACGATTGAGATGGTTCAGAACTAGTAGAGGCATTTTCAGAATTGTAGATAAGTGATGGAGTAAGACGAAGAGATAGAACTTGAACCGAGTGAGAACTTGGACTGAGTTGTTCTGTTTCAAGCGGAAATATGTCTTCAATAACAACATTCTTCACTATTTCATATGTCTGCGTATTAGAACATGTTTGGTTATCGAAACTTTTACTGTCAAACGATTCAGGGTTATATATGTACTCTACGCCAGGCTTTTCATTTTCAATATAATCAATGTAGGTAGCCATTATCAAAGAAAGTCGATGAAGCAGAATACGCTATACTATACGCTATCATGCCCAACCAAAGCGTCATACGGATTCGGAAATTGGTTATTAACAAATAAAACAGAGTTATTGGTTTCATTAAGCTCATGCTGTTCATTTTGCATGCTTATTTGCAGTATTTTTTTAGCACGTGAGTAGGACATCTGCATACAAATTAAAAAAAAAAACATCACCATAAGCACAAAAATATCAATTTAACTTTAAAAGTAAAGTTATATAAAAATATCAACATTAAAATTGAATTACTTTTTAATAAATATAAAAATGGATAACTCCCAACACTAGTGTGAAAAATTAAGAAGCAAATCAGCCAACTCCTAGCCAATATTAAATCTTAAAATTACATTATTAACTAGCGCTGTTTTGTGAAAAAAATTTTCAATACTACCTTTCCTTTTGTCGCGTTTTAATAATTTTCTTCACGTACGTAACCGTACACGACTCGAACGCCATACAAAATGGCCGACTTAGTGGAGTTGGCTGTCAAAATCGTAACTTTCCGTAACACACGGAGTTGGCTGATTTTCTAATAGCGATTTATGTAAAGAATTGTGATCATATCGGAGTTGTCGTTTTTGCAAATCACGACGAACTACTGTTCTTTACCTTTATATATATATATATATATATATATATATATATATATATATATATATATATATATATATATATATATATATATATATATATTCGTCTCAATTTAATGGAACAATAATGTAGAATTGCTTACTTAATTAGCAATTGGTTACAAAGGGGGATGCCCATATTAGGCCATAGAACGCCCAACAATGTGCATTTGTTAAAAAAATATATCTTTATTTATGGTTATTAATCGCGGTATTCATTTATCCTAAAACAATGGGAATATTTTTGCACAAATTAAAAGTACCGAAAAGATAAAAATAAAATTAGGTAAATACGTAATTCATTAGTCTGTGAATAAAATAAAAAATGTTGCCAATCACAAAAATCATTAAAAAATCGATTCCCCTTTTCGATCGATTACTTATGGTGTCATTATTACAATGCTTATATGATCTTTCGATAATTATTACGATGTTATGATATAGGTTTAAAATAACCGTTGACAATGGATATTTATCCAAAGCAGTCGATACGCAACCGTTATTAACCAAATGTTTACCGACTACAGACGAAAAAGGATGGTTATGTTTTTACTGAGTGTGCGGATTAGGCTATGTTGAATCGTTTTTTGCTATGGTGCTTAAAACGTAGGATGCATTTTATTATTGAGGGAGCTGCTACTATCAAAGAATATTTTATTCGCTTAACTCGTAAAGTACTTGACCAACTTTAAGAATTCTTTCACCACTAGATTGTTATGTATAATTTTAGATATCTAATATAGGGTTAATTTTATTATAGAGGGCGCCACTTTCAAATAAAAAATAAATAATTGTGAGATTAATATTTTCTAAATAAATAAAACTAAATACCTACCTAAGATGTTCAAATCCAATTATTATTTTTACAATTTAAGAATCGTATTTACACACTTTACTTACTCAGATTGATTATTATAGATAAAGAGGTAATAAACCTAAAGTAAAAGAGCTCCGCTTAAACGAAAAAACTATTTATTAGAATAAAACTAAATGTTGAAAAAAAGTGGCTCAGTGCGAGTCGGACTCGCAGGCCCATGAAGAGTTCCGTAGTAACAAGCATATATTTTAAATCGAGTCAAAATACCACTATCATTATCGCCAGCAACAAATTATTTTGTTTTTCATAGTGTTTGTATAAATAACAAAGTTGTTTTTGCGGTTCCTTAAAATGTGCTACTTGTATCAAAAAAAAAAGGACTATTATACATTAAAGGGGTTTCTGTGGTTTATTCATTACCAAAGAGAAAAAAGTTATTGCGCAAAATAGGTTTTTATTAATTTCAAGTCATCAAAAGCGGCAGTCAACCGTTAAAAACTAAAACAACCGTTGTTATAGGATGTGCAAGCGGGTTTTAGAAAGGGAATGGGGTGTACAGATCAAGTCTTTTCCATGCGCATGATTGCGGAGAAGTTTTTGGCCAAAAACCAGAAAGTTTTTTGTGCGTTCATGGACTTGGAAAAGGCTTATGACAGAGTGGACAGGAATGTGTTATGGCAAACACTGAACTCATATGGGTTGAGCGCTGGTTTGATACAGGCATTAAGGTCTCTTTATAGGGACTCTAGTGCTTGTGTCAGGATCAATGGGGTCTACTCGGACTGGTTTGGCATCCAAAAAGGTGTCAGACAGGGCTGTGTGGCTTCCCCTTGGCTGTTCAACCTATTTATGGACCGGTGTTTGCAAACTTTGAAAGATGAAGAATGTGGGTTAAGAATGGGCGAGTTAACCGTCAAATGCCTTTTGTATGCCGATGATCAAGTCATACTTGCGTCATCGGCGGCAGAGTTGCAAATGATGGTTACATTAATGAACTGGGAATTGAAAGAAAGGGGAATGAAAGTGAACGCAAGTAAGACGAAAGTGATGGTTTTTGAAAGAGAAGAAAGCAAAACGGTATGTGAAATAAGAATAGAAGGAGAGTTAATTGAGCAAGTGGATGAGTTTGTGTATTTGGGATGTGTATTTAGCAGGGATGGTAGATATGATAGGGAAATAGAACGACGAGTAAATGCAGGGAATAGAGTGAATGGGGCACTACACTCTATTATGAAGAACCAGAATGTGTCAAAACAGGCACGTATGGTAATTCATAATGCTGTGTTAGTCCCTACTTTAATGTATGGTAGTGAAAGCTGGGTGTGGCAGAAGAAACACGAAAGTAGAATAAATGCTGTAGAAATGCGGTCTTTAAGGAATATGCTAGGGTTTAATCTGAATGACAGGGTGAGAAATTGCGTGATAAGAGATAAATGTGGTATGCAAGATGATGTTGTGACCAGGATTAAGAAAGGAATGCTTCGGTGGTTTGGTCACGTAGAAAGAATGAATGAGGAAAGAGTGACAAAGCAAATTTATATGGCAGATGTGAATGGCCGAGTCGGAAAGGGACGCCCTAGAAAAAAGTTTATCGACCAAATTGGCGATATTTTGAAAATGGGCCACGTTAGAAGTACCCTTAACCGACGAGCATGTATGCGTAGATATATGGATGTAAAGGAGGCGAAAGAGGTATGTCAGAATCGTGCCAAATGGAAGTCCGTAGTCTCTGCCTACCCCTCTGGGTGACAGGCGTGAGTGTTTATGTATAATAAGAAAAATATGTGAAAAAAGTATTAATGAATATTTCCCTATATTGATATCCATTGTGTCAATCCTCCTTATTTTCATCAGTTCCAGAAGTAGATGGCATGGGCATTTCTGCACGTACCTATGAAAATATATATTATTATCAGGAATACTGAAAATAGATTAAATATAAACACTCTTTCCTCAGTTACCATCAGATTTGCATGAATTAGATATGGGGTAATATTCTTTTCTGACAAAAAAAAATCTCACTTTGTAGATTCATAATGTTACGAGCTTGAGATTCGTGACATTAAAAATTGCCGATAGAATTACCTAAATTAACACTTTAATTCACTTTACACTAATTAAAGTTAAAAACACTAATAATTAATCACACTGATTCACTTTATTCCGCTCCGAAGCTTCGCTTGTCTCGCCAACTTCAATACTTCCCCGATCGCATCTTGCAGCGCCTATAAATATAAATTAGCACCGAAATATCCAGAATATTCAAGTAAACACGCGCAAGGTACCGAAAGTTTGAGTTTAAACTTCAAGAAGTTTAGTTCTTCGGTTCGAGACTAGATGGCGCTAGTGCCGTCGACTTGGGCGCGTAACACTGCCCCCTCCTAAGACATGCTTGTCACGAGCATTATCGGCCCCATAATAACGCGCCAGGCGGTCCACATGGACGATCTTAGGAGTCCCTCTTGCACCTTTCTGTAACAGCTCCGCAATGTCAAGGGCTGTCCTATCCCATTGTGCACCAACATTGTACAATTTCGCTGCTCCTCTACTGCGTGTCTGAGGTCCCCGCACGGCCGCACAACTTGTACATGTACGACACCAAGCCTCGACATCGTCACGATAATGGACCCAGTAAAACTGTTCTCGGACCTTCAGCAGAGTTCGTTTAACTCCCAGATGGACTCTTGAACGAATATTATGGCACAGATGTAGAACATTCGGCACTTTAGCCTTAGGGACAACCATTTGCAAACGACAGCTGTCTCCTCGACCATTGTCCCATTTACGGCACAGGACTCCATCCTGAATCAGCAAGCCGTCCCACTGGGCCCAATAGCCTCTAGTGGTCGAACTCATCGCTGAGACGTCGCTCCACTTAGGCTTGGTAGCACGGGCCTTCATCCATTCCAGAATCGGCTTGATGTCCGGATCTTCCTGCTGTGCATGTCGTAGGCTGTCCTTCCACTCGTTGCTGAGGTGGTCTGTCCTGAGCATCCTCGCGGATACCACTTCCTTACGCTTTTGCTTAGTACAATGTTTCCAATCTTCACGAAAAGGTCTTCTTGACAATGCATCTGCGTTGCCATGAGATTTCCCGCTGCGAAGTCTGATAGTAAAGTCGTATCCCGGCTGCTGCTGGGCGGTGATGTTAGCCGCACTTCCCTTCTGAGATCGTTCACCTTCCCTTTCTAGGGTTCGCTTAGGGCAGCTGGATCGAAGATGGCCCCTTTCCCCACAGCCATAGCACCTAGGGCTGTATCCTTTATTGTGGTCGCAAGCCGTAACTGCTGCAACCTGCCTAGCGCGAGGGGAACGACGATCCTGCCACCGCCAGGCAGTGTCGTTAGCTGCACTACCCTCTCGAGATCGATCAACTCTCCTTTCTACAGTTCCGTTAGGGCAGCTGGAGCGAAGATGGCCCCTTTCCCCACAGCCATAGCACCTAGGGCTGTATCCTTTGTTGCAGTCGCGAACTGTAGCTGCTGCAACCTCCCTGACGCGATAGGAACGATGATCCTGCCGCACGGCCTCCACCTCCAGTGCATGGGCCAAGGCATCCTTAAGTGTCTCGTGGTGCCCGAGCCCCACAGCAGCTCTGACTTCCAGGTCGCGGATGTCGTCGATGAATGTCTGCACCAGGTTCCCTTCAATGAGCGCAGTTACAGACTGGTATGCTTTTCGCACCAGCTTCTCCCCCTCTAGAGCCCATTGCTGCAGGTTTTCGTTGCTGCGTTGCACGCGATCTCTAAGCTGCGCTCGAAAGATGTGTTCCAGGTGAGCGTCGCCATATATAGCCTCCAATGCCTCAAGGAGTTGCTCATAAGTCACTTCCTCACCGAGAGCTTCCAGAACTGTTAAGGCCTGGTCGCGCAGGCCTACTGTGACAGCAGTCATGGCCTGACTTTTATTCCAGCTGTTCGCCTTTATAACAGCCTCGAACTGGATTTTGTAGGCTGACCAGGAAGAGGTACCGTCGAACGGTGGCACCTTGAACCCACGTAGCGAAGGTGTTGTAGCTACTACGGGAGCTGTAGCTCCATCTCCAAGTTTGAGTTCGTACAGTGATTTCTTCATGTCAGCCATTACGTTGTCAACCCGATTGTTTACTTGGTTGATTCGGGTTTCAGTTTTCTCGATTCGCTTTTCAGCTTTCACGATTTGGATTTCAGCTTCCGACAGGCGGTTGTCATGTCGAGCAACCCTATCCTTCACCTCCTTTATCTCCTTCCCGAAGGTAGCGTGAAGGTCTTTCATGAGGAGCATCTGCTCTTCCAACGACGGGCCTGTTCCTCCTGTCCGCCCCGCAGCTGCTCTTCCAATCGGCGTGCCTGTTCCGCCTGCTGACGAGCCTGTTCCTCCTGTCGGCGAGCCTGTTCCTCCTGTCGGCGAGCCTGCTCCTCCTGTCGGCGAGCCTGCTCCTGAAGCATCACCATCAGAGCACCTTAGTCAGGTGCTGCAGATGTAGGAGCTACTGACGGGCCTGCAGCCGGCGGCTGGCCCTCCGACGTCTGCGGCGTTGCACCACTAAATCTTCTTGGTCCGTCTCCTTCTGGCGTTGACTTCGGGTACGGACACCCTCCGTTTCCTCCTTAGCTAAAATCGGCATGATTTTATCCCACTTCTGATACCAATTGTTACGAGCTTGAGGTTCGTGGCAGTAAAAACTGCAGATTGAATAACCAAAAGGAGACGGATAGGTTTCCATACATTCTTGGGCCCAGGTGTTAACATGAAAGTTGGATCATTTGAAAGCTTACATATAAACAATCCACAGCTGAAAATTTGGCAAGATTTGTCAATCCAGGAGCTGAGTTATTTAAGATTAAGTGAAAGTGAGGTTATATTTTACCTACATTGTAACAGTCGATTTCAGATTATAGATAATATAGTTATTTAACTAGTAAATAAATATTTTTCAAGTATTAAAGGTGGTAAAATCTTTAAAGAATAATTATATTTATAAATTCTCATATTATAAGCGTAAGCGGAGGTAAATGCCTACTTACTTCGCCTGTGATGTTTTGCTGAAATAACATCAGCTTTTATATTATAAAGCCGTGGATAACAAGAAAACGAGCGAGTCGAAACTACAAGTGAGTAAATAATTTTGCAGTTTGTACTGTCAAGTGTCAAAACTAGAAGTACTACGAACTATTTAGAAGACGTTAGTCTATGTATCGCTCCAAAACGAGAATTGCACTAGTGTGTGGATTCTATATGTTAATCGATTTATTGTTAATAAATGTTTATTTAATTTTTTCCTTATGTAAATAACGTATTTTGATTTCAAAAGGATCCAAATATTTTCATATATTCAAAGTAATATATTTGTTTTAAATTAAATCTTAGTAGCTTTTTTAGTTTATTTTTATCCGAATAGATTTAGAAACGATTGTATTATTATAATCGATATTCCAAATTATTTCTTATTTTAATGTTTTTTCTAAATTCTAGATTACAAAATGAGCTAGTTTTTTGTATTTATACTCAGAAAAATATAAACAATTTTTTGAAGTATATACCAATTTGTTAACTTGGGGCCCAAAAATCCCATTCTCCTTTACACTTTTATTACCGAACACCAATTAAAACTTAAAACACTAATAATTAACCACACTGATTCACTTTATTTTGATCCGAAGCTTCGCTTGTCTCGCCAAATTCAATACTGCCCCGATCGCGGCTTGCAGTGGCTTTAAATACACCTTTTACACCGAAACATCCAGAATATTCCAGTAAATACAGGCGCCGACCGACCAGACGCAGAAAGTTCGAGAGTGGGGCTTCTAGAAAGCTTAATTCTTCAGTTCGATACTAGATGGCGCTGTTGGTCGAAAGTTCAAGATTGACATTTTCTAGGAAGCCCTCCTCGCTCTGGTCCCCGGCACTAAATGGCGCTAGTACCAGGTACCTGACGTCAACTTAGGCGCGCAACAATAGGATAGAGACCTTCCCTCCCTTACGAGGACATTTTTTAGGATAAGGGTGACAAACGAGTACACAATCCACCTGATGGTAAGTGGTTGCTGCGGCCCATAGACATCTACATCTATCTTCGATTACAAATCAAAATGCAGATGCGTTGTCACCCTTGAGGACTAAGATGGAATGCCTCGTTTCCAGTAAAAAGGATCTCCGGTTCTCTACTCACCATACGAAATACAGCAGCATTAAGCTACTATTTCACGCTGGTATTCTGTGAGAGCGTGGTCCTTCCCCAGTCGAGCCGACCCATTCGTGCTACAACTGTACTACTAATATAACTGCAGCATGGCTCTACCACGTAAAAAAGTTTGGTAACAACCTTCTCAAAAAATATTTTGGTGTAACAGAAAAATATAGTCTTATCATCTATTTGATCAACATCTATCCTATTTAACCAAATCAGTCTGACCACATAATTACCTCTTTTGTACTCTAATCCACTCCAGATTCTTTCTTTTATTTGTATTAGTATCGGTAAATTAACTCTTAATAGGCGCTGACTCCCTCATTATTTCCAAAAACAGATCCTGAAAGTAGTAATTAAAAACGTAAAAAACAAAGCAAGTAGTGTTATTATTATATCAATATTTCACTAAGCCCAAGTTCTTTAAAGTTTCAGATAACATTGAATGATTAAATCGAAAAACTGTCATTCTTTACGAACTCAGGGTACTTTCAACTAAACATAAATAATTTTGTAAATCTTAACAAAACAGAAAACATTCGATCTTGATTCTCTAGAGTGAAATATCGATTCACTAGATCGATTTAGTACTATATATCGATATGACATTGACAGATGAAACGTCAAAAAAGTGAGAATATAGGCATGTCGATTCACTCTTAAAAAAATCGATCTCTGAATCGATTTGAATCGAAGGTACTTGAATCGATTATCGATTAAATCGAGGATTAAAAGATCGATTTTCTCGCGACATTTTCAAACATGAAATTTCAATAATGATTTCTTAAATTTACACGAACACTACACATTGAATAAAACTACTATTTACGCGATAAAATCCGTAAATAGTAGTTTAAATTCAATGAAATTTCTTTAACTTCTAAACTGTTTTTTAATTTTTTTTAATATAATATTAGTAATTTTATTGATTAACATTACTAATATTCCTTTTAACCACTCTTAGTAAGCTTGAAACGCTTGTGTTAGGAGTGGTTCGCACATACTCCAATCGATTCCTTTTTTACAAAGTAATTCCACGTAACACTTTTATTTGACATTTTAGGCTAAAATCAACAACAATACTTTAACAGAAGTACAAACTGCAACGTACATTTCTCGATAAATCTGTTTCAATCTAATAACTCACTATTTATCATATCAAAATGAATGCTACACGAACGCAATACTGGTTATTTCCTTACTATAAACCTCTATAAACTTCAACGTACGGTATAATATTTATTTACAGTATCTAGGTATTTAAAAATTACTCTGTCTGTACTTACAGCTCACAGTATGTATATTTTTGACAATAAATAATGTAAATTCACAAGTTCACAGTTCAAACAGGTTTACAGCTATAATATAATATTATATTATAGTACAGGAGGTGAAATATCGCTCGGTCGATCGAAAAAATATTTATATTTTGGAATGTAATATATATTACATCTCAGTGGAAACGGTTCCATTTAAAAGTACAGTGAGCGCTATTAATTTATATCTCGAGATGTAATATAAATTACATTATATCCCTTAGTGGAAAGTGGGCTTAAGAATTTTAGAAATGAAAATGAAATGAACTTTTCGATATTGTTGGATGCGTTCATAAACATTTATTTTATTCAAATATATATTGCGTTCAAATTATCAACCAAGTACGACCGGTTGTTTTTGCGTCCCCCAACAGCAAAAAATTAAAAAAACTGTGGTATCTTTTCCCACCCAGTTTGGGAATTTTAGCTAGTTCTTGTATCAAATGAATCAGTCCGATTCAAGAGGTTTTTGGATCGATTCAGTGAATCGATGCGGTGCCTCGAATCGATATTTTTACTCCAAAGAATCGATTTTTCGATTAATCGATTTTAAATCGACATGCCTATGAGAATATTTAATTAATTAGTCATTTACCAATATTTTCAAAAAATAAATAAAAATACTTCGATGCTGCTCCGGTAGCAAAACACGCGTGTGGGTGCTTCGGATAAACCCCCTTGACGCCCCCCACAGTAACAGAATCTTCAAATTGAGGCGACTGAATTGTAAAACCCAACCCGTTTTATTTATACTAATGTCATTTAAGGTAAAAAATATTACTTGTATAATAAGTACAAAGGCATACAAATACGGGTGTAAAGTAAGGAAGAAGTAGCGTTTATCTAATAACAACTAAAAATAAAAAAACTGGTTATTAATGGCAAATATCCCCCCATAAGACAATCTATGGGGAGTTGTATGTTCAGCAGTAGACTTTTGGTAGACTGTAAAGTTAAAGATAACCTGTTAGTGAACAGCCATGTTGAATGAGCATAAATATCAGGCCAAATTGTGTGCAAGGTGTCTGATTTTACAAACATCAATCTGTGTACCAAAGCGATTGTGGCAAATCCTCTGGGCTGCCTATTTCTGGCAGGGGACCATTTACAGCCTTTTAAAATAAAGTAAGTACCTGGTGTGATGGTATCCACTGCAAAATAATATCTCTTTCTTTAGAGTTAATAGGCACAGTCCGTGTATGGTGTGCTCATAAAATTGAAGATCCACATGGAATACAAATATTCCTGTACCCAAATCTTCTAATGGAGTGAGCAGATGCAACACTTTCTTGCAATATTCTTAGGCAGTTACAACAAACTGCATCAAGTGGGTGTAACTGAAAAAATCGGAAATTAAAAATAAAAGAGTAAATAAGTATTAAGTTCAGATAAATGTACATTTTGGGGAAGGAAGCGAAGTTGGCATGAAAGTGAATGTTTGATGTAGAACTGAGATGTATTAAACAAAGGAAACAACCGTTTAGTAGCGAGGCTAGTTTATTACTGGCTGTGCTGCGCCTGCGCACCCGCAATACATATCATTCCTCTACACTTAATTTTTGATACCTGTTAACAAAGTAGATTTACAGTGATCAGTTAATACTTAAATTTCTATTAAATATATAATACATAGTTTTAAATAAAACAATATTTAAGATACTTATGACTTAACAGATGTACAACATTTAATAAATTAAATAATACCACACCACACCACAACACACATACAACTAAATTTAATAACACAATGAATCATTTAAAAATATTTCTTATAATCTATCCTCTTCCGGGGGCGCAGTTGACGAGCGGGTGTCGGTGCCTGCGCTGGTGGTACGTCATTGGAGCGGATAGAATCGCTCTGAGGCTGTTCGACTCCGTTTTCGGAAGCTTCAGGCGAATCTGACGCTTCCGGAATCTCTGTTGAGTCTCCCACGCTGTCCTGTGCCGAATAATCGCCCCATTCTTCCCCATTATCATCGTCTATTGCGTCAGGATTAACGGGTTGCTCTACTATGGTCGATGACCGAGGATTGCCTACAGAAGGTTCGGGTAAAGGAGCATTAACGGGCATAGACGGTGACAAGGGTAACGACTGAAAATTGCGACTCTCAACATTATCAGTGTTATTAATTTTTAATGAATTATCGTTGCCCGTAAATTTTAACAGCTGATCTATATGTCTAATGCATGTTGCTTCAAATTTTATAATAAATATTTTGTACATTTTACTACCGACCTTCTCTTTAATTGTACCTAACTCCCAAGTTTCTTTCCGGGCACTGTACCACCGAGCCCAAACAGTATCACCTAATTCAAAAAATCTCCTACTGGTTACTAAAGGCATATTTAATTGTGTTTTTTCTATGGGTGTAATTAGGTCGAGACGAGATCGTAGATTTCTACCAAACATTAATTTAGCTGGCGTTTCGCCGGTTGTACAGTGTACCGTGTTCCTGTAGTTAAATAAATATCCCAATAATACTTCATTAATTTGGTGCTGTGGTAGGTTATCTTTTAAAATACATTTTAGCATCTTTTTACAAGTCCTAACCGAATTCTCTGCTTGTCTATTACTTGGTGGATGATATATGGGGGGAGTTAAGTACTTAATACCATTGTTAGAGCAGAAGGTCTTAAATTCATTAGAGTTTATTTTAACATCGTTATCAGAAACTAAAACATTAGGTATACCGAAAGTAGAGAAAATATTTTTTAATTTTGTAATAAGCGATTGTGACGACGTTCCACTGTTCATGAATATACATTCTAGCCATTTACTAAACGAATCAACTACCACGAGGTATACCCTTTGCCCCACGGTCATGTAGTCGATATGTACGCGCTGCCATGCGCCGGCGGCGGCGGGCCACGGCGCCGGCGGATCGCGCGGCGGGGCGCAGCGTAAGCTCACGCATGTTTTGCAGGACCCGATCCAACGTTCAATGTCGCGGTCGATACCCGGCCACCACATCCTACTTCGTGCGTTACTTTTTGTTTTTATTATTCCTAGATGTGTGTCGTGTAGTTCTTTTAGCATGTGTTCCCTAAACTTTGACGGAATTACTATTCTATGTCCCCTAAATAAGCACCCTTGTTCGAACTTTAAGTCGGACTTACATTGAAAATAAGGAAGTATTGTTCGACAGCTTATTTTACGTGGCCAACCGTGATTCATGTACCTAATGACTGTTTTAAGAACCGTATCTTGTTGTGTCACTTGTGCAATATCGCGGATTGTCGTCGCCGGTGACGTCTCATTCATAAACTTAACTACGTAGTAAGAGTCTAAATCGTTATCGTGGCATTCCGTTGCGTTTCTACACGTTAAAGGTGAGCGAGAAAAATAATCTGCAACTACGTTTTTATCGCTCGACACATACTGGACAGTGTAATTATAGGCCGATAATATTATAGCATATCGTTGTAATCTCAGCGCTGTTGTAATCGGTATGCCTGTTTTAGTATCGAAAATAGAAACTAGAGGCCTATGGTCGGTTTTAAGAATAAACGGATCGCTTCGACCATACAAAAATTGATGAAATTTCTTCACCCCGAATATAATGGCAGTTGCCTCTTTCTGAATTTGGCTGTAGTTACGTTCACTGGTGGTAAGTGAACGAGACGCAAATGCGAAGGGGCGTTCGTGACCGTCGTCCGATCGTTGTGATAGAACGGCGCCTAGGCCCCCGGGTCCGGCGTCCACGCACAGTACGAGTTGTGCTGTGGGCTCGAAGTGCGCTAGCACGCGTTCGGACGCCAGCTCGCGGCGCACTGACGCCATGCTACGCCTCTGACGCTCGCCCCACTCCCATGGCGTATCGTGACGCAATAGCTCGTGAAGAGGATGGAGTAGTGAAGAAGCATTGGTATAAAATTCCTATAATAATTGACCATGCCTAAAAATCTTTTAACTTCGGTTACGTTAGTCGGCTCGGGCGCATTAATGATAGCGTGAACTTTTTCCGAGTCAGTCTTTAAGCCGTTTTTATCTATGACATAGCCTAAATATTTTACACTATCCTTAAAGAAATCACACTTGTCTCTTTGTAGTCGCAACCCGGCGTCACTTAACCGACTTAATACTTCTTCTAATCTTTTAATGTGGGAATCACTATTGGGGCCAGTTATACATATGTCATCGAGCCATACGCTGACTCCATCTATGCCAGAGAGAAGTGTCTCCATAGCCTTTTGAAAGATTGCAGGTGCATTAGATAAGCCATACACCAATCTTGTATATTTAAATGACCCTTTATGGGTATTTATTGTTGTAAGTAATTGGGATGGCTCATCTAAAACAAATTGATTATAAGCATTCTTAAGATCAATTTTACTGTATCGCTCGCCACCCCCAATTTTAGCAAATACCTCTTCGATTCGAGGTAAGGGGTATCTTTCAATCAAAAGATCTTTATTCAGCGTGACCGAGAAATCTCCTGCTATTTTTATTTTATTGTTTTCTTTCAAAACAGGTACAATAGGCGTGGCATACTCTGATTGGTCAATTGGGACTAAAATACCTAAGGTTACTAAACGGTTCAACTCTTCTTCGACTTTATCCCTAAGGGCAAAGGGTACGGTTCGTGGCTTGAAAAACTTAGGTTTTGCATTTTCCTTTAAACGTAAACATACTTTAAATTTATTGAACGAACCTAACTCATCCTGCCACAAATTAGGGAACTTTTGCAATACATTGTTTACATTCTTATCAATACACACAGACATTATGTTAGTTGTTATAATTAAATTAAACGCGGACATAAAATCTCTACCCAGCAGGGGAGGGCCCCCATTTTTAACAACATAAATTTTTATTTTGTGTTTAACTTGATTATAACAAGCTTCAATCCAGAAATATCCAAGTGGAGAGATTTTATGCCCATTGTACAGACACATTTTTATATTGCTGTTATTTAAATGATAATCGGAAAACTTTTCAGCATACAATTTTTCAGAAATAACACAGCTGCTCGAGCCTGAATCTAGTTCCATTGTTAAGTTGTGATTGCCCAAAATTAAATTTATTTCAATTGGTTTATCATCAACGCACCTTAAGTTAAAGTTCTGGCATTCTACGCAACCTGTGTCCTTGACCTCATTAGCGCCGCATTCCTGTTCTGATTGAATGTGATAAGCATAAGAGTTATTTTTATTTTTAGCACAAACTTTCTTTAAATGCCCTTTTATACCGCACTTTTGACACTTATAGCTTTTGTACCGGCATTTATCACTGTAATGATTTTTCATACCACAAACTGAACAGGAGCCAGTTTCGCGTCGCGATGTCCCAGCGCCGACACTGTCATTGCCACTGCCGTCACCTCCGCTTCCCCGAGCGAACTGGTGAAATTTTGCACGATACACAGGCTCTTCCTTGATGAGCCCAAAATCGCTCGTATTCAGCATCACCTTTACCTCTCTTGCGCAAGCAGCTTGTTCCCCTATTTCAATTGCCTTAGTTAGCGTAAGTGTTGTCGGGTTCTGCTCGAACAGCTTATCGCGTTCCGGGCCAGAGCCCAGGCCTAGGACAAAACGATCTCTAAGATTCGTTTCCAGGGCGTCGCCGATAAAGCTTAGCCGCAATAGCTTGCTAGTCCTCTTAATCGCGCCGCCCAGTCTCCCAGTGATTCTCCTGAACTTCTAGTCACTCCAAAAAAGTTGGCCTTATCTACGAAGGAGCACTGCTTTGGTTTGAAATGGCTGTTGAGTATTTGAACTAGCTCGTTGTAAGTTAACGATTCCACCGTGTTAGGGTACGCTAAGTTACGTACTAAGCGGTAGGTTTCATCGGTGAGATGAGTAAGCAGGATACCACTCTTAATTTCTTCTTTTGTCACATTATTTATCCTTAGGAACTGTGTTAATTTCCCATAAAATATTGACCATTCACTTGTTTTGTGATCGGAAACAGACAAATTACCTAAATACGACATATTTTTTTTTTTACGCGTAGGTATGTACAAAACTCGTCGCCAGTGAGATGTATTAAACAAAGGAAACAACCGTTTAGTAGCGAGGCTAGTTTATTACTGGCTGTGCTGCGCCTGCGCACGCGCAATACATATCAAGAACCCTATATTATTTGAAATACAATATATTTGAAATACAATATATTTTCAATTAAAAAAAAATTGGAAATTCAAACGACAAATATCGATTAATATATTATGATTTTACAATATTTACAGTATTTCAGGTATATCATATAGTGATAAATAAAATTTATAATATAAGAGTATTATGGAGTTATGTAATATTAGTAATATATGGGGGAGGCCTATGTTATTATGGATTGAAATATTTTTCATTGCACAAAATAACTTATTTTTCTATTTACATAATATTTTATCCTTAGAATAAATATTGACACATATATATATATATATATATATATATATATATATATATATACATATATATATATGTATATATATATATATACATATATATATATACATACATATATATATATATATATATATATATATATATATATATATATATATATATATATATATATATATATATACTTTTTCGACTTTGATTTCTGATTGACTAACAAAAGATAATTAGACACACATAACATGTGATACATCATACCATGCCACAAAAACTTCTTTTGTGTATATTGTGTGACTTTATTTTATCTATTATTTAAATTAGATTTCACTAATAACATAAAACTTCAATACTAGTTAAATATATTAACATATAACACATTAATAAGACCTGTGTTTATCATTTGTTAAAGGTTATAGTACGCGTCACGTAAAAAGAACGCTGGCGGTCAAGCTGCGCATAGGCGATTTATCGGTCTACTTGGTGGTATGAGGTAGGGCGCGGGGCGGGTGAGCCACGCGCCGCATGTTTACCGATGCGCCATTGGTTCATCAGTTGAGCTTTGCTTCCCGCGTAGTATCCACGTTACGTTCCTTTTAAAAATACCATCGCGCACAAAAGTTTTAAATTACGAAATGATTTTACATAGAGAAGTGAGAAAAATGATTTATGACATATACTGTTTTATGAAGAGGGAAGCTGATAATAATGTAGTTAATAATTTAAAACAATGTATGAAACGGACCGCAGAGGCAACAAAATGTTCCGAGTCGACAGTGAGACGAATAGTAAAGGGTTCAAAAGATTCGGAATTTCTTTGTTGTACAACTTAATAAAAAAATGCAAAGATAAATTTAAGAAATTTAATATCGATGCTATTTTGAACGAAGCAGGACATTCTGTACTTCGTTTGCCCCCATATCACCCGGACCTGAATCCTATTGAAATGGCCTGGTCCCAAATAAAAAGTTATGTTGCCTGTAAAAATGTAACTTGGAACCTGACACGTATAACTGAGTTGATTCATGAAAAAGTAAATTTGATGGGAGCAACAGAATGGGGGAAGCTATGCACGAAGGTAAAAGAAATAGAGGCTGATTACTGTAAAAGCGATCATGTGGTGGACATGATGACAGAAACATTTGCTATCCACATAGGGGATCATGATTCCGACTCAGATGAGGATGGAAGCTCGAGTGACGACAGCGACGACGATGAAATGGCCACTTCTAGCACCAACACCGCGTCCTCATCTGGTTTTCACGTCACGCATGATGACTTAATGGAAGGAGTTTCAACATTACTTTAATTTTATTTCGATTAAACATTCTATAATACATAATTCAAACATGTTTTTAATTCATTTTATTGATATTTTATCTAATATATTTTTCAATGTTATAACTAATAAGAATAACAAATATATAGGTACGAAGCCACGACCCGCGAGCGAAAGCCCAGTTAAAAAATAAATTAATAGGCACATAACTTTCGTGCGAGACTGTACCCATGCGCAAACACACTCCCACTACTTTCTTCCAGCGTTCTTTTTACGTGACGCGTGCTATAATACAGTATAAGTTATAGATTTTACAAAATTCGAGGAGGAAAAATAAACTTTTATATTACTCACATGGACTTTTACTCGTCAGTTTGCATTTTCGAATGTCATTGGCGAATTATATACATAAATGTGAAATAGGTATTTAATATTTGACTTACGTGCATGATATAACCCTTAGGTTAAACATTTTTTGCATCAATTAGACATTAAAATACTAATCCACTTGTAAGCAGAAAACTACGTGAATTTTCATTTTTAACTTTTACTTTAACACGAACGCAGTTTACATCGATTTAAACAAACGAGTTTATACCATATTATATTTTTTCTACCAAATAGTTTGAAACTACAGACTTTATTCTTACAGTCAATGCCAGTCAATGGAGTCAACGCAAAAAACTATGTCTGTAAGTTGGTAAATAGCAGGAAAGAATGCAGTGTCATCTTGTGTCAAAATGTAAAATAATTCAATCAATATAATATATCATTTATTAATTTAATATAACGAAAGATTAAAATTATAGCTGTAGAAGATATGAATTTATTAATAATATGAAGGGATATTTATTATTACTTTTAAAAACTTAAAATAATTAAGTAAAACATGTATAGATCGTTATGTGTTCCGGGAGTCTGTGGATCGTTTTTCTTTCTTATTATTTCTAAAAAATCGTACCATATCCCATATTATTCAATAAAAATAAAAATATTAAGTAATACATTAAAAAAGAAAATATGTAATTTTCGTTTCCGCAGTATAGTAATATTGTTGGAATAAAATCGAGAGTAACAAAAATAATATATATTTCTCATAAAAGTTTAAATCTAGATAATATGTAAGTAGATAGATTGTATAGTGCAGTTATTAGCTTTCCATGAGATAATATTATACCCACCTCATGAGAAATCCACACAGATAAAAGTTGGCGCACATCAGCAGTAATTGTCTTCGCACACTGCGTTGAAACCTGACTCCACAATTGCAACATACACTTCTATTTTCATTGTATTCTGATCTGGCAGATTCCTTTTCTTAAAATCGCATATAAATACAAAAAAACAGTAGCGTGACGAACGTCAATGCCGTTAAGATTAAAGATGTAATACCCCGCCCCACCGTACCCGTCCGCCGGCCGCTGAGAATTACCCAAAGTCAATGATAAAATAATGTTTTGGTTCACAGTCAAGTTCTTAGTGGTATCTTGTTTTAGTCAGCTTTGTGAAAAAATAGTTTTCATTTTATACAAACTGCAAAATGACTAATTAGGTACACGCATTTTACCCATATTACATTATCAGAACACGAATATCAAAACAACAATTTTTTTTTTCATATTTCTTGATTCCGTTTACATTTTCGAAAAATCTGTAGGCCATTTACTATTATAATTTGGTGTCTTTTTTTTGACGTAATACCATTAACCCTTTCACAGCGGAGCATTTTAAGGCGCCGCTTGATACGGATGCCGAGCGGTACTCGTGATTTGCTGTGAAAGGGTTAAGTGACGTTAATATTTTTAGTGGGCCCAAAAATGATTGTCCCCTTTTCATGGATAATTTCGAAAAACAACATATAGTTGTCAACCAAAATATCTTTACTATATTTTGATTGACGTATTATGTAGACGACATAATTATTTGCTGGACTGGCACAAGGAGGCTGGATGTTTTCCTTAATAAAATAAATAGAGTCCACGACAAAATTAAATTTAAGCTTGAATTGGAACAAGATTGCTCCCTTAATTTCCTTGACTTAACAATAAAAAGAAAAGTCATTGCATGTTTTTAAAATTTATCACAAGCCAACTCTTACAGACATAGTCATCCTCGCGTCGTCGTGTTATCTATGGCAACATAAATTAGCCGCTTTTTATTGTTACATTAACCTTCTGTTCACTGTTCCATTAAGTAAAGAAAATTATTTGAAAGAATTTAATATAATTCATCAAATTGCAGTCTAACGGTTTTTCAAAAAATCGCATTAATAATATTATTAAAAATAAACAAAAGCATGTAGTCAAGTTGCGGGAGCTGACGAGAGCTTTTTCTAAAACTAATTAAAACTACGTGTTTAGAGAGAGAGATGTGAATTTATTCTAACCATTGTCTTTTACAATCTTTAATCCTACGCTTACAGTCTACTTAAATTACTACATACTCAGCGTTTTTATGTATTTATGCTGATGGACGCTTTATCTGTATTATGGGTGGTGCTCGTGTAACCATAACTACCTTTTGTATTACATCTAAATTCATAGATATTACACGAAAAAGGGTTTTCACCAATGTTTATTTTCATGTGTTTGCAAAAGAATTTTTGTAAAACATCTATATTCTCAGATATTACACGAAAAAGGTTTTTCTCCGGTGTGTATTTTTATGTGTTTTATCAAACCACATTTTGTTGTAAATTTATATTTACAGATATCACACGAAAAAAGTTATACACCGGTGTGTATTTTCATATGCCTCTGCAAACGAATTTTAGTAATACATCTATATTCACAGACATTACACGAAAAAGGTTTTCCGCTGGTGTGTATTTTTATATGTCTTTGCAAATCACTTTTCGTAATACATATATATTCACAGATATTACATGAAAAAGGTTTTTTACCGGTGTGTTTTAATTTGATTGCAAAGATCCTTTTGTATTACATCTAAATACACAGATATGACAAGAAAAAGGTTTTTCACCAGTGTGTACTTTCGTATGTGCTTTTAAATTACTTTGTATAATACATTTACAGTCGATGTGTTTTATCAAACCACTTGTAAATTTATATTTACAGATATTTCACGAAAAAGGTTTTTAACCGGTGTGTATTTTCATATGTCTTTGCAAACGAATTTTAGTTATACATCTATATTCACAGATTCTACACGAAAAAGGTTTTTCACCGGTGTGTATTGTCATATGTATTTGCAAATCACGTTTTGTAATAGATTTATATTCACAGATATTACACGAAAAAGGTTTTTCGCCGGTGTGTGTTTTTATATGTCTGCAAATTACTTTTCGTAATAGATTTATATTCACAGATATTACACGAAAAAATTTTTTTACCAGTGTGTATTTTCATATGTGTTTGCAAATAACCTTTTGTATTACATCTAAATTCACAGATATTACACGAAAAAGGTTTTTCACGGGTGTGTGTTTTCATATGTGTTTGCAAACGAATTTTAGTAATACATCTATATTCGCAGATATTACACGAAAAAGGTTTCTCACCGGTGTGGATTTTCACATGTCTTTGCAAACGCATTTTAGTAATACATCTATATTCACAAATATTACACGAAAAAGGTTTTTCACCGGTGTGTATTTTCATATGTATTTGCAAATCAGTTTTTGTAATAGATTTATATTCACAGATATGACACGAAAAAGGTTTTTCGCCGG
Organism: Parnassius smintheus behrii; assembly: GCA_036936625.1. Taxonomy (NCBI): domain Eukaryota; kingdom Metazoa; phylum Arthropoda; class Insecta; order Lepidoptera; family Papilionidae; genus Parnassius; species Parnassius smintheus. The sequence goes on along the minus strand of JAUPFT010000030.1, from coordinate 4,558,160 downwards.
TGTGTGTTTTTAAATGTCTTTGCAAATTACTTTTCGTGATAGATTTATATTCACAGATATTACACGAAAATTGTTTTTCACCAGTGTGTATTTTCATATGTGTTTGCAAATAACCTTTTGTATTACATCTAAATTCACAGATATTACACGAAAAAGGGTTTTCACGGGTGTGTGTTTTCATATGTGTTTGCAAACGAATTTTAGTAATACATTTATATTCACAGATATTACACGAAAATGGTTTTTCACCGGTGTGCATTTTCATATGTATTTGCAAATGACTTTTTGTAATAGATTTAAATTCACAGATATTACACGAAAAAGGTTTTTCACCGGTGTGTGTTTTAATATGTGATTGCAAAGAAACTTTTGTATTACATCTAAATTCACAGATATGACACGAAAAAGGTTTTTCTCCGGTGTGTACTTTCATATGTGCTTGTAAATTCCTTTTTATATCACATTTATATTCACTGATATTACATGAAAAAGGTTTTTCTCCGATGTGTATTTTTATGTGTCTTGTCAAATCAGATTTTGTTGCACATTTATAATCACAATTGTTACAACAGTACACTTGATTAGCGACGTGAGCTTTAAGATGTGTTGAAATGCGACATTTATCAGATGTTTTAAATTCGCAAATATCACAGTTATATATATCCATTAGTTGTGGTACTGGAGTTTGTTCAACTTGTGTCTGAACTGTATCTGAGTTATTTTTGATTGATTTAATCTTTTTCTCACACTGTTTTGAAAAATGATTTGTTTGTATGCAGGGTTGTCCTGAAATACAAATGAATCAAACATTTTATTTATAGTAAGACATTGTATCTTTGTTATAAGATACCTTAGACGGTTTACAGCGGGCGTAATTTATGCTTTACAAGGAAGATATAGAGAAATTATAATATTTTACATAACCACCAATTGTCTTTTAAACCACGCAGTAATTTTTTTAACAGTTCTTGCATGGTCTAAAACCCCCTTTCGTTTGATCGTTACGTACTGGGACAGCCTGTATATACAGAATGTCCCAGAAATCGACGTTAAGTCGGCGTCGGATGGGTTAAACCATAATAATTAACAGAAAAATTAAAAAAAATCTTTGCTATGTATTTTAAAAATAACAGGCATTTATAAAAAAAAGCGACAGGTTGCACTCCGGGAGTCCCAGTAGAAGTGAAAACTTAAATATTAACGTTGTAAATTTCTGATATTTTGGAATGATTAGAAAATAATTTTGCACGAATTGCTTTAATTATCAATATAAAAGTACTATCATTTATGTGGTAGAATACAATATTTATTTATTGCGCTATCGTACACAAACATTACAATTTATATTACATTAAAAAGCTTAAACGAAACAACAGGCGCAGGCATAGATTTTCGGCGCGCCGTAGAAAGAGAGGGGGATACTTCCTCTCCTACGCCGCGCCGGCTGTCTACTCTCCATCCGTCTTACGAATTTTCGATCAAGTCACGTGTCCTGACGCTAGTTTAACATTTTTTACCCATTACAAAAAGTGTACAACGCCTCTGAAGAAGCTTTCGTCTTACGAATTTTCGATCAGGTCACGTGTCCTGACGCGAATTTAACACGAGTATAAACCCATTACAAAAGTGTAATGGGGTTTGGTGTGTTTTCACTTCAAAAATCGAGAAAATCTACACCCTGTGACGGTCTATTAACTCCTGTTGCTACAAATTTTAATTCTTTCTTTAATTTTCTTTTTATTGTGTTATCCTGGATAATGCTTCTGCTTAAAATTTACAACCAACTGCTCCAGTCCCGAAGGAAATGTAATTTTTTCCAACCATGTATTTAAAATTAATAATTTGTCCAGTTTTAAACGACCGTACTGAAAAGAAATAAACTCCACGAGTTTGGCAAAGAACTTTAAAAGTGGCATTTTATGAGGATTCCAAAATGGTATAACACTTGCCAGACTGTTGCAACTGTTGCAAATTACCAGACAGAATTTTTTTTAGAGAAACGCAGTTGTAAATTAATTTTCCCTACCTGTCTAAAATGATTTTTGTATACCCCAAAGCTTTCCTCAAGGCCGTTACTTAAGATTCCGGTTTAAGTAAGTTATTGGACTTTAACTTTTACTTGTGATTTGGATTTGGCCTGTTTAGTTTCTCTTTAAGACGACCTAGTCTTAGTGCGACCATGTCTGCGTACACCACACAAGAATATGCTAACATGCACCTCATTTATGCGGAATGCAGATGCTACGCTAGTGCTGCACCTAACCTTTATCCTGGGACGTATCCAAATGCTGCTCATCATCAGAATCATCGATTTTTTTTAATGTGCACCGTTTACTTTTCTCAGAGGGTCGACTCCCAAACCAAGCACAAGGTGAAGGGAGACCTTCCCTCCCTTACGAGGACATTTTTTAGGATAAGGGTGACAAACGAGTACACAATCCACCTGATGGTAAGTGGTTGCTGTGGTCCATAGAAATCTACATCTATCCTCGATTACGAACCAAAATGCAGATACGTTGTCACCCGTGAGGACTAAGACGGATTGCCTTGTTTCCAGTTAAATGGGTCTCCGGTTCTCTACACTCACAATACGAAACACTGCAGCGTTGAGCTACTATTTGACGCTGGTATACTCCGAGAGCGTGGTCAACTATATTACTAGTAATATAGCTGCAGCATGGCTCTACCACGTTAAGAAAAACGTTGTGCTAGAAGCTGTCGAATAAGACCCGAGTACTTGAGTGCATGCAATAAAATTAAGAACTGGAGTGCCTAAAACTGCAACTCACAGGATATTGTAAGAAAATGAGCTTCACCCATACCCACGTACACCGAGTACAAACTCTTCTACCCCGAGATTATGAGCCTCGGGTTGCTTTTCATCAAACAATGCTAGAAAAAACAGGGAACGTCCTTGGAAAAAATTATAGTCGGATAAAGCCACATTTAAAAGAGATGGATACATGAATCTACATAACTTTTACATTTCTTTCTGGACTGGAACAGTTGGCTGCAAATTTTAAGCAACAGTTTTCTGAAGCATGATTCTGGATTACATAATAAAAGGACAATCAAAAATAGTTAAAATTAGGAGCAACATGAGTTAAAAGACCGTCACAGGTGTAGATTTTCTCGATTTTTTTTATAAATGGCCCGTATTTTTTAAAATACATAGCAAAGATATTTTTTTATATTATTCTATTAACTATTATGACTTGACCTATCACCCGATTCAGGCTTGACATCGACTGGGACAACCTGTACATATAAAGGACTAAGACAGATAGCGTCTCCAGTTGTCTACACTCACCATACCAAACACAGCAGCATTAAGCTACTATTTCACGCTGCTATTCTGTGAGAGCGCGGTCCTTTCCCGGTCAAGCTTACCCATTTGTAATACAGTCATATACCAGCTACATCGTGACTCCACAGTGTTTAATATCTAATTTAAGGTTACAAAATATTATTATAATGAAACACATTTACGGATTAGTTCCCACCGGCAAAGGGTACAAAATCCCTTGGCAGTAGAGTTAATATAATTTTTATCACAAATTATTAATGGGTATATGCCTCTTTATGCATAATGAAAAGTAAAGAAATAAAGAGTCGCACGTTTAATAAAGAACAAAAAAAAAATAAAAGTTGACCCAGCATGCCCCATCCCTGGAACTTCCCACTATGTTCGATCTCAAAATTCTCGACAAATATTTTTACGAATTAATAGTTAATTCATTACATCAAAAACGTTATTAAAATAAAACACTTTTTTATTTTTTGACAACGATAACTTTTGAATGGATCAATCGATTTAGATGTAATTGGTAGCAACCGACTAGGTTATTTAAGAACAATAATAAAATTTAATAGATCGGGGGTGTTTCTTCGTATTTTGTTAGTATAAAATTGAAGAAAAATCTCTTTGGTTGTACTGTTTGTATCTGCCTGGTTTTAATATCAATACTTATAGGACATTAAGTAAAAAAAACATCGTGCAGCTCAGACGCGATAGAAGTGAAGCCTTCAAATGAAATGAAATATAAAATACAAATCCTTTACGGCAAATGATTTATTTAATATTATAATTTAAACTACAAGTTCGGCATAAAATATAAGAAAATTTAATTTTATAGTAAATAAATATAACAATCCTTTTAATATATATATTAGACACATAGATATTATATTTTCTTTCGAGTAAAATTATAATAGCGCCACCTACTTCATTCTATAGGTAGTCATTTTATCGAACAGCTGATTGACACCCAAGGTGGACGTAAAGTAGACGCTAGATGGCCTGAATTTATGAAACCATGAATTTTTAAACACTTTAACATGAACACATTTTATAACAATATAAACAAACGAGTTTATACTATATTATATTTTTTCTACCAAATCCAAATATTTTGAAACTACAGACTTTATTCTTTCAGAAACACTGTGTAATTTTTCCCATCTCACTTTCTCCCACGTTAAACCTTTTGAATGTGTCTGTCTCTTTTTAACTGTATAATGCTTCCTATGTCATTTTCTCCCGCGTTAAATCTTACGTATTTATATGTCTGTCTCTTTTTACTGTTACTTTTTCGTTTCATAGACTTTCAAATCACAACGATGCTAAAGAAGTTTTCACTTCTAAAAGTAAAACAACACTTCCCGCCGTTTTTCAATTGCTTTTCTATTTGCCAAAATGAGTGAATCTAACGAAGAAATTCTGTACATTCTGAAAATTTATTACAAGAAAAGGGGGAAATGCGACTCAAGCTGCAAATGCAAAACATTTACGACGTTTATGGACCTAATGCAGTGTCAGTAAGAGGGTAGCACAAAGTTGGTTCAATCGTTTTCAGTCCGGTAATTTTGATGTCAAAGATGCAGCTCGCTCTGGTTACCCTCATACGGATAGTCTATGCCATTTTTGAAAAAGTGGAGCAAGTTTGGCATATTAGTAGTTATATTATACTAGTAGTAGTAGTTTTGACCCATTTGAAAAAGTCCGGCTATACAAAAAAGCTCGATATTAGGGTATCACACGAGCTCCCTGTAACTCAATAAATAATGAGACTCAAGAAAGAAATTGAAAAAAAAACGGCCGGGATCGAAAAAAAACAAAGGAGTGGTATTTCATCATGATAATGCCAGACCTCACACAACTTTGGCCACTAATCAAAAATTGAGAGTGCTTGGTTGGGAAGTGTCAATGATCACCATATAGTCGTGACCTTGCACCCTCAGATTTTCACCTGTTCCGGTCTCTTCAGAATTATTTGGTTAACAAAAAGAGGGGACTGTCCAACCTACTTGCCGCATTGGTTTGATCAAATATCCTAAGATTTCTACAGCAACGGGAATTATGTCACTATCTACAAGATGGCAACAAATTATCAAACAAATTGGCACATACATATACTTAAATACAATTAAACTTTGAAATATTTTGTATTTAGTGAGATTTAGTGAGAGTAGTCATTTATTAATTGTTTATTATATATTTACAAGGTAACTTTGGAAAATGACCTAAAACAATTTTTTTTCTGTTTACCTTCATTGAATGTTTATATATACTATTGTATTTTATATATACATTACTATAAGGAATGGAAGAAGCATTTAATAAAATGTGATCGGGTGCATTAAGCCAAGGAAAAGCTTGCAAACTTTATAAGAAAATGTTCTTTTACCTCACCTAAACCTACCTATCCAAGACAACTCCTCCCTATATAGATTAGGGAGTCAAGTAAATCCCTCAATGCCGCAGGCAGGCCAACTTTGACTAACAAAAATTTTGCGTAACACAAAATTTGCTAACAACCTCCCGGCGTTATAAAATTTAACCGACTGCGGCCAAAGCCGCTATAAAAAGTTTTTCCACATCGCCTTGTATAAGGCACTCAGGACCGGCACGCTGTAGTGTGGCGTGAAGAATGCCCGGGTAAAGGGGTGTACACCAAGGCCCGAAATCTGCTGGGCAGAAAGCCCACGCAGAAGACGACACGAAGCAGTCCATGGACTGCCTGCCGCTAACTTCAAACATAAAAGCTAAAATGCGCTGTCACCTCTGACGATTAAGATGCAATGCCCCACAGCCTGTGATTATACTGACTCTATACTCTTCAGACTGGCACACAGCAGTGCACTGCTATGTGACAACAGAAACAAGTAACAGGAGGATGGTAGCTTACCAGTTGTATGTATATCATTAATTCCTATGAAATTAATACATCCTAGTGTACATACGAGTATATACTGGCTGCATTTATACAGGGTCAAAATATTTATAAATATATTTAAACATAAGTAAAAGAAAATGTCTAACAAAGCTCATTATGATGTCCATGTATAGTCGTCTTTTAAATAATTATTTCATTTGTTATTTTCTTTCTCCATGAGTGCTTTTTACTTGCACTTTGAAAATCAATACAGTAAATCCGTTCATTGCACATGAAGTCCTCTTTATTTTGTGTCCATGGGCTACAGTAACCACTTACCATTACGTAAATTGTACCTTAATTTAATAATCACAAAATGTGTATATCTCACCCATTTCATGACTCCAGTTTACTTCAAATTTGAAATTCTCATTTTCGATTTTCTCTTCCTCAACTTTAACAGATTCAGGGCAAAAAATATCGTCCTTACAGTCATTTTCTATATCACATTCTACTGGCCAGATATCTATATGATTAATTTGTGTGAATTGAATCACATCTCTAGCCTCATGCGATTTTGGTATTAACTGAAACCAAACTCTTTTTTAAATAAGATTAAAAATAGTGTAGTAATAGTGTAGGAGAATGCATACTACCCCATACCATCCGCAGATGCAGCAGCACCTTGCTGACAACAACTCCAAATAAAAATAAAAACCAGACAAAAGTGAGAGTTCCCAGTAAATTTAAATAAGAATGTAGATAGTTTAGAAATGTAATTAGAATCGAGACAACAATTTTTCCATTTAGATTCACAAATACCATAAATTGACAAAAGTTTACTAATAATACTTATCACCTATAGATAATATTGTTACGAGCTTGAGGTTCGTGACAATAAAAATTGCAGATAGAATTACCTAAATAAACACTTTAATTTTCTTTACACAAATTAAAACTTAAAACACCAAAAATTAATCATACTGATTCACTTTATTTCGCTCCGAAGCTTCGCTTGTCTCGCCAACTTCAATACTTCCTCGATCGCATCTTGCAGCGCCTATTTATATAAATTAGCACGGAAATATCCAAAATATTCAAGTAAACACGCGCAAGGTACCGAGAGTTCGAGTTTCAACCAGGCGCTAGTGCCGTCGACTAAGGCGCGTAACACTGCCCCCTCCTAAGACATGCTCGTCCCGAGCATTATCGGCCCCATAATAACGCGCCAGGCGATCTACATGGACGATCTTAGGAGTCCCTCTTGCGCCTTTCTGTAACGGCTCCGCAATGTCTAGGGCTGTCCTATCCCATGGTGCACCAACATTGCACAATTTCGATGCTCCTCTACTACGTGTCTGAGGTCATTTCACGGCCGCACAACTTGTACATGTACGACACCAATCCTCGATATCGTCACGATAATGGACCCAGAAAAACTGTTCTCGGACCTTCAGTAGAGTTCGTTTAACTCCCAGATGGACTCTTGAACGACCATTATGGCACAGCTGTAGAACATTCGCTTTAGGGACTTTAGCTTTAGGGACAACCATTTGCAAACGACAGCTGTCTCCTCGACCATTGTCCCATTTACGGCACAGGACTCCATCCTGATTCAGCAAGCTGTCCCATTGGGCCCAATAGCTTTTCGTGGTTGAACTCATCGCTGAGACGTCCCTCCACTTAGGCTTGGTAGCAAGGGCCTTCATCTCTTCCAGAATCGGCTTGATGTCCGGATCTTCCTGCTTTGCATGTCGTAGGCTATCCTTCCACCCGTTGCTGAGGTGGTCTGTCCTGAGCATCCTCACGGATACCACTTCCTTACTCTCTTGCCTACTACAATGGTTGCAATCTTCAGGACAAGGTCTTCTTGACAATGCATCTGCGTTGCCGTGAGCTTTCCCGCTGCAGTGTCTGGTAGTAAAGTCGTATTCCTGCTGCTGCTGGGCGGTGCTGTTAGCCGCACTTCCTTTCTGAGACCGCTCACCTTCCCTTCCTAGGGTGTGGTTAGGGCAGCTGGACCGAAGATGGCCCTTTCCCCACAGCCATAGCACCTAGGGCTGTATCCTTTACTGTAGTCGCGAACCGTAACTGCTGCAACCTCCCTAGCGTGAGGTGAACGACGATCCTGTCGCCGCCAGCCAGTGCCGTTAGCTGCACTACCCTCCTGATATCGTTCACTTTCCCTTTCTGCGGTTCGCTTAGGGCTGCTGGATCGAAGATGGCCCTTTTCCCCATAGCCATAGCACCTAGGGCTGTATCCTTTGCTGCGGTCACGGACTGTAGCTGCTGCAACCTCCCTGACGCGATGGGAACGATGATCCTGCCGCACGGCTTCCACCTCCAGTGCATGGGCCAAGGCGTCCTTAAGCGTCTCGTGGTGCCCGAGCCTCACAGCAGCTCTGACTTCCAGGTCACGGATGCCGTCGATGAATGTCTGCACCAGGTTCCCTTCAATGAGCGCAGGTACAGACCGGTATGCTTTTCGCACCAGCTTCTCTACCTCTAGAGCCCACTGCTGCAGGTTTTCGTTGATGCGCTGCACGCGATCTTTAAGCTGCGCACGAAAGACGTGTTCCAGGTGAGCGTCGCCATATCTCGCCTCCAACGCCTCAGGGAGTTGCTCATAAGTCACTTCCTCACCGAGAGCTTCCAGAACTGTTAAGGCCTGGTCGCGCAGGCCTAGTGTGAGAGCAGTCATGGCCTGACTTTTATTCCAGCCGTTCGCTTTCATAACAGCCTCGAACTGGATTTTGTAGGCTGACCAGGAAGAAGTCCCGTCGAACGGTGGCACCTTGAACCCACGTAGCGAAGGTGCTGAAGCTACTACGGGAGCTGTAGTTCCATCCCCATGTTTGAGTTCATCCAGCGTTTTCTTAACTTGGTTGATTTGGGTCTCAGCTTCCGACAGGCGGTTATCATGTTGAGCAACCTTATCCTTCACCTCCCTTATCTCTTTCCCGAAGATAGCGTGAAGGTCCTTCATGAGAAGCATCTGTTCTTCCTGGCCGCCCCGCAGCTGCTCTTCCAACCGACGGACCCGTTCCTCCTGTCGGCGAGCCTGTTCCTCCTGTCGGCGAGCCTGTTCCTCCTGCTGCTCTTTCAACAGACGGGCCTGTTCCTCTCGTCCGCGCTGCAGCTGCTCCTGTAGCAACGCCATCAGAGCACCTAAGTCAGGTGCTGCAGGTATAGGAGCTACTGACGGGCCCGCAGCCTCCGTGGCTGGCAATTGGCCCTCCGACGTCTGTGGCATTGCACCACCAAATCTCCTCTGGTCCGTCTCATGCTGGCGTTGACTGCGGGTATGGACACCCTCCGTTTCCTCCTTAGGTAAAATCGGCATGATTTTATCCCACTTCCGACACCAATTGTTACGAGCTTGAGGTTCGTGACAGTAAAAATTGCCGATAGAATTACCTAAATTAACACTTTAATTTTCTTTACACAAATTAAAACTTAAAACACCAATAATTAATCACACTGATTCACTTTATTTCCCTCCGAAGCTTCGCTTTTCTCGCCAACTTCAATACTTCCTCGATCGCATCTTGCAGCGCCTATTTATATAAATTAGCACGGAAATATCCAGAATATTCAAGTAAACACGCGCAAGGTACCGAGAGTTCGAGTTTCAACTAGGCGCTAGTGCCGTCGACTAAGGCGATTAAGGCGCGTTTCATTTATATGCAATAAATCCGTTTACACTGCTATGTATTAATATTGTAATACATAACAGTATAAACGGATTGATAATTATTTTTGTAAAAATAAGTACTTCACTTACTGTAATTCATAAAATATAGAACATTGCTCTTACGAAAAAGGATGTTAGATTGAAAGACGAACTTAACTTTGCAGTAGAAAATACATTCTCCCATATAAAAAAAAATAAAATAAATAAGAAGGTTTTATTCATAAACAAGTTCATATATAATGGTAGACTTCTTCTTTTAAACACAAAATGCGCCCGCATCAGAAATAAGCCCCTCATCCGTATCCTAAAATTTACTCAAGAAGAACTGCATATACTACATTTAACACAGAGTGTAAACAACATATTTTTTTAAATTTAGAAATTAGAAATAGTGTGTGTAGTGTGTGTAATATTCCTCTTGAGCACATCTTTAATCACATAATTTTCAAATTTATGCAAAAGAATGATGGTACACAATGTCAAATGCCTTTTTAAGATCTAGAAACACCGTGAGGCAATTTAAATTTTTATCAAGATTATCAAAAACGTCAGATGTTAGGGCTTCTACAGTGTCTTCAGTCAATTTTCCTGCCAAACTGGATAAGATGTGAAATTTATTAGGCAAACTTATGAACCTCTTCTTGATAAGTTTTTCCATAGCTTTTGAATAGCTATAGCTTTTTAGCGAATTTTTTTTATAGGATAGGGTGACAAACGAGCACACAGTCCACCTGATGGTAAGTGGTTGCTGTGGCCCATAGACTTCCACATCTATCCTCGATTACATATCAAAATGCAGATGCGTTGTCACCCGTGAGGACTAAGATGAAATGCCTCATTTCCAGTAAAAAGGGTCTCCGGTTCTCTACACTCACCATACGAAATACAGCAGCATTAAGCTACTATTTCATGCTGGTATTCTGTGAGAGCGTGGTCCTTCCCCGGTCGAGCCGACCCATTCGTGCTACCACTATACTTCTAATATAACTGCAGCATGGCTCTACCACGTATAAGTTATCTGATATATTATATAATAAATTGATCTGTAGTTGTTGATATCCTTCTCATCTCTACTCTTGTGAATAGGTGTTACTACGGACTCCTTGAGCAAAGGCATAAACATACTATGCTTGACTTACTTATATTAAAATAACATGTAGTAGAGTAGGACACATGATTTGCAATAGCTGGTATAAATTTGTGTTTATAAGCCAACATTATAGTGATCATTAAGATGCCTGCCAAGTGATGATTAAGGCAAATATTTCATTATAATGGGAATGACCCATCAAGCAGTGAACTTTTATGAATAAGAAAAGTATTATTTTGCGGACCTTGTAGTTATGGTTTAAGGATATCCATTACTCTATACACCTACCCACGGGATGGGTGTCGCAAGAGGCAACAGAGGGAAACAGAAACAGGAGTTGGGCAGCAGCATCTTCCTGGCAACAACTCAGACTAATATATGCTGCGTTTCCCAACCTGCTAAGTTGGCAAATTTGGCAAATTCCCTCCTATGAAGCAATCTATGACAGACTTTTATAGGTTTTAATGGATGGAATGGATAATACCATGGACCCTCCTGCAAGCAACTGCATCAGAACTGCATTTGACTCAATAGCCTGTTGTTGTAATGTTCTGCATCGAATAAGTCTTGCATGACAGATGTAACAGACAATTATGGGCTCCTTATCTTCATCCATCTGAAAATATGAAAGTTTGTCATAAATATAGAAAACTACTTAAATATACAAATTTGTAATAAAATATATTGGATACCGCAACTCTCTTCTACAACATCATTTTGTTATAACATTGAAGTAACAAATAAACTTACATTCCACCTGATGGTAAGTGGCCACAGCACATAAGCATCTGCAACAAACTTCAAGCAAAGGCTACAGATGTGATGTTACCTCTGAGGACTAAGATGTAATGCTTCAAAGCCTGTTATTACACTGGCTCTCGATATCCTTCAGGCAGGGACACATACTGCTGTGTGGTGGTATATGTATGGCAGGTATATGTACGAGGACGATCACTGCCCAGACAGACTCATAGACAGAAACAAGTCCTCCACCTAGTGGATCAACATCACTGCAACAACACAGTCTTAAGCCACCTACATCCACTGACTTCCTGTCTTACCAGATTGTCACTATCTAATAGAGGGACACTACAATTTGCTTACCAGTATGAGGCTACCACTTGAAAATTGTTTACCAATCTGTTGATAATTCTGCAAGCTATTAGTCGCACGCAGAGTTTGCCTGTGACTACCCGTCTCTCGCCTCCGCCGACCGCGTCCCACACCCGCCTACTTAGTACTGTTAACAACACAGCCGAGCGCTATTGTATGCAATGTCTTTAAATTTGTTGCTCTCGCGCCAACATTATTCACTGTTTTGACTGTGTTAAGTTTTACTAATCATACATAAGTGACGTCATAATGTCATCGACAAACTTTTTGGACCCGTTTAATAAATGGAGACAATTCTCTAATTAATTTAAAATGTTGTGAGTGTCAAGTAAGTAGAAGTCTGCATGACATTAACAGATAAAATTTTAAAAGCAGTAGAGCCAGACACCTGCGAGCCTGACAGAGGTATTTTCAAGTTTGGGCTTTCAAAATTCAATCTAACTTTAAGCTACTAGCATCATTATTAACATTACAAAAACTTTACTGAAAATGCTTGCATTAAGAGTAATTTAAACAATAGTCAAATGGCAGATTTGTACTCACTAATTTCTTGAGTTTTCAATCCTCATTCTAACTACTGGGCCACTATCACGTTTTAAATTAAGTTAATAACAATACATGTCCCTGAGCAGTTTTAACCTTTTTGATTTAATATCAACTACAGTATAAAGTAAGGTCCAGATAAGTTTGGGCATCTAACAATTAAATTATTTTATTTTATAAGGATATGGGGAGCAGTATTTTGGACATAACAGGTCGCAATAATTAAAAAAAAAACTGCAGTTGCCAACCTGCCTAGCCTAGGGTGGCAACTATGGCAAATATTAATATTACCAAAAATGATACTTATAATATATAAAGCATATATTCAACTTAATCTGGAATATGCCTCACAAATACTAAGTTATTAGAGAGGTTCAACACAGATATTCAAAAAATCCTAGAGCATTGAAAACATACCATATGAGGAAAGTCTGAAAACAATTGAACTTACAACTGTGAAAGATCACAGAAAATAAGAAGACTTGATGGAAACAATACATGGACACTATTATCAAACTATTATTCCAGTACCACCCAAACAACACACATCTTAGAGGCATCACTTCAAATTGACTAAAGCCGTGTCATAAATGAAATGAAATTACTGCTACTGAATGTACCACATTTTTTGGTATTAATTTAGACAAACATTGTAATTGGAAAAATCACATAGAAAAAGTTTGTTCTAAAATATTCAAATTTAATTTTGCTCTGCGAAGGCTAACTTCAATCTCGTCAAGAAACACTTCTCTTATAGCATATCATGCATATGTCGCTGCTGTATTAAGATATGGTCTCATATTATGGGGAAACTCGACTTACGTAAACCGTGCTTTTATAGCGCAAAAATGTTGTATGTGAGCAGTTTGTGGTGTCAGGCCACAAATTTCTTGTAAACCACTATTTAAAGAATTGGGTGTTCTTATGCTACCATCCATGTACATTTTTGAACTTTCAATATTCGTAAAAAAAGTATCCTCATTTTTTTACTAGGTTAAAAGATACAGTAACATATAGTACCAGATACCCAGATAAAATCATTTTACCTTCATTAAAAACTAACCTGTACTCAGAAAATTGCTGTGTGATGGCTATTCAAGTGTTTAATAAAATTCCAAATGTAATAAGGCAACTAGATTATAATCGATTTAGACGTAATTTATTAAAGTGGCTTTTAGAAAAACAATTTTATTCGGTAAATGAACTGCTAAAAATAAAAGAATGTTTCTATTGACTGTTAAACGCTGTTTCTTATTTGATTGTGTTTTAAAGGATTAATATTAAAATTGAAAAGTAATGCACATTTAATTTTACTTAAATTTTATATATTGTAACAATAAGTTGATTAGTAAATAAGTTTTCATATACCAAAATTGGTGAAATATGTGATACATTATTATTTTATAAGAACATCTTTGTAACATATTTCTTGTGAATAAATTTATTATTATTATTATTCTGAATAATTTTTATTCAATAAAAAACATTGCATAATACTTTTTACGTCATTTTTTATTTATTTACCACTAGTTCGGAAAAAAATCCTCTGTCCTAGGAAGAACCAGCAAGAAACCCAGCTGGAATTTATTAACATATTTCACATTACAATAATTTATTTAGATCAATGTTTGAATTAATTTTATAGAACCAGCATAGGCGATCACCTCATTCCCAGGGGTTAATTTCATTTATATATTCTTTGACATTATAATAACCCCTTTTGTACAATTTTTCGTTAATAAAACTTCTAGTACATAGTGTTAGTAGTATTTGTTACTTCAAGATGGTTCTGATTTTAGCGCGACCCAGGATTTTCGGCTAATACCTAATAGTTGCTTTTCAGGTCTCTTTATTTAGCGCTGCACCATAGCCTAGCCCCGATCGTTATAAGGCAAGTTATAATGTATTTCTCTCACAACAACTCTAACAACAAATTACTGCAACTTCAATTTGCAATATAAGAAGTATTATCAAACTTACGGAACTGTTCGTCAATGCTTTATATAAATTTTGGAGGCCAGTCTTCTTTAGTACACACATGCGTACATCAATGCTTAAACAAATTCTACAAATTTCACTGAAGGCCATTCCTGTTTCCTATAGCATAACAAACCCGTTTCAGTTTAAACAAAGGTACTCATAGAGGAAAGTAATATATCGTACATAGAGAGCCCACTCGTGGAATTTATTGAAAACCGCAAATGTCAATTGATGTGATAAATAGCGCCATCTATTATCGCCATCCATAAACTTAACATCTATAGCTATAGCTGGCTATAGGTACTATATAGGCAATAGTAGCTTTTCCTTCATCCTTACTTATTTACTTATATTCAAGTTGATAAAGTTTTACTTGATTTTATTTTTCTCTAATAAAATCTTAGTAAAACTTTATCAAATTAAAAACAAGCCAATTAGTAAAGAGGCATCAATTTCAAAAGGTTATTGGATAAACAAAAAAACAACTTTTATTTTACAATATTATTTATTTATTTACTTTATTAAATCTCTATTATTAAATCATTAAAAAGACTTTTGACCAAAATAGAAGTGAAGCCGGGCCTTAATAAATGCATATTTATGAAAATTAAAAATACCGTCAAGGAGCTATGTACAGAAGACCGCTTATGCAGCTTAATTTTCGATGAAATGTCAATATCCCCTCAAATCCATTATAACGCTGCTAAAGACCAGATTAGAGGGTTCACATTTGATGGCAAGAAAATTGCTGACCATGTGTTGGTCTTCATGGTGAAGGGGTTAAAAAAGAAATTTAAGCAACCCATTGCGTATTATTTCACCAACTCAGTGAATAAACCTCAATTAAAAGAAATATTACAAAAAGTTATTAAGTATGTATATAGTACTGGATTAAAGGTCATATGTACTGTCTGTGATCAAAGTACAGTCAATGTAAGTGTAATAAATGACTTGGTAGAAGATACAAGAAAAAAATATTTAAGAGAAGAAAAGGAATTTAGGCATGAAATCATTGAAATAGGAAAAACAAAAGTAATCCCTCTATTTGATGTTCCACATTTACTAAAAGGAGTCCGAAACAATTTACTCACGAAAGATTTAAAATACTATGATTTTGAAGAAAAGTGCGAAAAAATCATCAAATGGGATTACTATAAGCAATAAAAATATTTAAATTGATGAAAGGCACTACAATTTCGTCTTCTATGCTTTCAGAAAATTGTGGTGTTTCCTCATAAATGGGACTAGGAATATCAGAAGTTGACGCGATATTTTCTCTTACAAAAAAATCTAGATTCTGCAAGCAGCTATCGTCGTCTTTTTCGCAGTTTGCATGCAGAGAATGGGGCGAGTTAAAATTATTAATTAAAAGGGACTTAAAGGCCCCTTCAAACGCAACCGTGTCCGGTGCAGTATTTCTCGCCCCATAACTTCTGATATTCCCAAAGAAATTCTCTAGTGGGTCCTGGTTGAAATTACGTGTTAGCATAGCATCAAACGAATATGTTTGGGACAGCAATATCCATAATTGTTGTATTCCTTTAATTGTACGTATGAAGTTTTTTATAGATGGTATAGCTTTCGTTTCAATCAAACGGATTTTGTTATTTTTGTCCTTAATTTTTTTAATAAATGTTACAGTTTTCAAAACTTTTATGGCATTTCTCCACAAACCATGGTGTGGACTAGATCGTCTAACACATCCTTTATATATTTTGCCATCAGGCACATGAAATGTGTTAGAATTTAAAGAATCAAAAAGATTGTCTATTAATTTTGTAAATTTTACCACATTTTGGCATTCTACCGGAATGTCTCCTCTTGCCACCAGATGTCCTGCAGTCGCAGCTACCGTGTGGCTGAAAATTTGGGCTGCTGTTTTCACTTTCATTTTTCTAATTTTATCGACATAGATGTGCTCATCTGTGACTTTTAGTAGGCACCTCACCTCTCCATACGACTTATCAGCTTCATAAGTTTGCTTATAGTAATCCCATTTGATGATTTTTTCGCACTTTTCTTCAAAATCATAGTATTTTAAATCTTTCGTGAGTAAATTGTTTCGGACTCCTTTTAGTAAATGTGGAACATCAAATAGAGGGATTACTTTTGTTTTTCCTATTTCAATGATTTCATGCCTAAATTCCTTTTCTTCTCTTAAATATTTTTTTCTTGTATCTTCTACCAAGTCATTTATTACACTTACATTGACTGTACTTTGATCACAGACAGTACATATGACCTTTAATCCAGTACTATATACATACTTAATAACTTTTTGTAATATTTCTTTTAATTGAGGTTTATTCACTGAGTTGGTGAAATAATACGCAATGGGTTGCTTAAATTTCTTTTTTAACCCCTTCACCATGAAGACCAACACATGGTCAGCAATTTTCTTGCCATCAAATGTGAACCCTCTAAGCTGGTCTTTAGCAGCGTTATAATGGATTTGAGGGGATATTGACATTTCATCGAAAATTAAGCTGCATAAGCGGTCTTCTGTACATAGCTCCTTGACGGTATTTTTAATTTTCATAAATATGCATTTATTAAGGCCCGGCTTCACTTCTATTTTGGTCAAAAGTCTTTTTAATGATTTAGTTGAAGGCAATGTGAAATATTTTGCCAAAAGAGGGTAGCTTCTTGGACTCTTTTTATATAAAGAAAGCGAGAGCACTTTTTCTTCGAGCGAAAATCTGCGACCAGGAGGCCTCTTGCTCGTCTGGGTGTACTGCATTTTTGTGAAAATTTTTGCTGCTACGGTCATTTTGTTCGTCAGTTTTTTAAATAAAATATCTGCTGACATTTTTTCAGCATTGGCTATTCTGGATTGAAAGGTTTTGTTTTTCTTTTGTGATCTGATCAAGTTTGATTGCAAAACTTTAATTTTTCTTCTTGTTGTTTTAAGCTGGTTCAACCAGAATGACGGCCACTCCTGCTGGTGATAATTATCTGTAAAAAATTTGATTTGCATAATTTTTGGATACATGAATATGTGAACCCATTTTTTTAATAGGATAGGGAGACAAACGAGCACACAGTCCACCTGATGGTAAGTGGTTGTTGTGGCCAATAGACATCTACATCTATCCTCAACTACGAATCAAAATGCAGACACATTGTTAGCTGTGAGGACTAAGATGTAATGTCTCATTACCAGTAAATAGGGTATCCGGTTCTCAACGCTCACCACACGAAATACAGCAGCAGTCAGTTACTATTTTACGCTGGTATTCTGTGAGAGTATGGTCCTTCCCCGGTCGAGCTGAGCCATTCATGCTACAACTATACTCTAATATAACTGCAACATGACTCTACCACGTAAAGTAAATTTTTTGGCAATGGAAACAATAGACAATATTGTTGCCTTCCGAAGGAGCCTATTTTTATCTCAGAAAGACTAAAAGTTTGAGAGATATGATATTTTTTGTACACACGTAGATAATATGTCAAGAAAAAACAATATGGCTGTCACATAGAGGGGAAGAGGATTAGACCTGTGTGTAGTGTATGTGTGTATTAAAAAATGTTGTAATATACGTATTAAGTAATAAGACAATAGAAGTCGCATAGACGCGTGACCTTGTCGCTGCTATGATGTGTTGACGAACATCATTCACCATTTTGTGATTAAGTTGCGCGGGGAACGTCGTCCGTGAATTTATGTTATTATAAATTTATAATGGTGAACTGCAGCATAATCAGTTGTAAAAACTCATCAAGGATGTGTAATTCAACTAATAAAGGCATAACATTTCATCAGTAAGTTGATAGTTTACTAATTTTCATTGTTTTAACTAATTTAGATCTAGACGAATACCTTACTATGATATTTACCTTTGTAAACTCTCACTTATTAGTTTTCGTATTGTACAATTAACATTGCTGCTTTTTTTTGCATTGACAAACTCACCAAGCAATGTAATGTGAAACATTAGATATCATTGTGCATTGTGCGTATGTTTATAATACGGTAAGATGTGGCGACATCGGTTATGGAAGTAATCGAGCGCTAATTCATTTCTATTGTCTTATTATTACTATTTCTGTGCACTGTATGTATTTATTTATATGTCATTAGGATTTACAAAATTATGGCCAATTACTATCCATTTGATTTTTAGTCGGGATTGGGTTCGGATGTTTTTTAGGAAAACACCATAGTGCTTTTCTTAAAAGTGCACTCTGTTTCCTAATCCCCTAAATATCTAAAAAAACTTACTATTGTTTTTATGAATCGCCTTCTTCTGCAGTCGGCAATAATTGTGTTCTGAATTGATTCTGGCAGAGTTTTCTGTAATAAGAAAGAAAAATTCATGAGAAATATTGATTTTGTTAGTGTGTTATTTTTAGATTTAATTTAGTCCAACTTTATGTATATAAATTTACCAACAACATGAATGTAATAAATATTTGGAATTAATATGTCAGTACCTGTCGTTGTCAATTTTAATGTAGCAAGGCTGCTTTCTTCATTCACAGGTTCAGGTACAAGTAAAACTTTCTCTGAAGTACCAACTTCATCAGATTTGCCTGAAACATAAGAGATATGTTTTAAGTCTAATGCTGAGCACAGATACATAGGAAGATGGTGTCATAAAACACCATGCAGATCGGCTCGAGATTTTATAGTCATGTAGCGCCGCACCAAGCTGTTCAATGTTGTCGTTTTATTTATCATTGAAAATGTAATTTAGACTAGATTCTATTTAGTCTAAATTACATTTTCAATGATGATGAATTTAACTGTATTGAGCCCAATAACTATAACATTTAGAGTATATTTTATTAGGTTAGGCCCAAAATTTTAAAATGATACAATTGTATTTAATTTGTTATAACAAGTAACTATATAACTGATGGGCGATAAGGACATTTTGAAGATGCTGATGGCACCTAGACGACTATTCCCTTAAAAAAAAACTATTTCGCTTTTCTTTAATTGCTGCCTACGATAATAATTGCAATCAATATGTAAGTACCTGTTAGTGTTGATTTTAATGTAGCAAGGCTGTTTTCTTTATTCCCAGGTACAGGTATTAGTAAAACTTTCTCTGAAGTACCATCATCGTTAGACTTGCCTGAAAAATAAGAGATATGTTTTAAATCTAATGCTGAGCACAGATACATAGGGAGATGGGGTTATAAATCACCATGCAGGTCTGCTCGGCATTTTACAGTCGTGTAGCGCGCACAAAGCTCTAACACCAAGCTTTTCAAAGTTGTTGTTTTACTTATCATTGAAGTTGTAATTTAGACTAGAATCTAAATGGCCAATAACTGTATTGAGCCCAATAAATATAACATTTAGAGTATATTTTATTAGGTTAGGCCCAAAATTAATTATGATACAGTTGCTTTAATTTGTCATAACAAGTAATTATATAATTGATTGACAATAATGACCTTTTGAAGACGCTGATAGCATCTAGACTACTAATCCTTTGTTTTTATTTTGCTTTTCTTTAATTGCTACCTATGATAATTGGAATCAATATGTAAGTACCTGTTAGTGTCGGTTTTAATGCAGCAAGGCTGCTTTCTTCATTCACAGGTTCAGGTACAAGTAAAACTTTCTCTGAAGTAGCAACTTCATCAGACTTGCCTAAAAAATAAGAGAAAAATGTAATTTATTTAAAAAATTGATAAAAACTTGTAATGTTAAAGAATTTTTAATTAGAAGTGGGATAAAAACATATAAACATCTAATTTTTCCACCACACAGAATAACCACCATAAATATGTTTTCTTATCATTATAAAATAAATATAATACAAGTTGAAAAATTACTAATAAGCATAAAAATAAAACAATACTAGCAATAGAGCCTACATACTAATTAATATAGGGTTTAATATGGGACAACGCATGGTACTGTATTTGCAGTTGTTAAAAACATGGGCAAAATGATTTCCCATCATTTAGGCCATTTTTCTTGCCTAATTAGGGAAGTATTTCAGTTAAATATGCAATATTAGCAAAATACTAACTTCAACTCAAGCCCAGTACCACTATTGTATAATAATTAAGTACCTGGTTGACCGAGCTTTGCTCGGTATTTTTCGCTCGATTTTTTTTTAATTCGTGTGTTTTGGAAATTATATTTAGATATAAATTACATACTGATGAAATATAAATAATATTTTTTGATCTTATCGACATAACAGAAAAAACGGAACTGGTTATTTGAATAAAAATCATGAGTGCAATTATTTTCATTTAAATTTTCGTGTTTTTAAAAAATATTAAAAAAGGGCTCGAAAAAATAGATTTTCTCAAAAAAGAAAGGAACATGAAAAAAAAAATTAAAAAAGTCGGTCGGTCGGTCTGGGTTTGAACCGGAGTTTTAAGATTCTGTGACCAACCATTATACCAATTAAGCTATTTATAATCACTAACAATCCGTCAAAATTTACCTTCTTATTCTAATGATATTGTAGCAGTTTTTCATTGCCTAAAAACACGGACAAAAAGACATTTTCTAAAAATAAATCCTAGCTAGATCGATTTATTATCCCCGAAACTCCCTGGACACTAAATTTTACGAAAATCGTTGGAGCCATTTCCGAGATCCCGATTATATATATATATATACAAGAATTGCTCGTTTAATAGTATAGGATATGTAATAAGTTAAAATGCTCTTATTTGTATTATATGTAAATCTTACCAGGAAGATGAAGTGATGGCACAGCTAGAAAATTCAACCGGTTATTACGGTTTCTATCCCTGTCTGTAAAATGGATATCACAGATGACCTTCTTTCTATACAGTTCATAATCAGCAGGACTATCTAACTTCCCACCAGCTATATGAACCCAAGCCTTGAAACGGTCAGGATTCTTTTCTGGATGTGGAAATTGATGATAGGAAGTCTCTGAAAAAAAAAAGAAAGATCACTTTTAATATTTTTCTTGAAAAGTTTAAAGATCTAAAATAATTTTCTTGAATAATGATGCATAACAATTTTTGCTAATAGAGCCAATGATCCAACTAATATTTAAAAAAACAGACAAGTGCAAGTCAGACTCTTACAAAAAGAGTTCCATACCACCATATAATATTTGTAAATAGCTTTTCTAAACGTGCAAAATAAAGTTTGATTAAGGCATTTAGTTTTTAAAAATACTCTTGCTCAAGCATGTGGATTTAAGTGTGCCAGTACTTATCTTTAAAATACCTAAAACTGTGCTATGGCTTAGGACTTACAACTAATCTATAGTTTATATCGAAGTGAAATGCTACACTTGAAAGGCAATGATAACACCTACTCTTTAGGTTTTAAAGTTATTGGTTCAAATTGCCTTAAATTTTTTACATAAATGATCATTTTATTTTAATCTTGTTTGTACGAGGGTGACACTGAAAGTTTTTAGAACTGGCCACTTGTAAACACTATATAATAAAAAAGTAAGTTCAAATTTTGAAAATTGAACTATTTGCCAATATTATTGTGTATGTATTTTATTAATTTGTCATTTGTTTATGATTTATAGATTCATACCTCATTATTTGACAGAGGCCCAAAAACTCCATTGTGTTGATTATTGTCGTAAAATGGTTTAAAGATTTAACTGAGGTTACACAAACGCTGTGTTTAACATACTTACGGGTGATGAAAGCTGGATTTATTGTTATGATCCTAAAACTAAGAGACAGTCTGCTGTCTTGGTTTTTCCTTCCAAGGAAATGCCAATTAAAGTGAAGAGAGGTTGAAGCGTGGGAAAAAAGATGGTGACCTCGTTCTTCGGAAGGACAGGTCATTATGCAACAATTGTTTCAGAGAATTGTAAAACAGTTACTGCAGAGTGGTTCACTAACAATTGTTTGCTACTTGTCTTGGAAAATGTTCAGGAGAAATACCTCACAGTAGGATCTTCCTTCAGAACGAAAACGCCTCGTCTCACACCGCCAAGCAAACAATCGACTACTTGGCAACATCAGACGTGGAATTACTGGGTCACCCTCCCTATAGCACCGACCTCGCACCTTGCGATGTTTATTTATTTCCGAAAACAAAAGAAAAACTTTGAGGAAAATGTTTAATGGACACCGAGGAAGCAATGGCTGCATTTCAAAATGTCGTCGAAGAGACCGCTAAGGGCAAGTAAGCAAAGTGCTTTTCTCGGTGATTCCATTGGATGCAGCAATGTATTGATGTAAATAGACACCATTTTGGAAAGATATAATAAAACTAATAACTTGCTAGTTTGTTCAGTTTTTGATTTTCTAAGAACTTTCAGTATCACCTTTTATGTTGCCCTATTGATATTTCAACTAATCTCACAGATTAAAAATAAAGATTATGTAAGTGTACTTAGTTAAGAAATCTCCTGAATGCAAAAATTGGTTTGTAATACATGAGTATACAAGTTCTTTATTACAGAATTGTAATTCTATGGCTACTCCAATCCTCATTGATTTTGTTATTTATGCCATTTTACAAAAATTTAATATTGCTATAACTATTTTGTAATGTTGCTATCACATTATTCTTTGATGTAGCTATTAATGAAAAATATTTTACACTTTGCTTGTATAATTACCTTGAAATGCATTAATTAAAGTAGTGCATGTAATGCAGTGTTATAATTTTTACTAATATGTTGGTTGCAATAGAATACTTTTGTAGATTAGATATATCATATATTAAACTAAATGTGAGGGCATTTAAGACTGGTTTGTAAGTTAAGGCTATATTCATACTTATTTCTGTCAAACATTTCTAACGGCTTATCAACCGGGAGAGGGAAAGGTATAATTTTAATAAGTACCTACGAATATAAACACAGATAACTGCAGTGGTCCATCTATAATGTAAATCGTATCCTGTTTATCTATCATTTAGGACAAGAATGTAAGCCACGGTGGTTCAGATGGTTAGCGCTCGCTGTAAATTTCACATTATGCAAGCAAATCAGGTTGGGTCCCTGCTGGCACCAATGAAATTGATAGTTGCAATTTGCAAGTGTTGATTTACCACATGCTCGGCGGTGAAGGAAAACATCCTGAGGAAAGCTGCATATCTGAGAAATAAGAAAAAAAATATTTCGGAGAAACGAGAAATTCGCTAACCTGCAACGGGGTAACACGGCGAACACTTCCTTGCCCTAAAACCATCTAAGAAACGGGGGTACCTGTGCCCAGCAGTGGGACGTATATAGGCTGTAACTTTATGTAAGTTGTAAGTTGAAGTTGACAAGGCACTGTGGAATTCTATGAAGGCAAGATGGCAGAGATATAATGATGATTATACTTACTGTTTGAACATCCCAATGCACACCGTTTAGGCATGATAAAAACAAATCACAAGCGTCTATATCGCAAAGAAGCAAACGAATCGTCCGGGTCGCAAAAAAACGATTGCACTAGAATGATGGAGGAACAGCTCAACTCACACAATAACTTCGGAAAATTCTTACACTTCACTACGGAGGATAGGACTCAACTCAACGTGGATCGGCGGATTAATTTCACGAAGAAAAGCACAAAGATGGGACGAAAACTACAAACACGCGCAAACGCAAGTAGCAGTCGCCATACTTGTGATGACGTGACTATTTGACATTTGACAATCAATAAGAAATCGTTCACAGTGTTGCTATCGTAATTATTACGCAGCTTGTAATCTACACAAATATTTACATATAATTATACTAAGTGTTAAATAAAATGATGCGTAACGGAATTAATATTTTTTATATTATTTTTCAGTCATAAATTATATTTGCGTCGATCGTAACGCCATCTGCGTTGACATAAAGTAACTCGTTGTTTTGGATGGCGATAACAGATGTCGTATTTCGAAAAAATGACGTCAAATCAGTTAATATATGGAACTGTCCTACCCCCAGCAGTTTCTTTGAGCATAGAAAATAGCTCAGCAGTTTAGAGTTTGACATTTGTTTCACAGATCACTATATACTAATACTAGTCTACGATTTGTTTACTTCTAATTTTGAGGTATCAGGCAAAAGTACATCATTGTTAAAGCCTATTTTCGTTACTTTTAAATTTAGTAGTTATGAGGCAAAAGTATACCATTGATAAAGCCTTATTTCGTTCACCTAGCTACACTCAACATTAAAAAGTTGACAACTTTAAAATCTTTAGAACTTATAATACAAAAAATAAAACAACTTATGTATAAATTATTCAAGTTTTTATTTTTTTCTTTTGAAATTATTTATAAGCGTTATCTAGCATTTGCGGCAATTGTTTGTTATTTTAATCGTACAATATTAATTCTTTTAAGAATTTAATAACTACGTTACACCAGTTCCATATATATAATTTTTACGTTATTGAGACAAAATATTCTAGAAGAGCTTGTTTATGACTCCAGCATGTTAAGAAATCAAACGAATATTTGGATTTAATTTCCATTTACTTTTTTTTTGAAATTTCATAAGAATTTGGTTTCACTTCCAAATATTAGCTTGTTTCTTTTACAATGGTTGAAATAGACTCATTATTTTGGGTTAAACATTTTTTACAATTATTAGAGTTAATTATTTTAAAACATTTTTCCCAATCCATCCTGCAGTATATGCACGAGAGTGTCCACTGAGTCTTTCTTTCGGGCCTCTACTTGAATATTTTTCATGTCTTGGGGAGAGATTATTACTTTAGGGGTTGACAGAGATATCTGGGTTTTGTGAGCAACAAACTTGTAGTCTCTAATATTTTTTTAATTTTATTATTTGTTCTCCCAACGTCTCCTAACAATTATAATTTTCTGATAAATCTACTAATAAATCTGCCAACAAGGAGCAAAATATATTTTTAAAAGCTTGACAATTTGGGTCATTGCTTCCAAAACTATGTGCCCACACTTGACCAAAAAATTTTCAATTGGGTCAGAATTTAAGTACCTTGGGTGCATAATTTTTAAACTACTTAAACTACACTAATTAAACTTTTTATTGTCACAACATAACTTTTTAGAGGACGCAATACACTCCTTGCCCTCTTTATTAACAAATCTCATTTCTTCTAATTTTTTTATGGAATTAGTCCAAAGGGTTTCGTGCTCCGATGAGTTCGTTACAGCTTGTCTTAAGGGCTTCCCTTTGTTTCTCGGTCTAAGAGCTGCTTCTTACAAGAATCAAAGAGGTCCTCGAAAAATGAGAAAGCTTCTGAAGTGTTTTTTGACGTCTAGTTTACAGGTTTTCTATCAGCTTAGTGGGCTGTAAAATAAAAATAAAAATAATGTTAGTCATAGAAATTAGAAACCCTAAATTAATGTTATTTGTTTATCTTTTATTCTTATTTTTTTTACTTTTTATAAGCCAGTGCTTGACCACATCCTACCTGGTGGTAAGTGGTGATGCAGCCTTAGATGGTAAATCGCACTGTCCTAGTGTAACAAAACCCTATTCACTCTTGCCTTGAAGACGCCCAGATTGTATTCGGATGGAAAGATAGACGCTGGCAAATTATTTCACTACTTTGCTGTATGCATTAAAAATTCCAAGTAAACCGTTTGGTTCTAATGCGTGGAATATCAACAACAAAGCGGTGAAGAACCGCCGACCACCTGGTCGTTCGATGGTGAAAAGGAGAGGGAGGAATTAAAGCGTGAAATTCCTGCGCACACTCTGCGAAATGCATCTTATAGAATACTGAGAGGCTGCCTACTCTGCGCCTGTGCTCATGATCAGCAGTCGTACTACTACAACTACTAGACCAACAAAGCAGTCAATTCTACATAATCAAGTCAAAGCATGTAGCATAGTCAAGTATCCATGCACCCTTATATAAAAATAATCTCCTTCTCTATAGTTTTTCCTGGAATAGATCTCTGTTTAGTATTGTTACGAGCTTGAGGTTCATGACAGTAAAAATTGCCGATAGAATTACCTAAATTAACACTTTAATTTTCTTTACACCAATTAAAACTTAAAACACTAAAAATTAATCTCGAAGCTTCGCTTGTCTCGCCAAATTCAATACTTCCCCGATCGCACCTTGCAGCGCCTATAAATACACATTAGTACCGAATCATCCAGAACATTCAAGTAAATACGCGCACCAATCGACAAAGCGCCGAAAGTTCGAGAGTCAGCTTCCAAAAGCTTAGTTCTTCGTTTCGACAACAGATGGCGCTGTCGGTTGAAAGGTTAGTGATGTCATTTTCTGGAAAGCTCTCCCCTCGCTCCGTTACCCGACACTAGATGGCGCTAGTGCCAGATGTCAACTTAGCCGCGCAATACTGCCCCCTCCTAAGACATGCTCGTCCCGAGCATTATCGGCCCCATAATAACGCGCCAGGAGATCCACATGGACGATCTTAGGAGTCCCTCTTGCGCCTTTCTGTATCCGGTAGGTTACATCGTTGATCCTGGTCACAATCCGGTACGGGCCGTCCCATTTAGCTTGAAGCTTAGGAGATTTCCCTTTGCTGCGGACTGGATTGTGCAACCACACTAGTGAACCTTCGTCGAACCCTTTGTTGTTCATTTTGCGGTCGTACCGGGTTTTCATCTTTTCAGACATTTGCTGGCCCGATTGTCTGACGTGCTCATAAACGTCATTCATTTTGTTCCGCAAGTCATTTGCATAATAGGTTATACTGCGTGGAGCATCAGGTGGTATCCCGGTGATCAGGTCCGCAGGGAGCCGTAATTCTCCCCAAAAGTTTGCGAAAGCTGGTGTCACCGATGTACTTTCGTGAACGGCGCTTCGATATGACAACAAAAACGGTTGTATGTGCTTGTCCCAATCTCGTTGCCGATTGTCTACAACTTTTTGCTAGGTACCTCTCCAATGTCTGATTAAATCGTTCTACCATTCCATCAGATTGCGGGTGATAAGAAGTCGTTCTTGTTTTATGAGTATCCATAACTCGGCAAGTTTCCTGGAATATTTGAGACTCAAAATTCCTTCCTTGATCGCTGTGAATCTCTAACGGTACTCCAAAACGACAGAAGACTTCATGAACTAGTTTATCTGCAACTGTTGAAGCTTCTTGATTTGGAATGCCGAAGACTTCTGGCCACTTAGTGAAGTAATCTATCACTACCATGAAATACTTGTTACCGCTTTCACTCTCCGGAAACGGCCCCGGCACGTCAATGGCTATTCTCTCCCATGGTACACCAACATTGTACAACTTCAATGCACCTCTACTACGAGACTGAGGTCCTTTTACAGACGCACAACTTGTACATTTGTGACACCAGTCCTCGATATCGTTTCGACAGTGGACCCAGTAAAACCGTTCTCGTATCTTCAGTAGAGTTCGTTTAACTCCCAGATGGCTTCCTGAACAATCATTATGGTACAGCTGTAGAACATCCGGTACTTTAGTTTTAGGGACAACCAGTTGCAAATGACAGCTGTCTCCCCGAACATTTTCCCATTTACGACACAGAACTCCATCCTGAAGCAGCAAGCTGTCCCACTGGGCCCAATAGCTTTTAGTGGTCGAACTCATCGCTGAGACATCACTCCACTTGGGCTTGGGAGCACAGGATTTTATCCATTCCAGAATCGGCATGATGTCCGGATCTTCCTGCTGTGCATGTAGTAAGCTGTCCTTCCACTCGTTGCTGAGGTGGTCTGCCCTGGGCATCCTCACGGATACCACTTCCTTACTCTCTTGCCTAGTACAATCTTTGCAATCTTCAGGACAAGGTCTTCTTGACAATGCATCTGCGTTGCCGTGAGATTTCCCGCTGCGATGTTCGATCTCAAAGTCGTATTCCTGCAGCAGTTCAATCCACCTCGCAACTTGTCCCTCTGGGTTTTTAAACTGCAATAGCCATTTTACTGCAGCATGGTCAGTTCGTAAGTGAAATTTTCGTCCCAGAAGATATTTGCTAAAATGTTGCAACGACTTTACCACAGCTAGCAATTCGCGTCTTGTGACACAATAGTTCCTTTCCGGTTTTGACAACGACTTGCTGAAGTACGCTATCACGACCTCTTGGTCACCATTCCGTTGAGACAATACACCGCCAAGTCCTATATCACTTGCGTCTGTGTCAACTATAAATTTTTTCTTGCATCAGAGTATCCCAAAATAGGTGTTTTGCACAGACGGTCCTTGAGCTCCTGGAATGCGATATTGCAACTTTCATCCCAGCGGAAAAGTCGCTTCTCTCGGTTAGCTTATGCAGAGGTTTGGCTATGTCTGCAAAGTTCTTCACAAACCGCCGGTAATAGGAACACAAACCCAAAAATGCTCTAACCTGCGTCTTGTCTTTTGGAACCGGCCAATCCTTGACAGCGGCGATTTTCTCTGGATCCGTGCGGATGCCCTCTTCCGATACTACACACCCCAAAAAGTTAACTTGCCGTTTGAATAGTGAACATTTCTTCGGACTCAGCTTGAGATTGGCACTCTGAATCTTCATGAGCACGCGTCCCAGGTTTTCAAGGTGTTCCTCAAAGGGACTCCTCGGGGAGAGAACGCTGCGACAGTCTTCCAAAAGTGTGGTCACTCTCGTTTGTGCATCCTTGCTGGGGGTCTCACTCGATAGATATTGGCACCGACGTAACCAATCCACTTCCTCAGAAGTACCAACCAGCGTGCCTTTTTCTATAATTTGTTCCCGGTCACAAAGGTTCAGCACACGTACTCCTGAGATGTCAGTGGTTCTGACTAAGGTTCGAGCCACTTTCCATGGAAGGTCATTGTTTACCCTTTCCACAAGTACACAACGGTGAGCTTGCCCGGCGTTTCGAGGAAGACTAACCGGAACAATCGTTTCCGATCTCGGCGGAAGAACAATCTTCTTAATGCTGTACACGTTCCCTGGTAACGCACCTTCCATAAAAAGTTCCTCCTGTCCACATTTCAAAACACCCTGCTTAACGCCGATTTCACAACAATTATTTCTCATAAAGTCTAGGCCCAGGATGCAGTCGTCCATTATATCAGCCACAACGACATTATGCAGGTAGATCACGTTGCCTAGCTTTAACTCCATCTCCTTCTCTCCACGGACGGGTATATGCTGACCGGTGGCTGTTAGCCGGTGGGAGTCCCCAAGGAACTGACTTATAAGTTGGGAACTAACAACCGTACGAGAGGCTCCAGTGTCTATGGTCAGTTTAAACGGCATTCCGTTGACCTCGCCCTTGATGATTAGACGGTTCCCATCATGGGTTTGTGAGATCGAGATCCTTGGGGCTCTTTTAACATCAGCCAGCACCCGCCCCGCAGTTCTGGCTTTTACTCGTTTCCCTGCTGCTGCTGGGCGGTGCTGTTGGCCGCACTACCCTCCTGAGTTCGTTCAACTTCCCTTTCTAGGGTTCGCTTAGGGCAGGTGCATCATAGATGGCCGTATCCTCTGTTGCGGTCGCGAACTGTAGCAACTGCAACCTCCCTGACGCGATGGGAACGATGATCCTGCCGCACGGCTTCCACCTCCAGTGCATGGGCCAAGGCGTCCTTAAGCGTCTCGTGGTGCCCGAGCCTCACAGCAGCTCTGACTTCCAGGTCGCTGATGCCGTCGATGAATGTCTGCACCAGGTTCCCTTCAATGAGCGCAGGTACAGAACCGTATGCTTTC
Source organism: Parnassius smintheus behrii (assembly GCA_036936625.1). Taxonomy (NCBI): domain Eukaryota; kingdom Metazoa; phylum Arthropoda; class Insecta; order Lepidoptera; family Papilionidae; genus Parnassius; species Parnassius smintheus. Next base: position 4,528,061 of record JAUPFT010000030.1, on the reverse strand, counting down.
CGCACCAGCTTCTCCACCTCTAGAGCCCACTGCTGCAGGTTTTCGTTGATGCGCTGCACGCGATCTTTAAGCTGCGCACGAAAGACGTGTTCCAGTTGAGCGTCGCCATATCTCGCCTCCAATGCCTCAAGGAGTTGCTTATAAGTCACTTCCTCCCCGAGAGCTTCCAGAACTGTTAAGGCCTGGTCGCGCAGGCCTAGTGTGAGAGCAGTCATGGCCTGACTTAAATTCCAGCCGTTCGTCTTCATAACAGCCTCGAACTGGATTTTGTAGGCTGACCAGGAAGAAGTCCCGTCGAACGGTGGCACTTTGAACCCACGTAGCGAAGGTGTAGTAGCTACTACGGGAGCTGTAGTTCCATCACCCAGTTTGAGGTCGTCCAGCGTTTTCTTCACGTTAGCAACCACGTAATCAACCCGATTGTTCACTTGGTCGATTTGGTTTTTAGCTTCCTTTATTTGGATTTTAGCTTCCGACAGGCGGTTGTCATGTTGAGCAACCCTGTCCTTCACCTCCCTTATCTCTTTCCCAAATGCAGCATGAAGGTCCTTCATGAGGAGCATCTGCTCTTCCGATCGACGAGCCCGTTCCTCCTGCTGCTCTTTCCACTGACGGACCTGTTCCTCCTGTTGGTGAGCCTGTTCCTCTTGTTGGCAAGCCTGCTCCTGCAGCATCACCATCAGAGCACCTAAGTCAGGTGCTGCAGATGTAGGAGCTACTTACGGGCCTGCAGCCGGCGGCTGGCCCTCCGACGTCTGCGGGGTTGCACCACCAAATCTTCTTTGGTCCGTCTCCTGCTGGCGTTGACTTCGAGTACGGACACCCTCCGTTTTCTCCTTAGGTAAAATCGGCATGATTTTATCCCACTTCTGACACCAATTGTTACGAGCTTGAGGTTCGTGACAATAAAAATTGCCGATAGAATTACCTAAATGAATACTTTAATTTTCTTTACACCAATTAAAACTTAAAACACTAAATATTAATCACACTGATTCACTTTATTTCGCTCCGAAGCTTCGCTAGTCTCGCCAAATTCAATATTTCCCCGATCGCACCTTGCAGCACCTATAAATACACATTAGTACCGAATCATCCAGAACACTCAAGTATATACGCGCACCAATCGACAAAGCGCCGAAAGTTCGAGAGTCAGCTTCCAGAAGCTTAGTTCTTCGTTTCGACAACAGATGGCGCTGTCGGTTGAAAGATTAGTGATGTCATTTTCTGGAAAGCTCTCCCCTCGCTCCGTTACCCGACACTAGATGGCGCTAGTGCCAGATGTCAACTTAACCGCGCAACAGTATTAAGGCCCACTAATTTTACATTTAGTATATAGTTTGTTGTCAGTGTTTATATAATATAATTTTGACATTGTATGCAATAAAAGGTATAAAAAAGTAAAGTAAATATCGGCTTTCTACATTTACATCCTCTGCTGGATTTAGGACTTTATAGATCTGTGAACATAAAAGCTTTTCCACTAGTAGCCGCACATCAGTAAGTAAATCGTAAGACCCCCCCCCCACTAAGGTGATGACCTGATAAATGTCAAAATTAATTAATTTGTCTTTATTAAAAGATTAATAAAGCTAAATTAATTAGTATTAACATTTGGTTTTTCAGGTAGCTAAGCAAAGCTGTAAAGCTGTAATCTATTGTATGTATATATTTATTTTCTTACATTTGTAGGCTTACCTTAATTTTTTTATTTTCTGAGTAATGACATGTTCATCATTTAACTGTTAAATAAACATCTACAATATCATCCCATTTTGATGTTTTCCCATTCAATACTATATTTTTGTCAAGAAAATTATTTCTTAGACCTTTAGTATAGTAGGTGAGGTTCATTGTAATCTGGAAACAAATATGTATATTTTTTATAGTTAACAGTGCCAATTCCTTAAATTTTATGCTATCAAAATGATAGCACTTGGTAGCACATTGTGTGGTATACTATATAGCTTTTTTAAGAGCATGAAAACACAATGTATCTAGAAAATAATACTTATGATATTAAATTAGATTGTTTAGTGTGATTGTCAAGTGAATCTATTTATTTAAAACATAAAAGGTTTTTAATATTGATATGGCCAACATAAGATGTTGTCAGGTTGGCTAATTACGTAATAACTTAAGACAGAAGGACCCTAAGTAAGTAAGGACTGAATAAATTAACCGACTTGGTATTACATGGTTCTCACAACTTTTTACGGTAGAAGAACTGAGTTACGAGACTTGGTTTTTTACATGATTGTTTTTGATGGCATCTCATTTCTTTTGTATATTGCCCTACTTTTTTACTTTCTGGTACCAGTTGTTTGCAAAATTTGAAAGTTGAAGAATATGGATTAAGAATGGGTGAGTTAACCGTCAAATGCCTTTTGTACGCCGATGATCAAGTTATTCTTGCGTCTTCGGCGGCTGAGTTGCAAATGAAGGTTACATTAATGAACAGATCATTAAAAGAAAGGGGTATGAAAGTGAACGCAAGTAAAACGAAAGTTATAGTTTTTGAAAGAAATGAAAGTAAAACGATATGTGAAATAAGGATAAAAGGGGAGTTGATCGAGCAAGTAGATGAGTTTGTATACTTGGGTTGCGTATTTAGCAGGGATGGGAGATATGATAAGAATATAGAACGACTAACGAGAAAAAACGAGTAAAAATGGTCTCCGAATTTCTACACTCACCATACGAAGCACAGCAGTATTAGGCTGGTAATTTACGCTGGTATTATGTGAGAGCGTGGTCCTTCCCCGGTCGAGCTGACTCATTCGTGCTGTAACCATAATATAGCTGCAGCGTGGCTCTACCAAGTATAAAATATATGCTATACACAAAAAAATTTATATAGCAAAATTGAACACATTAATTTAGACAAACAACGTATTAAAAATCAAACATTTGCAACAAACGAACATATAATTAATTTATTATTTTCAGTCATACAAATTTTATATATATACATATTATATAATACACTTGTATGTCTGCCGTACTAAGTAATTACATAGTGAAAAAATAAATTAGGTAACCATAAATAATAGTATCATGCAATGATGTGTGTAATGCGGTATCTATAAAATCTCTATAAAATCTATTATAGTCACTTATTTTGCTTCGTTCTGTTTTAAGTTGAATATTATGGTAACCCAATCAATAGAGTTAGAAAACTCCGTAGACAGAGAAACTATAGACTAATGATTAGTATGGCCTCGAGTGAGAAAGAACGATAACGTAGTTTTAGGTTATACAATAATCTTTATGACTTTTAAACATATTTAGGTAGATAAAATTTTTAATTGTTCTAAGAACTGAACTAAATAAGATTCACCAATCTTAAGCTCACAATACACTTTTTTCACTTAAACCAACTTGTAAACTCCTTGTTGAATCGGTGTTCTTTAGCGAGGATCTGCGGTCTATCAAATCTGATGTAGTGACGGGGGCGATCCTGTACGTGTTCACAGACTGCAGACTTCCCGGAGCGTCGATTCTTCACATCAGCTATATGTTCTTTAACGCCGGTTCTTATTGATCTTTTAGTTTGTCCTATGTAGGAGAGACCACATTCAAAATCAAGCTTGTACACTCCTGCATCTTGCAGAGAGACATTACACTTGACTGATGGTAAAAGCTGACCAATCTTCTTCAGCGGCTTGAAGTATGTTTTGATGGAAGCGCGCTTCAAGATGTAGCCAATCTTGTCAGTGACTCCTCTAACATATGGCAGTACAGCAGGTACACGCTCGACTGTGGCCGGCTTCACTCGTTCACTGTGACGTAGGCGCGGGACTCGAAGCTTGCGGAACAGATCACTCTCGCATACAAATACTGAGAAATTTATTGAGTCTTTGCAACAATATCTCAACATGATTAAAAACAATCAAAATATATTTATTACTGGAGATATCAACATAAATCTTATTCCAAAACCTAACGAACTAAATACCTTTCCACTTTCGGCTTATTACCGGGACATACAATTGCTACAAGGGAAAATAGTTGTCTGGATCATGTTATACTTAAATTAAATAGAAAAAAGACACAAGCAAATATAGCGGTAATAAATACATCTATTACTGATCACTATATGGTGTTCTTTAGTTTAACTAAAACTAGAGATAAAAACTTCTCCACGAACAAAAACGTATATTGATTTTGATAAGGCGGTTACTAGCCTTGCTAATAAAAATTTATATAATTGATCCTAACAAAATTATAGAAATATTAATAAACAAAATTGCATCTTCTGCAATCTTTACATGAAAACACTAATACTGTCAGTATTCCTAAAATAGAAGTGCCATTAAACCATGGATAACTACAGGTATTCTTAGACGCATTAAAAATAGAAATAAAATGCAAAAACGACTTAAAAACAACCATTTTGATTAAATTTTGAGAATAACATATAAAAGATACTGCAATTACTGTAACAGCTGTATTAAAAAGTTAAAACGTACATATAGTAATATAAAAAATATCACACATACTAAGGAAAACAAAACTACTAATATTGGATTATTAGACATAAAACCAAGCCCTATGCAATCTGTTAATGCAGTCAATAACTTTTTCGCAAATGTTGGGTGTAAACTTGCCGAAGACATTCAAACGAATACTGCACACGATCACATTAGGCATATTTCAGCACACATAATTAATTACCAACTGTCATATTTCGCCATCTTAGATACTAATTCTGATGAAGTTCAAAATATGCTCATAAACTTAAAATCTGATAGCGCTTCGGGCTGTGATAATATACCCACAAAATTTTTGAAATTGGCAAGTTCTTTACTAGTGCCGACCGTTTGTCACTTGGTTAACCTCTGTTTTTCTAAAGGTATATTTCCAACTTTCCTTAAACGTTCTGTTATACGGGGCTTCACGAAATGTCTTTTAAAAAAACTATTTAGAAATTACACTGGATTTAATTATAGAAAGACACAGAATAAGGATTGAATTTGAGAGGCGAGTGTTTCGGATGAGAGTGTATGACGGACTGACTGGTATTGCTCGTATTGTAATAAGAAAGTACTGAAGCTACTAAGAGAGTGCTGACTGTGTGCTATGTGTCAGCGGATCCCTAGTAAAAGGGGATCTATAACAACCCCCCGTTAAGACGAAACTCACCCTTGAGTGAGTTTACGGCTACTCTATGCGTAGCTGTGGTTGATCAGCGTGATGATGATTTTCTGTATTTTCTTTGTTAAAATTAAAATGCTCTCTAAAAGACTTTTCTCTCTTACAAATTATATAAGTTATAATAGAAATACAAAGTGTTATAGATATAAGACTTATTATAGAGAAACTAACATTATACAAATTTGGATTTTCTAGGGTTTCGTTTGATAATTTGATCGGAATCTATGTTATAAGATTTTAAATTTTCTAAATTCAAAGTTTTTACATTTATAGAAGACGTAAGGTTAACTGAAAATTTGTTAAAGTTACTTAACTTACAACAACTATCATCAATTATATTAAAATCCGAATATATTCCGGGAACATTTATACTAGGATAGAGCTTAGGTTCAAATTTCAGATTCTTATGGAAAGCTACGCAATCAGGTGGAATGGTGAGTAAGCCTGTACCGGATAGAGTATATTCGGTTAAATTATTACTACACTCCACTGATAACTTAGTGGGTTTGGTTTGCACAAAAATCCATTTGTTATTGTTTAACTTATGCCATATATCCAGATCACCAGAAATTAATCTAAATGGACAGTTATCTGGGATTGATGTCAAGGATAGCGAACCGATAAAGTTTTTCGTGTATAAATTTCACAACCATTTCGACGGGTTAATTGGGCTCGATCTGTTAACTAAGTGGGAAGCAAAGATCGATTTAAAAGCATTACATTTAACTACTCGGTCTGCAGTGAACCCAATATTGTTATATAATTCACGAAACGCGAACCTGTACGAGGATATAATTCCTGCGAACACTTCAAAGTTAGTTAGAATTCCTGTTGACAGTAGTGATGGTGAAGTCTATATTCCCGAACAAATTTTATGTAACTGCATCGTTCACGAATGCATAACCAGCGTTTCCCAAAATAGAGCTATTTTAGAGATCGAGAGTACTAGCGATAATGACGTTGTTTTTCCCTAGACCGTCCCGCTCACGCACAGCTGTTTAACGTTGAGTGCACGCGTACCCAGCCTATAACCGAACGCGCTAAGGACGTTTTATCGCGACTTCGCACTGACCACCTTAACGAAGAAGAAAAGGCTAATTTGATGACTCTCTGTGCCAAATATCATGATATATTCTATATCGACGGTGAAAACTTAACATTTACGAATCAAATAAAACACCGCATCCGTACGACCGATGAAATTCCTATATACACAAAGAGCTATCGATATCCTTTTGTTCATCGACAAGAGGTACGTGATCAAATAAATAAAATGTTAACTTAAGGCATTATACGTCCCTCCGAGTCCACGTGGTCCTCACCGATTTGGATTGTCCCAAAAAAGGCAGACGCCTCGGGGAAAAAGAAATGGCATCTAGTGGTAGATTTCCGTAAACTTAATGAAAAAACTATTAATGACAAATATCCTATCCCGAATATCTCAGACGTTCTGGACAAACTGGGTAAATGCCAATATTTTACTACTCTAGATCTCGCCAGTGGTTTTCACCAAGTAGAAATGGACCCCGCTGACATTCCAAAGACGGCATTTAATGTCGAACACGGCCACTACGAATTCCTTCGGATGCCCATGGGCCTGAAGAACTCGCCCTCCATATTCCAAAGAGTGATGGATAACATCCTCCAAGGTCTCCAGAACCAGATCTGTTTGGTGTACCTAGACGATATCATAGTATTCAGCACTTCGCTGCAAGAACATATGGTCAACTTAGAACAAGTCTTCCAGAGACTTAGGAACTCCAATTTCAAAGTGCAAATGGACAAATCAGAGTTCCTTAAGTTAGAAACGGCTTATTTAGGCCATATTATCAGCAGCGAGGGCGTGAAGCCTAACCCAGACCAGACAAAATAGCAGCGATAGAAAAATACCCTATACCTAAATCCCCTAAGGAAATAAAGCAGTTCTTAGGACTATTAGGATACTACCGGAAATTCATCCCTGATTTTGTAAAAATAACAAAACCCCTAATACAATGCCTAAAAAGAGGGTAAAAAGATCACTTTTGACCCCGATTATTTTAACAGTTTTGAGAAGTGTAAAACCCTCTTGACGAACGATCCAATCCTTAAATACCCGGACTTTAGTAAGGAATTTATCCTTACTACCGACGCGTCGAACTATGCTATCGGTGCTGTTTTGTCTCAAGGGCCGATAGGCTTGGATAAACCCATCTCATATGCTTCGCGGACACTCAATGATAGCGAACAAAATTACAGCACCATTGAGAAAGAGCTCCTGGCAATAGTATGGGCCACTTAATATTTTAGGCCCTACCTATTCGGCAGGACATTTAAAATACTTACCGACCACAAACCTCTGCAGTGGATTATGAGTTTAAAAGAACCGAACTCTCGCCTTACTCGATGGCGCTTAAAGCTCAGCGAATACGACTTCAGTGTAATTTACAAGAAAGGGAAATCAAATACGAATGCAGATGCCCTCAGTCGCATTGAGATTCATAACGAAGAGACTAATTCTCTTCTAGCGAATCCCTCGGAACAACCAGAGCGCGGTCACGGTTCTACAACCGCTACTATTCATACGAGTCACGAAAATCCCATATTGGAAGTTCCGATAACCGATGAACCACTAAACAAATTTCATCGCCAATTGGTTATAACTATCGTAGGCGACGTAAAAAGGCGACCTGCGGTTTCGAAGCCCTTCGACACACACACTCGCATTTCGGTGCAAGTAACGGAATCAAATTTGGAAACCGATATTATAAACGTAATAAAGGAGTTTGTGAACCCAAAAATTAAAACCGGACTTCTAATCAACCCCCCGTTAGGGCTCTACTCAATTATACCTGTCATACAGAACAACTTTAAAAGCTCCGCAATGAATCTCGTGCTTACCAAAAGTGAACTTGAAAACGTTAAACCTTATCTTAGGCAACAAGAAATTATAAAACATTATCACGAGGGTAAAACGAACCATAGAGGCATTAATGAGTGTTATTTGTCTCTTTCGAAAAAATACTACTGGCAAAAAATTAAAGAACAAATAACAAAATTCATTAACGAACGTATTGTGCGTGGCCAAGGTAAATACGACCGTAATCCCATCCAACAAAGATTCAACGTTGTTCCGCCTCCGAGCAAGCCACTAGAAATAGTTCATATGGACTTGTTCACGGTAGATAGTGAAAAATACATTACGTTCGTCGACGTATTCTCCAAGTACGGACAAGCCTATCACCTACACGACGGTACAGCCATCAGCGTTTTACGGGCCTTACTAAAATATTGCACGCACCACGGTTTACCTTTAACGATAGTAACTGATAACGGCACTGAATTCACTAACCAACTATTTTCCGAATTTTTAAGAATGCACAATATTAACCATCATAAAATACTTCCCCATTCACCAAACGATAATAGAAATGTAGAACGTTTCCATTCAACCCTTCTCGAACATCTTAGATTACTAAAGCTTCAGCGTAAAGATGAGCCAGCTGTAAACCTAGTACCATACGCGATTATCGCTTACAATAGTTCGGTGCACAGTTTCACGAAATGCAGGCCCTTCGATATAATAACAGGTCACTTTGACCCCAGAGACCCAGTAGGTGTAGACCTTACCCAGCATCTACTCCAACAGTACACTCAAAATCATAGAGAACAAATGAAGTTAGTTTATGAAATTATAAATCAGTCCACCTTACATGATCGCACAGTTTTAATTGAGAATAGAAATAAAGATAGAGAACCCGAAATTCAGTATGAACCAAAACAGCAGATTTTCATAAAAAACCCGCTTGCTAGCCGACAGAAATTAGCACCCAGATACACTAACGATGTTGTTCTGGCTAACCTACCTATACATATTTATACTTCACGGAAACGTGGTCCCGTTGCCAAAAGCTCGCATTAAGCGAGTCCCTAATAGCGCTAAATAGTTACAGAATCCCGTTGGTGATGATGGCGCATCTCGCTCAAACACAGGAGATAAGACTTGAAAGTCTCAACGATGGTCCTGGCCTCCTCCCTTATAAATTTGGTCGAACTCGTCTAGTGTCACATTACCATAGCTTCTTACAGTATATTCGCATCAACAATATAGAAGAGAAAACTATTGCAGTGAGACAGCAGTTATCCGACTTTGAATTAAGACAAATTTGATAACGCAATAAAAAATCTCGAAAATAACCAAGTTAAAATTATATCGGAGTTTAACTCGCACATAAGCCTCAGCAAGGAATGGATGACGCAACATAATGGCGTCATAGATCAGTTAGTTAGTAATCAGCAATCAATTAATGCTACGTTAGAACTTTTGTTGAATAGCACTGCTTATAAAGAAAATATTTTAATAAAATATGCTCATTTCGCTCAGCTCTTGACCATCATAACGGAAAACGTCGATGATTTGTTGGGAGAATTAGTTAGAATAGAAAACATGCTAGCTCTTGTGCGCGCCTTAAGCACGCATCATTCAACGATAGATATCGATACTTTAAGGGTAATGATAGAAAGAGTAAGAATGATATATGGGGACGATAGAATATTAAATTTAGACTTACGCGACTATTATAGTATTAAAAAACCAGGTTAATATTACGTCGAAAAACAGATAGTTATAGTTTTTAAAGTTCCCATAGTTAGTGCGAACATATTCGATCTGTATAAACTTTCAATAGCCCCGAATAGGTATAACAAGATCCTTATTCCACCCCTTCTTTTCCTAGCAACCAACAGGGAAGCGTATGCGTATATGGAGGCTGAATGCCCGAAGGTAGACCACCAGTACCTCTGCGAAGACGATACCATAAATAGAGTCAAGAATCATCATGACTGCACACGAGAGCTCGTCACAAACCACGCCCTAGGAGATGACTGCAACTTGACCACTATAACACTGGAAAAGGAAGCCATGGAGCATCTGGACGCTGGAAACTATGTTGTCACATTCCCTCGCACCACAAGAATCCATCTACGATGCGGAAGAGAAGAATACAAGCAGCTTCAAGGAAGCTATTTGGTAACAATACCCTTAAATTGCACAATGATGACGTCAGAATTTACAATAGTCAACGAGAATAACCAAGTATCCGGACAGCCACTAATAATTAACGATGTCCCACGCAACTTCAAAGAGGAAACCACATCTCAACACCGAATCTCGCTGCAATCCATCGACCTGAGAAAACTACATGAAGCCTACAATCAAGTCATGAGAGAGCCGATAATGGTACAAGACACCATAGCTAGCAACACTCTGTACCACACTACTATTCCCATTTATGTAATGATAATTGGCTCGTTTATTACAACAGCAACTGTAATAATCTGTCGACGTTACAATCTGTGGAGATGCAGTAAGCTGCAACAGCAGAGCACCCAGCCGCCAGCACCTGGAAAGCATTCCTATGAAGATTCCAAAAACGCAAAAGCATATCCAGCAACATTTTCCCTCAAAGTCGGAAAATAGTCGCTGATCTGTGGGGGGTGGAATTACGTAGTTTCACTACACGAAAATCGCCTAGCATGTAACCTACTTAAAGGTGCACACGACGGAGCCGCGTGTCACGAGGCGCCGAGTCAGCAGGCGCCGACAATCCGACGCCCGTTGCAAGTTAGCATCGGATTTCGCCATTCTTAGGTCGCACTTCGACCAAGTTAATAATTTTAGTTTTAGTTATAAAAGTATTGTAATTTTTCTTTAATAAATTTATATTTTAAGAATTGTTTTTTTTTAAGTCCTGCGGCTGCAGCTAACGTAATTAGATGTAAAGGTTTGTTTATTTAATTTTTTGGTTTGTAGATATTATCGTGCACAAATGTGTACCTAATCAAAATACTTTTAGTAGTAGTAGGTATTGTGATTAGGTACACACTTGTGCTTGTGATTAGATAAAATATATCTAAGTAAGTACCTTTAATGCCCTAATTTGACTTTACTAGCCTTACTTTGAATTACATTAGTAGGCTATTCGAGCTAGAGACTTTATTTTATTTATGGTACTATTTTTTTCGCATGCCAGCGCTTACTTTTGGTTCTGGCAAAAAGTTGTAAACGTTTGTGAACGTCAGAATTGTGCAAAAGATGGTCGCAGATATTTTACCTGCACTTCAAAATTTTATTGTGTGAGTATTTTAAACTATTTTTACGGATTTGATGACCATATTAAATAAAAAAATAGTTTCCTATCCTTCTTTCTATGTTTTGATCTTCTAAAACGAGTTTGAGTTGGTAAAATCAAGCCAAACTTAGGGTAGGGTTGTCAATTATTATTTTGATAATAAAACTAGTGAAATTCCACGGTTTTATATGTGCAAGCGTGAACGTAGTTAAAACATAATATAACATTTACGTTGTACATAAATGTCCTAAAAAAACTTATTATTTTAATATGTTACTACCTATAAAATTAATAAGTTTATTGCATTTTTATTTGAGAATAGACTTGCGTTTGACTAGTACCATCTATTTGTTAAGATAGATACCTACATTTAGAGCTTAAGTACTAAATAGTCTTAAACGTACCTTATAATTGTTAGGAGGTAGAAGTTGCCTCGAAAAAAAAACCAGTTCTCAAAACAAAAATAAATGAAAAAATTGTCGGCAGTACGTGAATTATTCTACCAAAATGCTTAACTTAGTGGTTGACCTCATAAAATCTAAGAAATTATCATCGTATCAATAGCAATTAATCAAAAGCAATTCGGGATTTCCAGGCGTACCATTTTAAATAAAGTCAACATACCTATTTTGTCATGAAAAATCCTGACTAATACGTTTTAATGCAGGATGAAGATAATATTTATTTTTATTGATTAATAATTTTAGCTTATAAACGTAATTTTCAAATGTTTTTAAGTATAATTTGTTAATTTAGCTATTTATGTACCTACCTGCCTTATCATGTGGATTTGTAAGTCTAAAATAATGCCGAAGTTGTCAAACTATTATAACCTAATCGTAATGTACCTAATTGGAATAGAAGATTTTCTGTGCACTTATTTATTATTTTGTTATCATAAATATAATATTATTGCGTAAATACAAATTGTTACCTAGGTACTTAATATTACAAAATAAAATTGATGATGTTTGAATTTTTAACGGGTTGTTCGGTTTATCCACCCTGAGATGTATACTACTTTATTACATTAATAATAAAAAACTACTACTAGTAATAAAAAAGAACATCTTTAACTTATTTTACCTTAGGGTGGATAAAAGGAATGACTCTTTTTAACACATAAGTTGTTTTATTACCTTTGATTACAAGGTGACAACCCTGAAATATTTCCCATAAAATGACTTAATGTTCAAAATCATTGCCTACCTTTTAAATAAAAAAAAAAGTTTTACACTTTATGTCGTGGATAAGTAGGAATAATAAACCATCAATCATGGAAGCGAAATCTGTTTATTTGGAAACGCATTTTAAACTGCGATGTTTTTGCCTAGGCAAAGTAGAGGAAATGCCATTCACTTTGCTTGGATATTTAGAAGCTTATTTCTCAGAAAATATGAAAAAATATGAAAAATATGATGTAGATTGTAGACTATAGTATGTTATTTTGCTAGACGCACATATTTCTGATTTATATTTTTTCTTTATATGTGATATGTCAATTTTAATTTTAAATTAACACTTTAATTTACTTTACACAAATTAAAAATTAAAACACTAATAATTAAACACACTAATTCACTTAATTCCGCTCCGAAGCTTCGCTTGTGTCGCCGAGTTCAACTCTGCCCCGATCGCTTCTTGCAGCGCCTATTTATTTAAATTAGCAAAGAAACATCCCGAATATTCAGGTAAATGCGCGCAAATAGACGAGTGTGCGAGTATAGACTTTCCAGAAACTTGGCGCTGTCGGTTGAGAGATTTGTGATGTCATTCTCTGCAAAGCTCCCCTCGCTCTCGTTCCTGACACTAGATGGCGCTAGTTGACTTATTCACACAACACTGCCCCCTCCTAAGACATGCTCGTCCCGAGCATTATCGGTCCCATAATAACGCGCCAAGCGATCCACATGGACGATCTTAGGAGTCCCTCTTGCGCCTTTCTGTATCCGGTAGGTCACATCGTTGATCCTGGTTACAATCCGGTACGGGCCGTCCCATTTAGCTTGAAGCTTAGGAGATTTCCCTTTGCTGCGGACTGGATTGTGCAACCACACTAATGAACCTTCGTTGAACCCTTTATTGTTCATTTTGCGGTCATACCGGGTTTTCATTTTCTCAGATATTTGCTGGCCCGATTGTCTGACGTGCTCATAAATGTCATTCATTTTGTTCCGCAAGTCATTTGCGTAATCGGTTATACTGCGTGGGGCATCAGGTGGTATCCCGGTGATCAGGTCTGCAGGCAGCCGTAATTCTCTTCCAAAGTTTGCGAAAGCTGGTGTCACTGCTGTACTTTCGTGAACAGAACTTCGATATGACAACAAAAACGGTTGTATGTGCTTGTCCCAATCTCGTTGCCGATTGTCTACAACTTTTGCTAGGTACCTCTCCAATGTCTGATTAAATCGTTCCACCATTCCATCAGATTGCGGGTGATAAGAAGTCGTTCTTGTTTTATGAGTACCCATAACTCGGCAAGTTTCCTGGAATATTTGAGACTCAAAATTCCTTCCTTGATCGCTGTGAATCTCTAAAGGTACTCCAAAACGACAGAAGACTTCATGAACTAGTTTATCTGCAACTGTTGAAGCTTCTTGATTTGGAATGGCGAAGACTTCTCGCCACTTAGTGAAGTAATCCATCACAACCATGAAATACTTGTTACCACTTTCACTCTCCGGAAACGGCCCCGCCACGTCAATGGCTATTCTCTCCCATGGTGCACCAACATTGTACAACTTCAATGCACCTCTACTACGAGTCTGAGGTCCCTTTACAGCCGCACAACTTGTACATTTGCGACACCAGTCCTCGACATCGTTTCGACAGTGGACCCAGCAAAACCGTTCTCGGATCTTCAGTAGAGTTCGTTTAACTCCCAGATGGCCTCCTGAATTATCATTATGGTACAGCTGTAGAACATCCGGTACTTTAGCTTTAGGGACAACCATTTGTAAATGACAGCTGTCTCCCCGAACATTTTCCCATTTACGACACAGAACTCCATCCTGAAGCAGCAAGCTGTCCCACTGGGCCCAATAGCTTTTAGTGGTCGAACTCATCGCTGAGACGTCGCTCCACTTGGGCTTGGGAGCACTGGCCTTCATCCATTCCAGGATCGGCTTGATGTCCGGATCTTCCTGCTGTGCACGTTGTAAGCTGTCCTTCCACTCGTTGCTGAGGTGGTCTGCCCTGAGCATCCTCACGGATACCACTTCCTTACTCTCTTGCCTAATACAATGTTTGCAATCTTCAGGACAAGGTCTTCTTGACAATGCATCTGCGTTGCCATGAGATTTCCCGTTGCGATGTTCGATCTCAAAGTCGTATTCCTGCAGTAATTCAATCCACCTCGCAACTTGTCCTTCTGGATTTTTAAACTGCAATAGCCATTTTAGTGCAGCATGGTCAGTTCGTAAGTGAAATTTTCGCCCCAGAAGATATTTGCTAAAATGCTGCAACGACTTTACCTCAGCTAGCAATTCGCGTCTTGTGACACAGTAGTTCCGGTTTTGATAACGACTTGCTGAAGTACGCTATCACGACCTCTTGGTCACCATTAAGTTGAGACAACACACCGCCAAATCCTATATCACTTGCGTCGGTGTCAACTATAAATTCTTTGCTTGCATCAGGGTATCCCAAAATAGGTGTTTTGCACAGACGGTCCTTGAGCTCCTGGAATGCGATATTGCAACTTTCATCCCAGCAGAAATGTCGCTTCTCCTCGGTTAGCTTATGCAGAGGTTTGGCTATGTCTGCAAAGTTCTTCACAAACCGCCGGTAATAGGAACACAAACCCAAAAATGCTCTAACCTGCGTCTTGTCTTTTGGAACCGGCCAATCCTTGACAGCGGCGATTTTCTCTGGATCCGTGCGGATGCCCTCTTCCGATACTACACACCCCAAAAAGTTAACTTGCCGTTTGAATAGTGAACATTTCTTCGGACTCAGCTTGAGATTGGCACTCTGAATCTTTATGAGCACGCGTCCCAGGTTTTCAAGGTGTTCCTCAAACGTACGGCCCACGATGATGATGTCATCCAAGTAGACCAGACAGGCATCGCCAATTAGCCCGGTAAGTACAAGTTCCATCAGCCTTTCAAACGTTGCTGGAGCATTGCACAACCCAAACGGCATTACTTTGAATTGCCACAGACCCTTTCCCGTCGAGAACGCAGTTTTCTCCTTGGCCTTAGGGTCAATTTCAACTTGCCAGTAGCCACTTTTTAGATCCAGCGTGCTAAATCATTTTACTCCTGTAAGCATGTCCAACGTGTCATCAATTTTTGGCAAGGGGTAGCTGTCCTTCTTTGTAACGTCGTTCAGACGGCGGTAATCAACACAGAACCGCATGCTGCCATCCTTCTTCTTTACCAGCACCACGGGTGAACACCATGGACTAGATGAAGGTTCAATAACACCATCCTTCACCATTCCCTCAATCATGGTTTCCACTTCCTTTTCACGTGCTACCGGCAATCTTCTTGGCCGCTGACGGATAGGCAATTCCTCTCCTGTGTTTATTTTGTGTTGAACTAAGCCAGTCTTTCCTATGTCAGCATCGTTTGACGAGAATACATCGGCGAACTTGAGTAACAACTTCTTCACCTTGACCAATTCGTTCGGGGAGAGAACACTGCGACAGTCTTCCAAAAGTGTGGTCACTCTCGTTTCTGAATCCTTGCTGAGGGTCCCACTCGATATATATTGGCACCGACGTAACCAATCCACTTCCTCACAAGTGCCAACCAGTGTGCCTTTTTCTATAATCTGTTCCCGGTCGCAAAGGTTCAGCACACGTATTCTTGAGATGTCAGTGGTTCTGACCAAGGTTCGAGCTACTTTCCATGGAAGGTCATTGTTTACCCTTTCCACAAGTACACAACGGTGAGCTTGCCCAGCGTTTCGGGGAAGACTAACCGGAACAATCGTTTCCGATCTCGGCGGAAGAACAATCTTCTTAATGCTGTACACGTTTCCTGGTAACGCACCTTCCATAAAAAGTTCCTCCTGTCCACATTTCAAAACACCTTGCTTAACGTCGATCTCACAACAATTATTCCTCATAAAGTCTAGGCCTAGGATGCAGTCGTCCATTATATCAGCCACGATGACATTATGCAGGTAGATCACGTTGCCAAGCTTCAACTCCATCTCCTTCTCTCCACGGACGGGTATACGCTGACCGGTGGCTGTTACCAAATTAATGCGTTCACGGTTGTATGCGGAGTCCCCAAGGAACTGACTTATAAGTTGGGAACTAACAACCGTACGAGAGGCACCAGTGTCTATGGTCAGTTTACACGGCATTCCGTTGACCTCGCCCTTGATGATTACGTTAGTACTCTTATTAGTCTGTGGACTGTTCCCATCATGGGTTTGTGAGATCGAGATCCTTGGGGCTCTTTTAACATCAGCCAGCACCCGCCCCGCAGTTCTGGCTTTTACTCGTTTCCCTGCTGCTGCTGGGCGGTGCTGTTGGCCGCACTACCCTCCTAGGATCGTTCACCTTCCCTTTCTAGGGTTCGCTTAGGGCAGCTGGATCGAAGATGGCCCTTTTCCCAACAGCCATAGCACCTTGGGCTGTATCCTTTGTTGCGGTCGTGAACTGTAGCTGCTGCAACCTCCCTGACGCGATGGGAACGATGATCCTGCCGCACGGCTTCCACTTCCAGTGCATGGGCCAAGGCGTCCTTAAGCGTCTCGTGGTGCCCGAGCCTCACAGCAGCTCTGACTTCCAGGTCGCGGATGCCGTCGATGAATGTCTGCACCAGGTTCCCTTCAATGAGCGCAGGTACAGACCGGTATGCTTTTCGCACCAGCTTCTCCACTTCTAGAGCCCACTGCTGCAGGTTTTCGTTGATGCGCTGCACACGATCTTTAAGCTGCGCACGAAAGACGTGTTCCAGGTGAGCGTCGCCATATCTCGCCTCCAATGCCTCAAGGAGTTGCTCATAAGTCACTTCCTCACCGAGAGCTTCCAGAACTGTTAAGGCCTGGTCGCGCAGGCCTAGTGTGAGAGCAGTCATGGCCTGACTTTTATTCCAGCCGTTCGCTTTCATAACAGCCTCGAACTGGATTTTGTAGGCTGACCAGGAAGAAGTCCCGTCGAACGGTGGCACCTTGAACCCACGTAGCGAAGGTGCTGAAGCTACTACGGGAGCTGTAGTTCCATCCCCAAGTTTGAGTTCGTTCAGCGTTTTCTTCACGTCAGCCATCACGTTGTCAACCCGATTGTTCACATGGTTGATTCGGGTTTCATGTTCTTCGATTCGGGTTTCAGCTTCCGACAGACGGTTGTCGTGTTGAGCAACCCTATCCTTCACCTGCCTTATCTCTTTCCCAAAGGTAGCGTGAAGGTCCTTCATGAGGAGCGTCTGTTCTTCCGACCGACGAGCCTGTTCCGCCTGCTGACGGGCCTGTTCCTCCTGTCCGCTCTGCAGCTGCTCTTTCAACTGGCGTGCCTGTTCCGCCTGCTGGCGAGCCTGTTCCTCCTGTCGGCGAGCCTGTTCCTCCTGTCAGCGAGCCTGTTCCTCCTGTCGGCGAGCTTGTTCCTCCTGTCGGCGGGCCTGCTCCTGCAGCATCACCATGAGAGCACCTAAGTCACGTGCAGCAGATGTAGGAGCTACCGACGGGCCTGCAGCCGGTGGCTGGCCCTCCGACGTCTGCGGCGTTGCACCACCAAATCTTCGTTGGTCCGTCTCCTGCTGGCGTTGACTTCGGGTACGGACACCCTCCGTTTCCTCCTTAGGTAAAATCGACATTATTTTATCCCACTTCTGACACCAATTGTTACGAGCTTGAGGTTCGTGACAATAAAAATTGCCGATAAAATTACCTAAATTAACACTTTAATTTACTTTACACAAATTAAAACTTAAAACACTAATAATTAAACACACTAATTCACTTAATTCTGCTCCGAAGCTTCGCCTGTGTCGCCGAGTTCAACTCTGCCCCGATCGCTTCTTGCAGCGCCTATTTATTTAAATTAGCAAAGAAACATCCCGAATATTCAGGTAAATGCACGCAAAGGGACGAGTGTGCGAGTATAGACTTTCCAGAAACTTGGCGCTGTCGGTTGAGAGATTTGTGATGTCATTCTCTGCAAAGCTCCCCTCGCTCTCGTTCCTGATACTAGATGGCGCTAGTTGACTTATTCACACAACATTAGCTACATCTATTTAAATGCCAATTATTCAACCAAAAATTTGTAATAGAAAACGATGATTGTAGTGAAAATTATTTATCGTTAAATGAATGCGCAGTCGCAGGTACGATTGAAATAGGCGCCGGAAATTCGCAACTAAGCGTTTATGATATATTACATACATACGAGTATGTATGTATGCCTATGTTCAGCAGTGGACTTGTAAAGGGCTGTAATGATGATGATGATGATGATGATGTATATATATATTCGACAAACCACATATTAATTAGTGAAAAATGGGAAAGTGTTTCCATAGAAAATAAAATTTTGACTGTAGGACTGTGGTATACTTATAACGAAAACAATTAAGATAATAAAACATGACTAGTATCATCTTACATACATACATAAAAATAATTACTAGGTGATATATATATATATATATATATATATATATATATATATATATATATATATATATATATATATATATATATATATATAAATAATGCCCTAAAACCCTCTCAGAAATGAGGGGAAGCCGGTGCCCAGCAGTGGGACGTAGGCTATATAGGCTGTAACTTTACATTTGAAGTATCTTGTATCCCAAACATATAGGTTTCTTCGTATTAGCACTTCAAATTGCCATTGACTGTGAAGTTAATATAATATCCACTAAGGCCGTGTATATCCGTGTAAGGTCAATGGAGGCTATAGCAACTAAAAAAAAAAATTTTACCCTTTGCTAAAAATGTCCACCTTATTTTATTGGATTAATATATTAAAACTATAAGATTAAGAAGGCATATAACGGAGATTCGTATCGACCTTTAATAATGATGAAAAGCTGTACGATTTACCCAAAATCTTAATATTAACCCATGCCAGCAGAAAAAGTCGCAATAGCCCCATGTTGGGGTAAATGCAACTGTTTAAAATAACTTATTCGTTTTTGTAGCGTATGTGCTCAGAATCAGAGGCATGATCCTCCAGCGTGAAATTTTCGCAAAAATGATCTCTAAGTTGAACCAGTCAAGTCCTAATACGACTAAAAGTATATTTTGTATTTTTGGGGGCTAATGTGACTATTTTCTATATGATTAGTGCTGTATAGGCGTAAAACATATCGATAAATTGTAAAAAAGTGTATGTAATCGATAATATGATGGGTGACTAAGTGAAATAAAACTATGCATTGTTTTTAATTTATATTTATTTGAATTCACTTTATACTAAATCAACGGCACATATAAATCACATTTTATTAGAGGACAAAAAATTTAAATGGAAAATATTTATCAAATTTTCCTATGAGGACTTTATGCTTAATTGAAAAAACAGATATAAAAATAACTACTTTAGCTTAACATCACTTTGTGTTTCAATCAATGGAACATAATATTCATCACATTTTAGAGGGATTTATGCATAATTTGAAAAAAACAGATGTGAAAATAACATACGCGTTAGCAGTTGGTAATCATCACTGTGTTTCAATCAATGGTACATATTAATCACATTTTTAACGTTTAAATACAAGAATAATATACTTAATATAATACTAAATCAAACCGAATCACTTCACTATTAAATCAATGGCACATATTTATCACATTTATTTATGAGGACTATAAACTTAATTAAATTAAATACTAAAGCAATGGCAAATATTTATTAAATTTTCCTATGAGGATCTCGGAATATTAAAGTTTTTTTGCTGCCTCGTAGCTATTTAACGTTTTGTTTTTAACTAACTCGAGTGCTCGAGAAGCTTTTCTTTTGAATAGCTCTTTTCATTTTTCTTAATATAATTTCGGACCATCTAAAACAAGTGAAATAAATGAGAACAAACTTTTAAACAAAAAAATGATAGTTAAATTCAAATATCTCGAAAAAACATAAAAATAAAAGAGAACACTATGTTCTTACTGTAAACATACATAAAATAAATAAAACGATAGAGTATATTACGGTGGGGGCAGTGCCATGCATTACCCTTTATTTAAGCAATTTACTCAGGTCCCGAATGTATTCAGATCGTGCTGTAACTGTATTGATTTACTATAAACATTCGACATCACTAGCATTTTTATTTTTATACAAACGCAAAGGGGCTATTGTAACTAAAATAACTAGACACAATAGCCCCACAACGCGGTAAATTGAGGCCAATGTAACTATTACATTATCTTACGATTTAAAGGATCTAACGTTATAAAAATAAGTTTATAGAGTACTTACCGTTAGTTTTTCTATATTGTTGTATAAACCCTTGCTTAAAATGCACGATAAGTATTTTTTTTTTTTGTTGAAAGTTGATGAGACGCACTCCAACAAACACGAGATCAAAATGGCGACTAACAAAAAAGCTCTGGTAAGTCAAACAGTTTCGATCCAAGTGATGCTACCTGTTTATGATAGGTTAAACTATGATTTTTCTCCATGCCAATAGATTGCATTGTATTTAAAAAACCATAGAATAGAAGATATCGCTGTTGGTTGCTTTAGCCCCATAGTTGCAATAGCCTCCATTGACCTTATATCCACTACCCCATATCGTCCCATGGATGCCGTAAGAGAGATAGAGGGAAATTTAAGCAGATTATGAGATAAGTAAAAAACTGCGTTTGCCAACTCGTCTGCCAAGCGTGGCAACTATGGCAAAATCCCAAGACATTTATGAGCTGTAGTGGATAGATAAATTAACGGTGCCGACGGAAAACCGACAGGGGATGCCCGCTTGCTATCTCTATATTCTGTGATGATAGTGCAATCAGCCAGTTGGCTTTTGCAGCTTCACGGAACTCATGGCTCGTGGCCCGAAAGGTTAAATGCTCGCTTGGTACATACGAGTGCCACGTTGGTGTAGTCGACGTAAGCTAAGGTCAATTGTTGATAATGTGGTCCCGGGTTCCTATCCCAGGTTGAGCCAAAATCAATTGTTGATTTTTTGTCAAGAAGTTATTCTCAGTAGAAACCACAGAAATCTAAATAATAAAGTACTGCCTTGCCTTATTATTTAGATTTCTGTGGTAGAAACTCAGAGTTAGGAAAATGACAGTGTTTTACACCCGTACATTGGAAAGCTTTCTTTACGTGATAGAGCCTTGCTGCAGTTATATTAGTAGTATAGTTGTAGCACGAATGGATCGGCTCGACCGGGGAAGGACCACGCTCTCACAGAGTACCAGCGTCAAATAGTAGCTTAATGCTGCTGTGTTTCGTATGGTGAGTGTAGAGAACCGGAGACCCCTTTTACTGGAAATGAGGCATTCCATCTAAGTCCTCACGGGTAACAACGCATCTACATTCTGATTCGTAATCGAAGATAGATGTAGATGTCTATGGGCCACAACAACCACTTACCATCAGATGGACTGTGTGCTCGTTTGTCACCCTATCCAATAAAAAAAAGCTCGCCTTTGGTCGTACACCTGATGTCAACCCGATCGTGTCTGATTTGCGTCCTATCATACTATGAGAATGAAAGAATAAATAGTGCACCAAGCTTGCGCGCACACTCGTGCACTATAATCCTGTCATATGCAGATGACTAGTCTCTGTTGACCTTCGTGCCTCGTGATCGAGGGTATGTTCCGAAATGTTTCCAGTATACTGGCGAATACAAATGACGTCATTCGTTGACGCCATATTGTACTGGCGTGCCACTGTTATATTGTGTCGGATATCCTGCCATATTAAAACAATTTTTAATTGTGTGTACGCTGAATAAAGCATGCCAGAATTTGTTTTTATTTATACAAATACAAAAAAAAATATAGAATAATTGCCGGTATCTCCATTCTACACAAATTAAATGAAACAGGATATAATGACTTTTGGAGCACAAAATGACGAAATATTCGCTAACACTTTTCCAATTTGGCGCAAATTTATGACGTCATATACTGTCCAATGTTTTGAATCGAATCACCAGTATGGCGTCGATTTATGACATTATTTGCATTGGCCAGTACACTGGGTTCTATTTTAGAACATATTCCGAAATTTCTAAAAGTGTACATAGGACGATCCTCGTACCGGTAGTTGAAGTGTAGTGCAGCCCCCCCATATTTAAAGTGGAGGGCGACCTGGTAAGAGATGCAGAAAATCAGGTAGGTGCAATGCAGGTAGTTCAGGACTGTGCTTTATGGCTCTTATAAGAGGTTATGTTCAGTAGTGAACTTTTTATTTATTTATTTGGTTCACCAACAAATGCTACACTAATACATATGCTTAATTCTAAGACAGTAATATAAACTAAGTGCACATTCAATAAAAGGTAAACACCGCATGCTTAGTGCTCACAGCATTTCCTACAAGCCATTAGAAAATCATTAAAATATACAAAAAAAGAACATTATATTAAATTAATTTACTACCAAGAAATATTAATATTTAGATAAATTTTGTGTCGAAAACGTTAAAAGAGTCGCGGTGAATATCTACTACATTATTATAATGTAGTCTACCTATTTAAAAGTCTGTGAAGTCTGGGTAATGGGGGATTTAATGTTAATACGGTTCTACGAAGGGATAGGTTGGTTTTATTCTCAGATTATTGTTTTATAATCAGAAATTTATTTTACTTTATTTAATTAATAAAGTTTCTGCATAGAAATACAACTCAATAATATATCCTTTATTATCTTCTAGGCATTTTACATACCTACTCAATTGAGGACATCCACGACATTTTCTGTCACTAGGGTGGCGCCACGTAATAATAAGGTGTAATATTTCTGACAGATTACATCATAATGGTGATGTTAATTTGTTCAAAAAAATCGAAATCGTAATAGCTAATGTTTCTTTCTGTACCATTAGTTATATTTCGTATTAATTAGATTAAAAATAAATAAACTAAACAGATATTCATAAAATAGAAAAATTGAAAAAAATTGTTAATTATAGAACAAACCACAGAGGCATTGTTTTGTGTATTAATATAATACTCTAGAAACTGATAAACTATGGTGTGTAGAGGTACCTCTATACTCCATGTGATAAACTTTTACCTGTATACAAATATTGAATAAATTGCCTAATATAATAATTTAGCAACGAAATACCTAACGGACTAACATTGAGTTATGTGTAATGTGGGCTCCAGACTCCTGTGTGATTCACGGCGTGAATTCACGCCGTAATTTTGCCGCGAACTCGTTGCGAAAAACACATCCCTCTTCCCTCCACATTAGACGTGGGTCGTTACGTCATTTTCAAGAAACGTAACGAAACCAGTGACTTGATCGGCGTCACCTGTTTCAAAACTAGTGATTTTTGTAACTGGCTATTTTTTTCGGCTACTGTGATTGTTTACATAAATATCATCACCAACTATACAGTTACTCACGAAACGAAAATAAATTTAATCACAATCTGTGTTTGTGTTTGTAGCTATACAGCAACTGTATACTGTTAAATCAATAAATTAACTTCCCTTCATACTTTATTCAGGTTTATGACTGCATTAAATGTATTTATGATTGATTTGCGTTTACACTAAGATTTTCATAAAATTATTAATGCAGTCATATATACAAGTAATTTTGATTGTAAGTATATATAATGATTATTGATATTTACAGTTTATTTACACTTTTTCAACGTTTTAACTATCATTTGTTTTTGCACTTTTATTTACACTGTACAATTAATTTGTTTGTTTGTTTGGCTATTTACACACAGTTTTTAAGTTGTATAATATTATAAACATTTAAATTTTTTAATTTTGTATACACATTTTTTAGTTTTATTTTAATTTTATGAATAAACGAGTTCATGACTCCGACAAAAATGTTTTAAAAATTATTTTAGTTAAATTCAATGTGACTCGCTTCCCGGAATCGCAAACCGTTGAAATTATTTACAAACAGAGATTACTCTATTTTATTGTCTATGTCTATAGTCTTACGTATGAAAATTAAACATACAGTAATACTGTTACTTACGATGTTTTGTTTATTGTTGTATGCCACATGTGCGATTTGCGCTCGACCGACCGACACCCGACAGTCGACTCCCGCCCGCAATAATCATTTATGGTTAACAGTAATCATAATCACGCATTTACAAAAATCACTACTTCTAACATGACTCGAAACTAGTGATTCGGTTACATGCCGCGTAGCCAGTTACTGTATCTAGTGACGTGAAATAACGCCCACGTCTACTCCACATTCGCAATCGTTCACAGTTTAGTTCGCGCGCTCGTCGAGTATGGACGCTGAAATATGCACTGCTATCGCCGTGACGCTATGCGCTTTGGATCATGACAATGACGTGTATATAAAAGTTAAAAAAACCGTACTTGTAGTTTTTTTTTACAATTATCGCTTTCTCCTAGAAAAGCATCGATCACGTCAAAGGTACGGCAAGTTGGCTTGTAAATTTTGTCGCTGCTTGCTCCAGACTTCCTTTCAGAATCCTTTACCTTTTCTTATAATTTCTGAACTGGACATTAGATTTTCTTTTTTTTTCAGTCAGTCACTTCAACGCTTTTCGTGGCAGAGCGATGCTGCAGTTATATTAGTAGTATTAGTTGTAGCACGAATGGGTCGGCTCGACCGGGGAAGTACCATGCTCTCACAGAATACAAACGTAAAATAGTAGCTTAATGCTGCTGTGTTTTGTATGGTGAGTGTAGAAAACCGGAGACCCCTTTTACTGAAAACGAGGCATTCCATCCTAGACCTCACGGATGAAAATGCATCTGGATTTTGATTCGTAATCTAGGATAGATGTAGATGTCTATGGGCCACAGCATCCACATACCGTCAGGTGGACTTTGTGCTCGTTTGTCACCCTATCCTGTAAAATAAAATGAAATAATATTCATTATTTTCTTTATTCGTATCAATGCGCCATGTACTTTCATTTTATTTTTATGATCTTTATGTTCAGCATCCCATAAAATGGTTGGCTTGTTCGTCCAACTGACTCTCATTTGACGCACCGTCCTCCGTAAAAAAATACAAACAAGCACAACCTCACAGCAACGAGTCTCGCGCGTTACTGTTTTCACGCGCGAGTGTGGATGCGCTTGCGTTCACGGGAGGTTCACGCGTCGTAAACCCTTTGAAGCGGTCACAAAATACCGACACTGAGCGGGGAGCATGGCGTGAAAAGGCGC